>JALGBA010000302.1:760000-1057500 GCA_023970755.1 Azemiops feae | reverse complement strand
CCCTCTCATCCCTGCAGATCCTGTCCTTCCTAATGTTGTTACCGTTGGTGCGTTTGCCAACTGCCTCCCTTCCCCCCTCCTTCTTATCCCATTGAACCACCCGCTGTACTTGCCTTCCATTATCTATCCCTCTGGGTCCTATTTCTTCCAATCTTTCTACATGCCTGGGTGTGCGCATGCACAGCCGCATCCTGTCCTTCTGCCTCATCTGCCTACGCTCAACTGAGCCACCTGCTGCCTCGCCCTCAGTTCCACTCTCTCCCCTCCTTACCAATCTTATCCTTCCTGGTGTCATTGCCCTTGATGCGCCTTCCACCCCTACTCCCATACGCATTTTGGGTCGTACGGCTAGGTCCAGCATCCTCAATGCCTTCTCATTCCCGCCCCCCTCCTGTTGGTATTGGTCCACCCATTTGTCTAACTTTCCACCATCTGTCCCTGCTGGCCCTTTTCTTCTAGTTTCCTTGCGCAAGGGTGTGCACCCGCATAGCCGTGTCCTATTCCTCCACCTCGTCTGCCTTTGGTCAGCCGGGCTGCCTGCTGACTCACTCCCGGATTCACTCCCTCTCATCCTTACCAACCCTATCCTTCCTAATGCCACTGCCATTGATGTATCTCCCAACCGCCCCCCTGTGACCGTTCTGGGCCGTACGTCCGGATCTGGCACCATCGGTGATTCTCCATTGCCGCCATCCCCCTTTTTGTCCCGCAAACACATTCGTTCAGCTGGATCATCTCTCCTCTCCTCCTTTTTGCGGACCATGCTGTTTATCTCCGATCATCATTCTTCCTCCTCCTTGGTTCCAGCGGCTCGTCGTGGGTCCAATTCCCTTTCCATACGATGATTGCCTTCTTTAGTTCTACCCCTTGCAAATGCCGTCCGCATCCTGGTTTGCTCTTCATGTGTTTTTAATGTCTGGTATGCCGGGGGCAATTCCACGTGTCGGTTAATCGAGCCCGCATCTGAGAACCAGGCCTCCTTCAGTAGGCGCCCTTCTTTGGAGGTATCCTGGGCAATGGCTTCCGCCCCCATGAAGTCAAACAAGTGCCCATTATTCACCATATGTGTCCATATTTGGGAGTACTGCTCCTGCCTTTTGACGGCCAATTTGTGTTCATGTATCCTGGTTTTTATCCGTTTGGCCGTCTCTCCCGTGTAATTACACTGGCAATCCTTGCTGTGCACCCTATAGACCACCGATGATCTTTCCTCCTCTGGCAGTGGTTCCTTAGGGCGCATCGTTTTCATACGGAGTGTTTGGTCGGGTTGGTGAGCCACCCTGATGTTATGCGGCACTAATATGCGAGCCGTTGCCTCTGATACCCCCTGGACGTAAGGTATCGTTGTCCAGGATGTTGTCCCTAGGTCATCTGGTGCTCTACGGGGTTCCTGGCGCTTACTATATCTTTGGACAAAACTGGCCGGGTAGCCGTTCCACCTGCATATCTGGTGGTATGCAGGTGGAACATCCAAGCATGGAAGGAAACCGGAGGAAATAGGACTAATAGGGATAGGTAGTGAAAGACAAGAACAATGGGCAGACAAACAAGATGGAAAGGAGGGGAGCAGCAATGGAAAGGCATCTAAGACACCGGATCTGGATGTAAGGCCCAGAACGAGCACGGGGGAGCGGCTAGAAAGCATACCAATGGCAACAGCGCCAGGAAGGAGGGGATTGACAAGGATGGGAGGGAGGAAGGTTGGAGAACTGGAGTGCAAAAAAGAGGAGGCGGGACAATTAAGGCAAATACGGTCAGCCAGGACGGATGGCCCTATCACACGGTCAATGAGTAAGCAATTAGGCTAGCAAGGTCTATAAAAGTAATCTCCACCCCCGAAACTTTACTCTGAGGACGCTGGCAGAGGACCAGCGAAAGCTAAGTTGTTTTAATATTGTAAATAGTTGTTTTTATTGTTTTAAACTTTTTTAACAATAAACAGCTGGTTTATATTTCTCCCGGAGATCGAGGACTGTGTCATTGAATATATATAATATATATAATCTATATAATCGTCGCAGGAGTTCCTACAGAGACTCAAAGTAGTGAGAATACAAGATGATGAGACCATGATCTCATTTGATGTGACGTCGTTGTTCACATCTATCCCACAAGAGGTGGCTGGCTGTTTCAACAATAAAAGATCTATTACAGCTAAAGGGGTTGCAAAGTCATGGTTCCCTTAAGATGGAAGACGTCATCAAACTGCTGCAGTTGTGTCTGAGAACACATTTTACGTTCCAGGACACGATGTATGAACAACATACATATTTGCTACCTCGTGTATTTCAGTACATTATAATCAAGGTAATGAAGGTTTCTTTGCAAATGGTTTATGCAGAAAGCACTTTGCCTACCCAACAGGATAATTAGCTGAAGGGATATGATGATGCAAACAGACTAAAGTTCAGTTTGAGTTAATGGCCGCTATCTCGGGAAAGTTAGGAATGCCACCTAGAACTCCTGGAACAAAGGCAAAATATCAAGGAATCAAATCATAATCTTTGAATATATTTATTTTTTATTTGGTATTAGTCTTTTATGCAACCCATTTCACCAAGGTGATTGTGAATGCCATAGTAATCAAATTTTCCACGATTTATCTGCTTAATTATGTCCACTTTTTCAAAAATGTTCATCTATTAAAATTAAATGTTAAACATAATTAAAGGAATGACCTATGCAGAAAGGAAATCTACATTTTCAATCAACTCATTTGTGAGACTGGACCATGCAAGAAACCTCACTTTGTTATCAAGGTGAAGACATTGCACAAGGGAACACTGTGGCCAATCCCATGTATACTGAGACTTCATGTTTGTTCTTTATATGCCAGAAGGTTTAGCCTGCTATTTTTTTTCATGCAGTTTGTAATACTACCAGAGATGGAGATAGATAGTAGAAGAGCATTAAGAATTACAGAATAACAGAGTTGCAAAGAGATCTTCTAGTCCAATCCTCTGTTCAAGTAGGAAACCCTATAATGATTCCAAGCAAATTACTGTCCAATCTCCTCTTAAAACCTTTAGTGATGGAGCATCCACAACTTCTGAAGGCAAGCCATTCCACTGATTAATTGTTCTCACCAACAGAACATTTCTCCTTAAATCTAGGTTAGATCTCTCAGTTGATAATCTTGGATCTGTTGCTTCTTGTCCTGCCCTCAGATGCTTTGGAGAATTGGTTGACCCCCTTCTCTCTGCAACAGCCCCTCAACTATTGGAAGACTGGTATCATGTCATTCCTAGTCCTTTTCTTTGCAAGACTAGACATATCCAGTTCCCCCAACTGTTCATCCTATGCTTTAGCCTCCAATCCCCTAATCTTCTTTGTTGCTCTTCTCTGCACTCTTTTTAGAGTCTCAACATCTTTTTTATGCCTCTGCTTTTTTCTCATTCTCTGCTGCTCCATTAGGGAAGTAGAATCAGGCAATAGATCAGAGATGTATATAGCATACAGTATTTTGGGCACTTGAAACAGATCCTGATGATGGTAAATTAAATCTTTTAAATTACATTAATATACATTTTCTTTAAAATGATATAGAATTTAAGTGAGATTACTTAAGACCAAAGTACAGTAAAAATTAATGAAACCAGCTCAATGTACAGCTTGATAAAGCTATAGTATTAGAAACACAATTTGCAATATAATATAATACAATAAATATATGTATATTAATTCCCCTAAAATGACCAGTAAAGAAGCACAGTGTCTCTTTTTTGTGAGCAAGTTTCAACTTCTTTCAAACCAAGCTATAGATAAATAAAAGACTTGATAGAACACAAATTACTGCATCAGGCTACTATGATTGTTCTATATGACCTGTGATTTCATACAATATTTCACTGTGTATGATAAGAGTAACTTTTCAATAGATTAATGTATTTTGGTGTAAATCTGCATAATGTAGAATGGTTTTTCATCATTGTGATAATTATTGCTGTGAAGATGTGACACTTTTAGTGTATTCTGAATTATATCAGGATATTGAAAATAAAAGGAAGAAGGTGGGAGGGAAGAAGGGGTTATCCTTCCTTTCTCCCTTTCTCCATTCCCTTCACCATCCTAGATGCTGCTTTAGCTTTTCATATTAAATATGTATAATTTTCATTCAGTTATCATAAATGGCCATGGGATCAGTAAAACCAAGACAGTTTAAAAATCCAAATCAAAAAATGAATGAAATGAAATGAAATGAATGAATGAAAATGCAGTTACTTGAGAGCCATCAGTATCCCGAGAGAGCCATCAGTAACAATGGCCAGTGTTTGGCAGGGCACCAATGTTCACTAGCAAACAAACAAACAAACAAACAAAAAACTGGAAGTTTTTAAGAAGAGACTGGACAACCATTTGTCTGAAATGGTATAGGGTTTCCTGCCTGAGCAGGGGGTTGGACTAGAAGACCTCCAAGGACCTTCCAACTCTATTATTATTATTATTATTATTATTATTATTATTATTATTATTATTATTATTATTATTATTATTATTATTATTATTATTATTATTATTATTATTATTATTATTATTATTATTATTATTAACAAAAAACGGTTTGACCTCTTAAAGGGGCAAGTGTTCTGTTATGTAATTAATATTGCAGACACATGCTTTAGTAGGATAATGTATTAAATAGAGGGTAAGGTTGTGTGAGTTGAAACAAGATATTAACCTGAGTGTATAATCCTGTAGAAGCTAATTAGCAATGCTGGAATAATATTCTAACAAACCTGGCTGTCAGATGATGTAATGTGAGGGTGTGCCGTGCCATGTTGGAGGAACTAGGAAGAAGATCCCACCTCCATCCCACGATATTCTAGATTTTTAAAATTTATTTCATCTCTGTTCATTTTAATATTTAATATTTTAATGTTTTGTACCTTTGTTTTTATGATATTTGTAAGCTGTCCAGAGTTTCTTGACAGTGAGATGGGTGGCATATAAATGTAATTAGTAAAGAGGGAGAGAGGGAGAGAGAGAGGGAGAGAGAGAGAGAGAGAGAGAGGGAGAGAGAGAGACTTTATTAATGTTAAACATTGAATCTATCAAATAGATACTAAAGCCATCTTGTAAAAATATTCTTTCTTTGTTTATGTATGGTACTGCCCATTGTAATGCCATGGTTTGAACATAAGAGGCTTTTGAAGGTGAAGAAATGAAGAAGTTTCCAAAGCAGAAAAAGCTCTGTTGCCAGGGCCAAGCAGAGAGCTGAGCCAACAGCTATCCCATCATTCATGCTTGGAATTTAGCATATATTAAACTAGGCTAGAAGTTAGATCCATCTTGTCCTTAAAAATGCTGAGGTCTGAAGATCGCACAAAAGATACACAGATGTAGATGTGTTTGACCATATCGAGAAATTCCTGGATCTAACAGGACATACTCTTGATTAACCAGCTGAAGAAAGCCAGTCCTGTTCAGTGTTGTTTGGGATAGTAGGGACAGAGGTTGCTCACATTTAGGGAATAACTTCAGCTCAGTAAGGCAATTGAAACAACATTAATTGTTCATTCAGTTGTAGCAGAGTATATTTTATTGATTTAATTATAATATATTTGACCATATCAAAACATGAAGGTGTCATTTATTTCCACCTTAGAACTCCTAGCTGCCAAGATGTTTTTCTGAAAATTTGACATGTCTTCTTCTCCAAATATAGCCCGCTGAACCTACTTATGCACAAATGAAACTCAAACTGAATTTTAAGTTTAGTATCAGCCTGATGGCTTTACAGCTGCTTCCAATCAGATTAATATTAATGCTGTGTGGTATTTTCGAATTTGAAGGCAAACATTTGCTTTGGAAATTCTTTATCATAACTTCCATGGCTTGCTACCATGATAACTATTTGGAACCTGTTAAAGCAGCTGCATCCAGGTTCATATAACTGCCCCCCTATTCTCCAAAGCATCTTTGCCCTTTAAATCCAAAGCTATGACAACCATAATAAGTACAGCCCTTGGTTTGGCCTGGACATGTAATCATGTAAAATTTACATATCCCAATATAAAATTTTTTAAAAGACACACAAATATCCCAATAGTTCATACTAATTGGAAAACATTTCATTACTGATTAATAAGATGACATTTTGCTTTCCCACTGGAATGGAACTTACAGCTGTTGTGTAGGTTGTGATTAACTGATGACTGGATACACAGATGCCTCAAAGAACGCAATTTTGTGTCTGAACTTACTGTACAGAACTTACTGTAGTAGGTACATTAGTGAGCAAACATTAGAGGCAGGAACAAGATTTCACCAATTCACTGCTGGAACTACCTTCATTTTAATGTGTGGAATCTCAGTATTACCTTCAACAGAAATGGATGCTTCTGTTACCATTGTTTTTTGAAATCTACATTGCATGCTGCTTGTTCACAATCATTTTTAAATACTGGCGGCATATAGTAATAGCAAAAATATATTTTAAAAAACCATAATAACTAAGTGATCATCCACTAGGACTCCAAGGTCCCTCTTTAAGCCAGGTCTTGCCCAATCTGTACTTGTACCTTTGATTTTTCCTGCCTAAATGTAAAATTTTGCTTTTCTCCACATTGAAACTCATTTTGTTGGATAGGGCCCATTGTTCAAGTTTGTCAAGATCTTTTTGGATCCTGAGCTTGTCTTCTGGAGTGTTGGCTACTCCTGCCAGTCTGGTGTCATTTGCAAATTTGATGAGTTCCCCTTCAATTCCCTCATCTAAGTCATTGATGAAGATATTGAAGAGTACTGGGCCTAGTACTGCTTACTTCTCTCCATGTGGATGTAGTGCCATTGAGGACTTAATTTTATGTTATGACCATTTCTGAATCCGTCATGGGATCTGTGTTTTTTTGATCTATGTTCTTGTCCCAATAAAAAATAGCCTGGCTACCGTACATCCTGCACTGGGGAGAAAAAAAGAAGAAGTCGTCTTTGGCTCCATCCTACAGAGTAGATATGAAGGGTTATGATGGTGTGATTCAACTGGAATCATTGCAGGACAGAATGGCTAAACTTCCAGGATCCATCAATATCAAGTTCTTGATGCAGGCTTGTTTTTCCATGCCTGCAATTGGCTTTCTGAAAAAAAAAAGTCACTAATTTTAATTGTGTGCAATGAGCATGACTGAAAGTTTGACCTTGACTTTGACTGTTGCCTTGGTAAAAAATCTCTAAGGATTCCTTCTGTCAAAACCTTTTCAATGAAGTTGTCTTATGAAGATTCACATTTCCTCTGGGAAGGAGAAAAAAAATCTAAATATAGATCAGGTATTTATTACATAGGATATGCTAGCATTCAAATTTTGCACATATTCTGAAGCACCGTGCGGAAAAAGCTAAAATGGTTGCTTTCTATCTGTCCAATTACTGTGCTTTTCCAATAACCTTGTTTAGAATAACATTGGCCCTAAAGACTCCCATATAATTAATTTTCATATAAGAAATTTCCCTAATGTGATTATCTGCTCCTGCAGTGATGAGCTTTATTCTCCAACAAATTTGTGTGACATCTTGCACTTATTTCTTCTCCTGCTGTTTCATAAGGAAGAAAAGACATATGTTTAGTCAGAAGGACCAGCTGCTAGATTACTCCCCAAACCATGGGTGTTAAAAACCACCTTTAAAAAGATGTATGTATATATATATATATATATATATATATATAAAACAAAATAGTTCGAGCACCAGGATGATATTAAAACAGAAACTGTTTAATACAAAAGCCAAAGCTAAGCTTTCGTCAGCCACACTGCTGACATCATCAGAGCATAATACAAGATTACTGGGAGTCCTTTTTATACTGCTGGACGGCTCTGCGCCCGGCTTCTCGATCTAGTCATCGGTCCGTCCGTTTTTTCTATTTGGTTTGTTCTTAAAGGGTACGCGTCTCTTGCTGCGTTGGTATCTTCCGAGGTTGCTATTTTCCCTTTCTTTGTCTTAATCACTTTCTTTCTGCTGTCGTGCGCCGGTTGCTTTCGCTCACTTTCACTTATCCCCTTTTTTGGTTCTATTCCGGGATCCGTCTGATCTTCCTTGGCAGGGCTGTGCGTGTGTGTGTTCGGGGGGGGGGAAATGTATTGAGTGTGTCCGGGTGTCTGTCAGGGCAGTCTCTGGTGGATATGCTCCTGCGTGTGTTCCCACACTCAGGAGCGCTGCCTTCCTCCGTGGATACCCATGAGTATATTGGTTCACTTCTGGTTGAACCAATATACCCATGGGTATCCATGGATCATGCACCCAAAAGACCCACTCCCCAATGAAGAAAAATCCTCGATAATATATAAGATCAAGTGCAAAGACTGTTCCTGCAACTACGTTGGGGAGACTACCAAAAGGTTAAAAACTAGGGTACATCAGCATGCACTGGCAGTTAAAAGACAGGAACAATATTCACAGATTTGGACCCATATGACCAACTATGGACATGAATTTGATCTTACCAGTGCACAACCTATATCCAGGGGCACCACTAAGGGAGGCTGCCTACTCAAGGAGGCCTGGCTTTCTGATGGTGACTCCATCAATCGCCACATAGAACTTTGCCCGGCATACCAAACACTTAAGATATGGGAAAAACAACACCAAAACTCACAATGAAGGCAATTTGCACACCCCTTACAAAACCAGAAGGAAGGAGGTGTGGAGGAGATAGCCCATTCATGTGACAATGAACTCACAACATATCCTACAAGGGGGACAGAGAAGAGACAAAAAACACCCCCCATGGACATCCCAAATATGCACACCCCAATCCATTCTACAACAAGGAGACATAATGATGGGTGCGAATGATGCGGATGGCTGGATGGCGACCCGCAGGGTGCCCGCACCACTATCCCCGCCAACAAGGGGGGAATGACGAGACACTCCACCGACGACTACAAAAAAGAGATCCATGAGCGAATGATGGGAAGCCACGCTACGGCACCCTGCACACGCGCAAGAAGGGCAAAAGAACTAGCAAACAACGGAGGGAGACCAAAAAACCCAATGAACGATCGAGCAGCAAAGGACCTTAAGATGGGGGGGGGGACAACCAGAAGTGAACCAATATACCCATGGGTATCCACGGAGGAAGGCAGCGCTCCTGAGTGTGGGAACACACGCAGGAGCATATCCACCAGAGACTGCCCTGACAGACACCCGGACTCACTCAATACATCCTCCCCCCGAACACACATGCGCACAGCCCCGCCAAGGAAGATCAGACGGATCCCGGAATAGAACCAAAAAAGGGGATAAGTGAAAGTGAGTGAAAGCAACCGGCGCACGACAGCAGAAAGAAAGTGATTAAGACAAAGAAAGGGAAAATAGCAACATCGGAAGATACCAACGCAGCAAGAGACGCGTACCCTTTAAGAACAAACCAAATAGAAAAAACAGACGGACCGATGACTAGATCGAGAAGCCGGGCGCAGAGCCATCCGGCAGTATAAAAAGGACTCCCAGTAATCTTGTATTATGCTCTGATGATGTCAGCAGTGTGGCTGACGAAAGCTTAGCTTTGGCTTTTGTATTAAACAGTTTCTGTTTTAATATCATCCTGGTGCTCGAACTATTTTGTTTTTTTTATATGGATTTACCCAGGATTCGCATTTTTAGTGTAATTAGGGATTATATATATATATATCACTTAGTGTTGAAAGCAATAAAAAAACCTCCTGATAATCCTTTTCATTTACCATAATGAGGAAGTTAATATTTACCAAAAGTTGAAGTTATTCATTGTATGGGAAGTTTGACAGAGAGGATGAATGTATTGTTATTTTATCTTGGACTGCTTGTATAAGTTGGTTAGACAGCAGAAGTCACCATGGGGAAATAAGATCCTGCATAGTCTTTAATATTTGTATCTATATAGATTTTCCTATAGTTTAGGGAGCAGACATATTCTCTATTGCCCCAGAAGACAAGATCTTAAATCAATTGTCTAAAATTACAAGAAGTGATGCTTAAGGCACCATGCTAGAAACCAGGGCTTCTGTGAGTTTCATTTCCACCTTAGGTATAAAGTCAGTTGAGTGACCTTTTGTCCAGTCACTGGCTCTCAGCTCCAGGAAGGAGGCAATGGCAAACCAGTTCTGAAAAATCTTGCCAAGAAAACTGCAGGGACCTGTCCAGGTAGTCAACAAGAATAAAATCTGACTCAAAGGCACAAAAACAAAACAAACAGAAAACAATAAATGATAGGCTGTTTGGCCAACTAGCAATTGCATTTTAATGCATTTCTTTTTCTTCTTTTTTACTGTAAAAGTAAATAGGGAGGAGTGGCTCCTTGCCTCTACAGTAGATTGAGCTCCTGATGATCATGGCTTTAACTCTTGCCCCTGTAGTCATCTGGGTTCTCAGAATCCCTTCATATGGCTTGGAAAGAAAATGTTCTTTGACATAAAAATAAACCTTGTTTCAATCTAATATCTGTGAAACTATGATCCAGATTGGTCCCTCAGCAGGGAGCAAAAGGTGAAAGTTCTTCACACTTATAGTAGGGTTCTTATCTCATTTTAAACTCAAACCCTATTTATTAATTGCATGGCACATGCTATTTTTAATTTCCCTCTGAAATACAAAGAAATGCACCGCAGTATGTTTGACCAAGCATGTTTTTCCTTCTCCCTCATAAATTCTATCACTATCATGAGAATGTATAGAATCTCAGAGGGTTTTTTTCTTCTCCATCACTTGCTACCTGAGACATTTGGCACAACCAAAAAGAAAAACCACCCTCTTTTCTATTCAACCCTCATGGCTGCATGTAACACTTGTTGTCTTTCTTAAGGTCTGTTACCTTCTCACCCCTTTCCTTCCAGTTTGAAATGAGAA
This sequence comes from Azemiops feae, assembly GCA_023970755.1. NCBI lineage: Eukaryota > Metazoa > Chordata > Lepidosauria > Squamata > Viperidae > Azemiops > Azemiops feae. The sequence goes on along the minus strand of JALGBA010000302.1, from coordinate 1,046,682 downwards.
ATGGAGGGTGACTGCAAAGTAAACAGTCAACTGAGTCCTAAACATTTCTCTGCCAACCCCTGAGGGGGAAAATGTCCCAATATCACCCATGTGATGACTCAACTATTGTGGCTTCTGCCCCTTCCAAAGAAAATGGCTTGTGACTATGAAAGGCTTCGTAAGCCGTCATCTCCAGGGAGGTCAGAATTACATTTAACTTAAATTGCTGAGAATTCATTTTTTTTCCACCAGTTATATCCATCTCGAATGACAGACTGTATTCCAATGCGCTTGCAAGGGACCAGAGTGGGGAAGGCTACATTAGCAAGCTGATGTAGGAAATGACCAACTGACCCTGAAGGAGGGGTCAAATGCATCATCTTTCACGAGTCCCTTTGTGCTCACAAGAGATCTAAGTCCATCCCACCTTGAATTCCATTAACTCTTATCTACCAGCAATTTGCTTGTACTGTTAGTAGTTCAGATTCTTGTAGAGAGCTTAAGCTTGCAATAAATCTTTATATCCATTTGAACTGCCTGGATCTTCTGATTTCCCTGACACTTGACACCTCACTTGGAGCTCAAGTTCCAATAAGTGTTATCAGTTACACAAAACCAGCTGTTCACCAAGCTTAAGAACTTCAGAAGCATTACAGTGGAACTATATGTCATTTTTAATGCATGCCCATATGCTGAAGATCTTTAATAATATAATATCTAGTTCCAAAATGAACTCTCTTTTCATTTAATTGATTAATTGGGGCTTCCCTGTCTGAATCCGTCTATCTTTTTCCTCTGGAGACATGGACAGCTAATAGTGGAACAATAACTAAAAAATGTGTGGAACAAAAGAGGACTATGAACTCTTTAAACTGTCCTTCCATTTTTTTATTATAATAATATGATATAATTCCACGAAGAATGTGACTAAAAAGTCCTACTGTTTTAAATTTATCTTCTGGTTCTTTTTCAGAAAGAAATATACAAAAAGTCAGAACATTTGACTTGGCAGCAAACGCTACAAATATAAGAGCAATGATTATCTATCCATTATATCAATTAATTGTACATATAGTTGAACATTGATGAGAACTGTGTGCCAGAGTATGAAGATAGTGGACAGGCAATGAATTTATTTTTAGTAGACATTAGGGGTCATTTAAGGGAAAGGACATCTATGAGATGGAGGGAGATAGCTAAAAAGGTACAAATCCAGAAACTAGATTCACGTAGTAGAGGAACTTTTTAGGTGGAACTATAAAGTCAAGTTCAAAGAATATTTTTTCCCAAGGGAACAATTGATGATAGTCTACACCATTCTTGTAGACATTAAGGAAACCAGTAATACCAATTTCAAACTAGTCATACTATTTAATTTTTGAAAAACTTTAATTGGACTTTATATCTTGCAATTTAAGACTGTTAATCTGGTCCTTCACTCCAGTATGATAGAAAATAGGTTTTCTGATGTGTGATATTTTTTTTGGGGGGGGAGGGGGAGTATTTGTAGAGTGCTATCCCATTTCTCCCTCCCATCTTCTCTTCCCAGATAAACCTATCTCATGTCTCCAGTATATCCTTATAGCAAGTCTACATTTAACTTGTACCTCTTTAAAAAATTGACTTGGAATCTCAGCTTCCATTGTAAAAGAAAAAGGCAATGGATACAATCACTTCTCACAGAATCACTTCATCTCCCCTTAGGGGGTGAGGAAGGGGTTGCCCATTGTGTGTTTTTTTGAGTGAAGAATTACAAATATGGCCGGACAGCAAACTGCAGAAAAGCAGCATGCATGCATACATAATATATAAGAATAATTCCACCACGAATACCTTTATTTATATTAAGAAAGACAGAACGACAGATGGGAGGAAAATCTCCTTTTGAACATTACTGATTCAACAAGAAAACTTGTCACAGGCAAACACAACTAGTTATTGCACAAAATAACAATTTTCATTGGAGAATTTTAAAGGACTCCTAGTTTTATCTAGCCATTGAAAAGTAATCATTAAATCAATACATTTTAGTGTACTATACAAATTAGGTGCCATATCCAAAACATGTATTCCCCAAAGGAATATAAAAGTCATCAATATACAGGAGAAGAGGGAAATACCCTAATGAAAATTTTCATCCTTGTCTGCTACTTTACAGCCCAACAATGTAGCTGTTGTAAATGTTGCCTAATTATTAATAATGGGTAATAGAAAACATTCTGTAAGACAAGGCTTTCTTTGACAACTGTGATGAGAAGTAGGATAGGAAAACAATGAGTGTACCCTTGGTAAATAGTGGTTTGCAACAATAAACTGTACTCTCTTGGGAAATATTCTTGGGAAATCCTACTCAGTCTATCAAAGGTAGAACATTTTAGTGTAGCAATATAAACAAAATATTGCATTCATTTAGGAATAGCTTTCCATTCTTATTACAATAGCATCATAGCTGCCCACATATATTGATCTCCTTGTCAAAGACTTTACTGGTATCAATTCTGTTTTTCTTCATTATACATTGCATGAGTAAAGGTAAAGGTCTTCCTGTCCATTCATGTCCAACTCTAGGTTGTGGTGCTTATCTTATCTCAGCTTATCTTCTTAGCTGAGGGAGCTAGCATTGTCCGAAGACATTTTCTGTGGTCATTTAGCCAGCAGGGCTATACACCAAAGGTGCACGGAACACAGTTACCTTCCCATGAAGTGGTACCTATTAATCTACTCACATTTGCATGTTTTCAAACTTCTAGGTTGGCAGGAGCTGGGGCAAGGAACAGGAGCTCACCCCATTGTGCAATGCTTGGTCTCAAACTCAGGCTGTCAGCTTTCCGGCTATCACGTCCGAAATACCTTACATGAGTACAAGATAAAATATTGCCAGGTAGTTCTGTTCCTTCAATGTCAGGCACTTGATGTAGACCTCTGAGAGAAGTCTTCACATATATTATTTTTCAGAGAGAATGACTACCAGAGAGTTACTATAGGCAATGCTGGGAGGTAGACAAGCTGTCAGATTAGGTTGGCCTTGACCCTACCTGGCCTTTTGGAGGCACCTCCCTGTTTTCCTGGACAAAGATATCAGGAGGTTATTTGAGTCCTTGAGGGCTGGTTGATTGATTTCCTTGGTTGACATGTTATACTTCTTTCTTTTTCTTTTTAATTCTATTCTATTTTATTTTTCTTTTGCATTGATATTTTAAACTCTGTTAGCTGCTCAGCCTCATATTTTCAAAAGGCAGTCTTATAAATCAGCTGAAATAAACAAAAGCCACTTAATTGCATATTTCAGACATGTTACCCCACAAATGATTGATAGCATCCTATAACTTTACCTGACTATTGCTGTAGTGATGTAAGGCTTGTTTCATTGCTAATGTACTTGCACAAGGGTAGTTGGATAAAGTACCATAGCTCACTAAAAAGGAAATAGTCAGACATAATTTGAACTGGGGTGTCTGTATCTACAGTCCAAGTAGTTCTGTTCTTTTGGCTATCAACCCTCATATCTTTCAGAAGCATATAAGCTGTTACTAGGAAAAGCTTACAATGATGAACAAGTCTGAATCAAAACCCGTGAAAATCCAATCCTAAGGACGGAAATCCATCATTATTGTATTCTTTATTATACATTGTTGTTGTTGTTAGTTGTGAAGTCATGTCCGACCCATCTCGACCCCATGGACAACATTCCTCCAGGCCTTCCTGTCCTCTACCATCTTCTGGAGTCCATTTAAGCTCATGCCTACTAACTCCATCCAGCCACCTCATTCTCTGTCGTCCCATTCTTCTATTGCCCTCAATCTTTCCCAGCATTAGGCTCTTCTCCAGTGAGTCCTTCCTTCTCATTAGGTGGCCAAAGTACTTGAGTTTCAACTTCAGGATCTGGCCTTCTAAGGAGCAGTCAGGGTTGATCTCCTCTAGGACTGACCGGTTTGATCGCCTTTCAGTCCAAGGGACTCGCAGGAGTCTTCTCCAGCACCATAGTTCAAAGGCCTCAATTCTTTTGCACTCAGCCTTTCTTATGGTCCAACTTTCACAGCCATACATTGCAACTGGGAAAACCATGGTCTTGACTATACGTACTTTTGTTGGCAGGGTGATGTCTCTGCTTTTTAGTATGCTGTCTAAATTTGCCATAGCTTTCCTCCCCAGGAGCAAGCATCTTTTAATTTCTTGGCTGCAGTTCCCATCTGTGGTGATCTTGGAGCCCAGGAAGATAAAATCTGTCACTACCTCCATTTCTTCCCCATCTATTTGCCAGGAATTGAGAGGGCCGGATGCCATGATCTTGGTTTATTATACATACATACATCAATTTTAATATCTCTCTCACTAATGTGCGAACCTGAAATTTCCTTTTCATTTATTTTCTGTATATTCCTAAACTGTATTAAGTATTTGTCTCTAAAGATTCATGTAACTATATTTTCATATTCAGACATTTCAGCACTCTTTACTTCTACTCAAAATTATGAGCTAAATATTTCTAATATTCTTCTTTAAGGTAATATCTTATATACATTACTAATATTGGCCTGTTTATGACTTTGCCTGAGTTTAGAAATCAGTTTTGCTCACTACAGTATCTAAAATGCAGACAGTAATTGCAGGAAACAGAAAATTAGATAATTATTCTGTAAGACGATAGGAATAACCCATTTTTTCCAAGATGAAAATTTACTTCAATATTAGATAATAACTTGCTTCTCCTAATAAATGAAATGCAATATTTTAAAAATGTTTAAGTGGAGTTGGGATGAAGTTATGTCTAGAAAGTCTAAAATGGAAATTTCTGCAAATGGGAAAATGTAGCTGATTTGAAAATATCTCTTGTGATTTTTGTTTTGTATTTATATAGGTGGGTTGTGATACCATCTTTGTGGTGATATGTACCTCTTTCTTAAGAGATTATTCTAATTTGTACATGATGGAAATAACAAAGAAATTTATTATAACAAGCAAAAATGAAAATGTGCCTAAAATGTGGATCCATTTTTTTTCAATACGTTTCATAGTTGAAATTGCTTTCTGGATTTACACAATATATTGCATTATAAATTAACAATCTCAGGAGGCTGGCTTCACACAACACAGAATGCCACAAAAACAAACAAACAAACAAACAAACAAATAAATAAATAAAATGAATCAAGCTTAAAAATAAGCAAGCTTAACATATTGTACAAATACGTTCACTGACCTGGTTAAGTTTAGAATTCAAACTCACCATTTGAAGCAATGTGAACTTTAGCACAGGGGCATTTTTATATATTTTAGATGAATTAAGTTTGGTATTAATGCATTTCAAATTATGAATTGAAGAGCTAACCTCCTCTGAAAGAATTATACAAAAACATTGTATGTTCTCTATAATAATCAATAATTATGTTTCATCAATAATTGACCTATCATTTCTTTAACAAGTTAGACATTTTCTCTTTATCACAAAGGAGGAAGCCTTTGTGAAATTTACGTGGCATGAATTATGAAATAGAAAAATAGAAGTACATTTTGATGAATTGTGGTGTGCTGTGTTATTCCTTGTTTTGTAACAAAAGATCATCTGATTTCCAAAAATGCTGTCAATAGCTTAATGAGTTCACCAACTAACATAAGCCAGTGAATAAATGCCAACCGAGCAAAAGGAGAAAAAAGAAATGCTATTTTTCCCCCTTACTTACCTACCTATTTTGGGAGTTCTTTGATCCCCAGAGATCATGGGCTATTTCTGTTTCTAGCTTTGCAAGTATGGCTTTTTGAAAAGCTCACCATTTATATGATACATAGATCATCCAGAGTCCCAAATGTGTCTTATTTTAAGTACTAAAATATATTTGCAGCATTGCAGTTTATTATTGCTGAGTGGCCTTAGAGCATGAAAGGCAAAAGTTCAATGAGACTTATTAAACTATTGTATAATTTAGCTCCAGCATTATGTTTTATATATTTATTTTAAAAAGCTTTGCTCTTTCAGTTGACAAGTGAATATGGCTTAAACAGCTCTTGCTAACTCTCTGGATGGCTCAGTTGCGATCACATTTATAGTAATAATTAATGGGGAATAATGGGAGTCCACACATTTTAAAGTTGCTGAGATTGAGAAGCACTTGTCTATAGCCATTGAGGAGGGATCTGCATTGGGAGGAGAGAATCAATAACATTTCTTCTTGTTTTCAGCTACTGAAATCTCTGATGTTTCATTTGCATTCTATGTACTTTTCTGCGAAGCAAATCTTTGCTTTCTAAAAAGCTGCTCAAAGCATTTGAAAAGACGTTGTGTTCAGGCATGAGAAGAACACTGTTAAGGATAAACACATTTTGCCTCCCCTTTTCCCCTTGCCACACGAGGAAGGGTTTGACTCATAAAAGGTATATTCAAATATCTAAGCGCCCCATTCTCATGTATATTTTAGATTTTTTTTCTAAATATTTTGTATAAATTTTCAGCACATCCTTAGACATACAGTAATCAATCCATTGTTCATTTCCCCCACATGGCTTGCAGCACAATGAGAGGCATTGAAAAGTAATTTTAAAAAAGTATTAGAAATATACATTTGGGTTAAACCTTTGCCTTTTTGTATCAGGTATTATTGTTAGGCATGTGGAGAAGCTGTTATTCCCTATATTTTCCCACTTCACCGGTTTAAACAAAAGAATCAAAGCCTTGTCCTTTTAAAATGTGGGTTTTGTGGGTACACACAGGGCTTTTTTTCTCATAGAACGCTCAGAACGGAGTTCCGGCACCTTTTTTGGATGGAACCTTGTAGGGTAGGCAAAGTGGGTTGTATGACGTGTGTGAGTTCCGGCACCTTTTTTTTTTTTACAAAAAAAGCACTGGGTACACATAACAAAGAGTTGGGACTTTGATGACAAGGTCACAGCCACCATCTTGATTTTTTTTAAGCCCTTGCAGATGTTCCTCAAATAATTTCTCTGTAAAGGTGTTATCCTTACCTACATGCATACGTTTCCATCAGTCTGTTTCCCTCTCAGGATAAATGCATGCTATATCAGTGTAGAAAAGGAAATAGAAAGCATGAGAAATTAATGACATAAAAAATAGTGGATATCAATACCATTCGCTATATTTCTCCATAGCTTTGTACCCTTCCAAGGCATGTGTGATTCTACCACTGCTTTATACATTACTTTTAATTTTATAAATTTATCATGTTTTCTTGATCTTCTTATTCCTTGAATCTCTCTTTTATTTGTTTTGACTCAACTATAAAATATATTTTTATTTTATAAAAATAAAAAGCTTTCAGAAAGAGACTGGACAACTATTTATCTGAAATGCTTGAGTAGGAGGTTGGACTAGAAGACCTCTAAGGTCCCTTCCAACTCTATTATTCTATGTTCTATGTACTTCTTTATATGAGGCACTCACTTTTGCATTAATTCCACAACATTCATTAGCAGCCATTCATTCTCCTCTTGTTGTACTGCTCACACTTCCTAAATAATTTATTTCTAACTGCATTCTATGTACTTTGATGTTTCTATTAACATATCAATCTCACTTCCATATAATAAAATGCACCTCTTAAACACAGCCATTTCCACTTCTTTCACTAAATATTGATTCCTTATAAAAGACCAGAATATGTATTACACTCATAATACTTCATTTTTAGTAAACATTCCATCCTGGATGACTGAGAATCTCCATACACATCCCATCAACTAGCTTGAGGGTTTTTTTGCCCTTTATGTACAACTTAAACTATGCTGTTCTAATAGTGGTTTCTGTGGATTGTGTATGTAGATTTACATCAAAATTAACAAGATGGCAGAAAAAATGTCATCATGACAGTTCTGCCCCATTTAAATTTATGTATTTGGAAGCACATGTTTAGGCCAGCCAAAATAGGATTGAACTAACTTCCTACTTCTGAATTTAAAAGAGGGTCATTATTGTGTTGAACTAGCTCCTAAATTTGCATCTAAAATAATTACTTTTTTTCTAATATCAGTTGAGCCACTATCAGCATATGGAATGTGCTGTCACAATGTCATAAACCAGGTATTTCAAGAAACCTGCAGAGCCAGATTTGTAGCATATTATTCATGGATTAAGGAGGTGTGCTTAATTTTGGCTTAATCAACTATATAATAAAATAAAATAACCTAAAATTCTAGGACACTTCTATACAGGATAAAATACTGGAAATCTATTGACATATAGTAGATGGTTTCAATAAAAACAGGAAGATAGGTAAGATCTCATGTGTTCTGCTTAAAACACACAAGTTGCCAAGGGATTGAATACTTATTTTACAAGTCTTATGAAGCTTATATTTTTCAATACATGACTTGGGCTTTCTTTGCCCAGAGATATAAAGTTTCAGAATAGAAATGCTGAATCTTCTGACTTCCATCTTGTTAGTCTCCCATAACAGTGCACTCTTTTTAATGAAAGCTTATCTGAATTTATTTATTAAATGTTAAGGTGCTATCACATCTTTGTGGTTTTTCATATTTCTTGCACGTGGACATGAGACAAGCATTTTGACACTTATGCACACAAGCATGAGTTATATTTTAGTCAAGGCTACCAATCTATTTCTTGAATGAACTTCAAGAAATGAACCTATGTTTATCCGATTAAGATAATCAAATATCATGTATTTCCAAGAGGAAAGGATGGATCAAGGCAGGACATTCAGTCATGTGGTAATAGAGTCAGAAAATGTCCAGGTTCACATTAAAATAATATGCTATGTTGGGATGAAAACATTACAAATGAAATAAAATATTCACATTTTATTGTTTTATATTTTTGTTAAATTTACTAATAACCATATATATATTTATTTATATATATATATATATATTTATGGCTTTGAGCAAAGACAAAAGAAAAAAGTTTAACTTATCCCTGATTGTGCAATTATTGTAAGAATCAGTTTGATGTATTGTTTTTTTCAGCAGCAACATAATCCAACATTATTGTAAATACATTTCATCCTATACAGATGTAAGGTTCCATATTTCAGGGCTTATTTATATTCAGAGAAAAATAGGTCAATTCTCAAAATAGCAATGCATAGTCTTTATATTACAGAAATGAGTGAATTGTTTTGTGTGTATATATATGTATATATATATATATATGTATAAATACACACACACACATTATATACATAATTTCAGTTTTATACCCTGTACCATTTTAATTAACTTACAAATCTTAGATTTTGCCCATTCTATTATAAAGTCATTAAAAAGTTTTTAATGGTATTACTGAAAGATCATGTATGTTAAGTTTTTGTATAGTACATAAAATAAAATAAACATATGTATAAAAATAGTTCACTACCAACTCCATTATACTCCTATCAAATGTAAACCTTGAACAGTTTTAAAGACCAGGATAAGATCATAATTGTTTGGATAAAATTTGTTATCAGTATTAATATATAGTCAGGGATTTAGTGTATTAAAAATAAATTGACTTGATGTTTACCTAGAATACTTTAAATATTATATCCCTTACATGGGATTCATGACCATTCTATTTTAACTGTCGGAAGCATCATATTCATGGAATAAATGACCACATTAACTTGATTTTGAGTTGGGAAGTGGAATTCAATAAAATAATATGTACTTTTCACTAATAATTATGCCTAATTCATGTAGGCACTTAAAATAGCATTGGAAGAAAAATATGTTTACAGGCAGCAGTCCAATCTGGTTTTCAGCTGCAGGACAAAATCCAAAATAGGGAATGAGTGCCTTAAAAAAAAAACTATCATGAGATGTAGGCTCAAAAGATACTCTATTGAACTCTGCTATACACATTACATATTAAAGTAATGCTACATTGTGGATTGGAGAAAATCAGTACATTGCTGGAAAGGGTTTGGGATAACCCATGGTTTATATATTACCAATAGCTACATGACCATTCTCCTGCTTCGATAGCTGCTTCCATTAATGCCTACAAGATAGCCTCAATTGAATTTCATGTCTCTCTCAACATATGATTATGAACAAGAGTAAACTTTGACACAGGAGTGTCAAAAGAAAAAAAAAACCCAACCCAATTTACAATTTCAATCCAATGATTAAGGGAAAATATCATATAGATATGTTCCATGATGACAACATACCCCTAAAAGCACTGGCAACATGAATGAATGGCCATGAATGAATGGCCCTAAATCAGTACATTGAGCATTTGAAAAATACTCCTTTTGGAGGTATTTGAAGTCATAAAATGACATGACAAAGCAACTGAAAGAAAAGTTTTACAAAACCCCCACATTCGATTACAATCTCCCTTTGTTTTGTGTAGACATTAGAAGTCAAAAAGAAAGAAAAATATTAATTTCTATGTTCAATGCTACATGGTGTAGAGTATATTGTTGTCCAAATTATTACACTATACACTGGAATGTGTGTTTTCCTAACAAACAGGATCTATAATATCCTACTTAAAAAAAAAGATTGCTACAATCAACTATAGAATTACAGTGAAGACACAGAACACATATGAAAGACTAATTGAAGCATTGTTAAAACAATTCATTCAATCAATTGAAATAAAACACTTCTAAACTTTAACTCTAGATTCAAAATCAGCATAATAGGAAATGAATTGTGAAAACCATACATTCACATTTATCAATATTTCTTTTCTCTACTTCTAATATTGCTGACTGAATCTTTTAGTTGCATTGAGGGCACAGGATATTTCTGGTTCATCTTTTGGTTAGTTTTCTGTCCCCTGCTTTCCCCATCTATTATGTCCGAGCATGCATGGAATATTTCTTACAGTGTCCAGGACAAAGAAGAAAAAGATAATAGCGTTGCTGAAATACACATAGCAGGATCAAACATACAAATCTGCATAAAAACACTGCATGTAAAAGTAGCATCTTAGAATGCAAGCCATTGCATTACAATTATATTGTATTTTATATCTTGTAAAAATGTTTAAATGTTTACATTTTGGCATGAGTAGCTGAAACTAAATTTCTAAACAAATACTTTGCAATGATACATCACACAGGAGCTTTTTTTTGTTATTATTACTTGGGTCTAAAAAGTTATTTACAACAAGATGAGTGAGTCTTCACTATTTACTGTTCTTACTAGTTTTTGTAGACAGTAAAAATTTCATTGACCCTTCAATCTAAGCCTTAACATAAAAGCACCAAAAAAATAATCTGGACCTCTAAAATAGGAATTAGGTTTCAATTATAGTTGACTAAGAAAGGTTAAAAAGCACTGTTTTAGAGGCGCTATTCCAAGCTAGCATGTATTCTATGAAAGCTGTTCTTATTTTCTGGCTTAGCTCCTGGAAGTCATAATACTGTCATTTCTTAAAAAATATAGATTCAAATCAGGAAACTTTATATTTTTAACTAAGTTAAAAATAAATATTACAACTGTTTTTAGACTCTGAATTGTTTATAAGAAACAAAGACAAGAGACGCCATTTGGATTTCTCTCTCTTTTTTCCTTCTGTCTTTACAATGTACATTCAATTTTGTGGGTTAAGTTTGTCTATAATTTTCTTTTTTTATTGTAGACAGCTGGGAACTATGCAAAATTAAGTTCTAAAAGGTGTCCTCGAATAATTTCAGTCTGTTTCAATGCTTCTGCTTTATTCAGTCTACATGAATCATAAGTTTGAAGCAAACCGTGGTTTATCTCCCTCTAGTTCAGTGTTTAAGACTGTGGAAGTATCTCTTTGTAGCCCAGCTGTGGATGGCATTGGTCCTCGTGTTGGTGGAATTGCTCCTGAAGACATCTGTCGGAAGAGGGACACTCTCTGGGGGACTGTGCCTTTGCTCCCACCTTGGATTCCTGTGCTTTGAAGAGCAGACACTGGCTGTGGAATGGAAGCTAAAGATTCTCCCACTGTTGGATGTGGTCTGGTAATTATAGTAGAGACCTCATGGGGCAAAGAAGGCTGTGAGGCTGACAGGGGCCGTACTTCTCTTGTCAGGCTAGCATTGTGAAGAGTTTGTGTACTCTTATGGATGTCGCTCTTCTGTGACCCACTGGGCATTTGCTGCAGCTGCTGTGGTTGTTGCAGCTGCTGTGGTTGTTGCAGCTGCTGCTGTAGCAATGACAACTGTGAAGCAGTAGGCGTTGCATACTGAAAAGTTCGGCCAGCTAAAGGACTCTGTACTGACGGACTACAGATCGCAGAAGGGTAGGAGCATGGTGAGAAAACTACACCCTGTTGAGGTGTCTGTGTGCTTGGTGTTGATGAATTCAAGCTCCCATGGGAGAGGTTGGTCATAGCATAGACAGGTGTTGTCTGTGTCCTCATTTGCATTGATGAAGTGATAGTTGAAGGGCTTGAATTCAAAGCAGGTGTTTGTGAAAAAATTGTTGGCCCAACAGTCTGTACCATCTCTCGGTCATACTTCACTATCTGTTTCAAAATTTCACTCTCCTGATTGTTGAAAACACCAGTATTGAGGTCTTTTTGGAATTTCTGGAGTAGAAGTGAATTCTTCTTTCCTTCAAGGAATGAAATTGACATAACACACCATGCAAGTTAGCAGCTATTCAACATAGCAATACATTTCAGCTTCTCTATCTCTAAAATGCATCTTTGCATCACGGTAATGATAATTTGTAATGATTATAAAAACAGAAGAAAAGCAACAATTCATTTCTAGCTCTATCCTCCATATAAGCTTAATAACCTTCATTTTCAAGAAGAAATTCTTCAAGAACCCATACTGAAGAGCCCTCCTAGCTTGAAAAAGGTCCATCCAGGATCCTGTTTCCCACACTGGCCACCAATGTAACTCAATAAAGCATAACATCTATCCATGAATCCTGTTCTACTTATGGATCCAACAGTGTTCAGTGACAAAGAGTTTCTATTTGGCTATCAAGACTAGAAGCAAAATTTGTCAATCCCTTTCTCTTCTCTTTAGCTTCAATTAATTTAATTTGGTTTTTTAAAATTTACTTAAATGTATTAGCCACCCAACTCCAATGGACTTTTTAAGGGGCAGAATTCATAGCTGTGGGGAAAGCATCATACCGATAAGAATATTGTTATTGTATCACTGAGTGATCTTGCTCTCAATCACAAAAGCTACATACACATTTTTGAATGTGGACAATGTTTGTGTGCAATATGCAGAAATGTACTGCAAATACCCTCTGGGATAATTTGGTTGCACCCAATGAACTTTAAGAAGACTCCTGAATAATTAACCAAGACCAATGTGAAGAAATACTTGGAGATTTTGCATTTGTAATTGTGTATGTGTGCTTGCTTGTTTGTTAGTTAATATCCAAATATATTCACAAACCAATAATGACATGTTACCAAAGCTGTAAAAAGGCAAGCAAATGGAGTAGATTTTAAATCTTATAGATTTTTTCTATTTCTTTGTCAAGCTGTCCTAAGTTCTCAAATGCTAAACATGTTAAGTAAATTATAAATGCTTGTGACCATTTAACATGTTTCTTGAAAGCAGTTATTCAACACTGGTAATGAATGACCAACAGATTGAGAGAAGTAATCTTTCCAAATGTATGTGAATAATATGAAAATAGAACATATTATGTAGCACCTGACTACAATTTCGCTAGTATTAAGTGTTATAGGACTGTGTTACATATTTAACCCAATGCCCAAAAATAAATGTCCCACTTCAGTAACTGGATTGTTTCTTGTAAATAATATTTTCTGCAAAGCCACAATTATAACAATTGAACATAATTTCATATACTTATATGAATTAGTGGCAATCCCTATCCTTGAAATAACCTGAATATAGACTACTGTTCTGTAATATCACAGAGCTAGAATTATTTAGAAAGGATACATTCATATAAACCTGATCAATTGATTTCATAAGGGATCATGAAATGGAGACTTGCCCTAAACTGTGTACTGGATCCTGCCTGTTTTGTTGGGATTCCATTTTGTATGGAAATAAGGAAGTCTAACTTTATTAGCGATAGGAGAGGAATTTGTATATATGCTTCCTCTTTGTCTGGACTGACCCTGATTAGTACTTGGATAAAAGACCACTAAGAATTCTAGAACCATAACTTAGACTGAGAAATCAGATCTACATACACACATGATGTCCAAAACAACAACAACATCATAACCATGATGATAATGATGGTCATGGTGATGATAATGATGGTCATGATAATAATGATGATCATGATCATGATCATCATCTCAGATATAGTTATTTATACCCAATCATTCAAACAAATCAAAATGGAAAACTATAGCCTATTAGGTTTCTTGACCTTAAAGAGAAAAAGAGCTTGATAAAAAATTGAATACCCACCTATCCTGTCTAATCTGTCAATGGCCACTGTTTCAAATGCTCGTCTCATCATTGGATATTCTTCCAAAACTTCATTGAAGTTGTCCACCGAGAGAGAATATAGGCGGCAATATGTGTCTGCTCTCACGCTAGCAGTGCGACGACCCTTAGTCAAAAGGCAGATCTCTGTAAGAGTTAAAAAGAACATACAAGAAGGAATGCAGAGTAAATATGTCAGAGCAAATTCAAATCCAGTTAAAAAAATTCTTTCCAATCTATTCAGTGTCAGTCTAGGATTCCTGGGAGTGTTGGGACTACAATGTGGTGACCAGAAGTTGCAATCTTAATGTGTAAAAAAGTTTCTAAATTGCTGTGATCAATGACAAGTCTTAATATATTGAATATTTAAACTGAATGCTTATAATGTATTAAAGCAAAACATTTCCATGGAATCTAACATCTGTATAAAGTATCTCCATACAATCACAGAACCTTCTAATTTCCCCCACACATACATTTTTTAAAACAAACAACTTTTAAGATCCAAATGGAGATTTTCTAAGTTTGCTTGACATATTCTGATGCCCTTGAATGTTCAGCTGCTATAATTTTCTACCTTCCCTAAGATCAACTACCTCTCCAAAAGTTCTCAATAGTATCTTTACAAAACAAAAACAACAGGAATAACCTGTGGAATAGGCTGGGCCAAGAGACATAGACTGGCCCAAGCTCAAGCAATGAATATGCATGAATAAAGACAGACTTAAAGCTTACTTTCTAATTCCAGTGTAACACCCCAACAACTATACCATATGATTCTCAAGATTTTGTGAAATATCCTCAATTCTCAAGATTTCCTGAAATATTAAATACACTAAATATTTAAAGTTCAAAGGGCATGTGAAGATTTTTCCCATTTCTTCCATACATAAAATCTTACTCATCTTGTCTTATTTCTGAATTCTGCTTCTTTTCCTATGGAATTTTAAAAATAACTATATTTACATTCCTACCTACCATATGGAAGCACATTAGGCTTTTACTATACCACAATAAGGAGTTTAATTTGCTGCAGTTCTTGATGAGCTTGAGTTACACATATTTGGAATTTGCATCTCATTACATACAAGGATCAGGGTTTTTCCATGTGAATGATAAGAACTGGTTTAATATCATCCAAATGCTAAGTTACTTTGGAGGTTTCTGTATCCATGCATGTTTGTATTATTTAATTTTTGACAATGTTTTCTTTTCTAGTCCAAATAATGTAATAATTAATAGCTAGCAAGGAAATATGATTCAGGCAAAACACTTTTATTATTTTTAGTTTCACTTTAGTTATGGTTAGAAAGGAGCTCCATTTTGCTCACTCAAAATTTCATTTCATTAAAACCGAAGATGATAGAAGGAAATGTGCAAACCTCTTCAACATTTTTTTTAAAGGTTCCAGATTATGCATTCCAGAAAAAGAGCTCAGGGATATTCTTGTGCCATAAGAACAAAAGAATTGTTCAGTCTTTGAGAGAAAAACATTCATACACTTTTTAAAATGTGCTTAGCTAATACCCAACAGTTTTCTCATCAATTAATTTGAGATATGAAAAAGGAAGATGATAAAGCATGTTGATAGTAACTGGGAAGATTACCGAGATCTTCTGGAAACTGGATTACCAAAATTCAGAAATTGCATCACTTCCTTGCTATAAAGGTTAGGGTCTCTAACCTTTTTTTAAAAATTCTTATAGCAGAATTCAGCTCTCTGATCCCTTTAAAAGGATCAGCCTTTACAAAAGTCCACTTTTAGTATCTTCAATAACCAGACATAAAAACCAATAACAAGGATAGACATTGCCATGATTTTAATATCTAACTTCTTTTTTCCCCTTGAGGCTCAAGTAAAAGACAAAAACATAGAGCTATGTTCTGTTTATAATTATGCATCAATAGCATTCATATCTAGAGATTTCTGTAATTACTTGGTCTTTCTGAAAAATTATTCCCTTTATGATTTTTTAAAGGAAGGCTAATTATTGTTGTAATGAGAGCAACCAAGCTAAAATCACTCCAGAAATACTAAAACACTGTAAGCCAAACTTCACAAAATAGACTTAGGAGTTAAAGTTAAATGGAACAGGCTTGATTAGTGCTTTTCTTAAAATAGATGGCAATTATGAGATGAGGCATTCGGAAAGCAAATAATCACGTGCAGTCATTAAACTATTCATGTGTGCGAAGATTCAATAAGAAGACGTACATATCTGCAGTCTTCTATAATTCACAAATGAAAATTTTATAAAATGAGAACCCAGGAAAAATGCAGGCTCTGTCCAGGTAAATTATTCAACAGAAAAATCCCAGAAAGATTTAATGGGATTCAAATTCTAGAAAACTTCACAGAATTACATGATTTCATATGACCAATTTCCCACCATGAAAAATTCTAATTTACTTACTTACCTATTCAACAATCAACAGTACCAATTCCACTACTTGAGAAGCATCTTTACTTAATCTAAAAGCTCTTTAGATAGAACTGCTCAACATTAGCTCTAGCAAAATTTTGGGTAAATCTTCTTTCAGTTAAAATAAGTTTAAAAAGTGGCCCTGGACCATCAGCAGCAAGACCAGATTGTGTAGCAGACTTCTCCCTATGTTGAATTCTCATTCACAAATTTTTAAAGAGAAACCCTGGACAGAAAGCAAAATTTAACGGAATAGACCATTTTGGATTTGGGGCCAGAGATTGCGACTTGATTTGGAATATATTGGTCTCTGTAATCTATAATCCAGTACTGTATACTCTATCTATTAGAAGATTTTTCAAATAATGACCTTGTTAAAGGCCTTGATTTCAGATTATTCATCTGAAATAATTTTTTGAATAAAGATGGCTGATATGTAACTTTATTTTTTAACTTTCGATTAATACAACTTGATAGTGAACTGCAATTCTTTTCTAAGCCAGATCATAAAGAGAGAAAAGATGCCATATTTTATTTTACACCTGTCTCCTAAAGATCAAGATGCTTGTGTGCTTTCCTGATCCCAAAGAAATACTAATTTAAGTGAAAGATAATTTAAGTGAAATGATGAA
The DNA here is from genome assembly GCA_023970755.1 of Azemiops feae. NCBI lineage: Eukaryota > Metazoa > Chordata > Lepidosauria > Squamata > Viperidae > Azemiops > Azemiops feae. Next base: position 1,029,330 of record JALGBA010000302.1, on the reverse strand, counting down.
ACCATCCTAGGTCAGATGAAAAATTAGATTCCTTCATTTAAAATCATCTCTATTCAGTGAAAGGAGATTTCATAATCCATGCTGCCACAAAATACATTCATACAGCTGAGGCCAGAAATAGACACTGTGGCTCCCAGAAATATTCTTTAGTATCCACCAGGCTCAATGTTTGTTCTGAGTTCTTAAAATATATATTTGTATTAAAAATAAACAAGAACCTACCATATTGCAGTGTAAAGAACTAGGTTTGAGTGTTCAGTTTACATAAATGAATATACCAGGTTTGCAAAAATCCCATCTGAATGGTAAATAAACTTTTGGGGTGGGTATAGTTTATTTTGGTAAATGAATATCGTTTGACTGGCCATGCTCACCATGGTAATTATTTTGCAATTAACCAAAACTCTCTTAGCAACCATTTTGTAAGAATGTTCCCAACCTTCTCTCAGAATTCCAATGTGTCCCTAAGAGGCTGTCTAGTCTGGAACTGAGTCAACTGAGTCAACTGAGATAAGGAGAAATGAGCTAAAAGTTTAATTAGAGTGTAAGGACAATGTAAGGGGCCATTGCATTAAAATTTGCTTTACATTCTAAGGACCCATATCCTTTTCATATCAGATTTGAAATATCAGGGTCAGTTTCTAAACAAATCCTAAATTTGTTACAGTTTAATTGACTGCATTTTTAAGTTGAATACATCTTTGATATGATTATTCCCCATGAACGTAATAATTTCCCCCTTTTGACAGGTAAAAATCACAAGTTGTAGCATATTTGTGGGTGGTCCAGATGCCTGTTCTAATGTTTAGGGGGCCTGCTTCCTCAATATAAGGTAATAATATGAGTTGCATCACTCTTTCAGTTTGTCCTTGGCTCCAGAAATCTTACCTGTTCTGTTCTTCTAATGAAGACATCGAGACGAGGCTGGTTCACAACAAGGATCTCTTTATTGAAACACATTCACAGAACAGAAGCAAGAACAACAATGGCCACTGGCCTTTTATATCCTCTTGCAAGGGGATGCATATCCAATTATTGCAGGCCGTTCTCCCGCCTTGCGCATGTGCGCGAGGCCGGAGACAGCCTGTCTGGGTCCCGGGCAGACACATGGTCTGTCCGGGTCTCTGTAGCCTTCCTGCAGCCTTCCTGAGCCTTGCTGAATCACTCAGCAAGGCCCAGGACATAACATCCCTCCCCCCTTGGATTAAACAATATGATATGCTTAGTTATTGTTTAACACTTTACACACAAACACATCATAGCAGGCCGGTTGGCAAATTATACATTCAACCTTTACTCTTGCAACCCATTACCTTCAGTTCCCTGCTATACACACGGACCTTCACCTTTTGACAATATTAACATTGCAGCACTACAAGTGTTTTCCTCAGATGGCGAGGACTAGTAAACCTCCTGTATAGTAAACAGGGTCCTTGCATAGTCCTTTAAATGCTTAGGAGGACCCTTAACCCGCTCTGATCTCTGTAGAGCCAGATTAGGTGCAGGTGTAGAGGTAGGTATAGAGGTAGGTGTTGAATTAGGAATAGGTGCCTGGAGTGCCTGCTTCTGGGTTGCGTAAAACAAACCAGGACTTTGTCGCCCAGAAGACTCAGGGGTTCCCCCTGACTGCTGACTGGCTGGATCCACCAAACCCAAACCAGAGTTCCTTGGTGGGGTTGAGTTCCCCGAGTCCATTGGTGGGGTGGAGTTCCCCAAAATTCCATTGGACTCCTCTTGGGAGCACTGTCCCTCGAGCCCAAGACCAGCAGCAGGAGTAGCCTGAGTAGCCGATTTACGGCCATTTGCCCCTAGCCAGGGACCTCTGCCAGAGTCAGGAGCCACCTCCATGGCAAGACCCCCACCAGAAACATGTGGAGGAACATTTGGATAAGCGCCCTCGTGGAGAGACTGTGGTCCACAATCATAATTGGGGTCCCCCTCACCCCGAGAGCAGAGCCAGGAGCGGACACATGGCCAGGAAGCTTTTGTTGCATCTCATGGCTTCGTAATCCGCAAACGAGCCGATCTCGGAGCCTCTCTTCCAAGTCTTGGAACTCACATGGCCTAGCAGCCTGCCTCAGAGCCGCGACGAAGTCCGCAGCTGATTCTCCCGGCCGCTGATCCCGCTGCTCGAATTGGTGCCTCCAAGCTATTATGGAAAGCTTGGGCTCAAAATGCTCGTGCAGCATTTTCTTCAAATCTGGACAGGCGATCGACTCCAGTGGTGCTGGGGCTACAAGGTTCTCAGCAATGTCAAAAGTCTCTTGCCCGCAGACACACAGCAAGGTAGCAGCTTTCAATCCGTCTTCTTGGACCTTGTTCACCCTGAAGTAATTCTCGACGCGAGCTGCATAAGAGCTCCATCATTCTGGGTGCGAAGTATCGAACTCGACAAGATGGCCCAGCTTGGACATCATTGTGACCGATAGCCTCTTTGACGTCTCTCGCCGCAAGGAAGGAGAAGGGGTCCCACGAAGCCAAGCCCACCTCCAGCGTCTTTGTACTGGCAGGCGGTTGCTTCTTCTGGACGCCGTGATTCTCTTCGCTTCAAGCCTTCAGGTGAGTTGCCCTAGCTTCTTCTTCTTTGGCTTCCTTTGCGGCGAATCCCACCTTCGTCGCCAATGTTCTTCTAATGAAGACATCGAGACGAGACTGGTTCACAACAAGGATCTCTTTATTGAAACACATTCACAGAACAGAAGCAAGAACAACAATGGCCACTGGCATTTTATATCCCCTTGTAAGGGGATGCACATCCAATCATTGCAGGCCGTTCTCCCGCCTTGTGCATGCGTGCAAGGCCGGAGACAGCCTGTCTGGGTCCTGGGCAGCCTTCCTGCAGCCTTCCTGTCTGGGTCTCTGCAGCCTTCCTGCAGCCTTCCTGCAGCCTTGCTGAATCACTCAGCAAGGCCCAGGACATAACATTACCTGTTAAATAATTGCACATTATATCCCTCAAAAACTGTTTTGAGATTGGTTCCACTCTATGTAAAGCACATTTAATTGAATTTGCTACACAAATTTGAAGCAGTAATCTGAACCAGGTATGAGAATTCCTCCTTCATTCCCAATTGCTGTTGCTTTTCTGAGCTGAAATAAAAAAATGTTCACTCTTGGAGCAACATAATGCCTAGCTGGCAATGCAACAATGATCCAATTGTTGCCAGATAATTGTCCACATAAAACTACACCTCACGATGTAATTAGTTATCATGCAATGTCACATCAATATTTAATTAAAAACAGAAAATAAATGCTCGGTGAAGAAACATGAAGTCATTTCAAGGCAATGATCTGCCAAATCTTCTGAGCCTTGGCAGATCTGTATTTCCCTGATCTGCTGATGATTGGCATCAAGCCTCCAAAGTAATAAAAATTTCAATTCTCCACTTTGAATGGGAGATGAATGTTGAAATAATTTTATGAGCAAGTAGCAACATTCTAGGAGTATCCCTTTCACATCCAATTAAACTTTTACTTTTAACTTTTCATTGATCTAATGAAATGGGGAATAATCATATCAAAGGTATATTCAACTTAAAAATGCAGTCAATTAATTTGTAATAAATTTAGGATTTGTTTAGAATCTGACCCTGTTATTTCAAATCTCATCTGAAAAGGATATGGGGACCTTAGAATGTAAAGCAATTTTTAGTGCAATGCTAATGCATTAATCCCAGGTTTTTTTTAAGTAAGGTAGCTAGCTGGATTTGATTTCCCTTAATGATGTTTCTAAAATAAATTGCAGATAATCAGTACAAATTCTACAGGAATATTCTAAATTACAAGCAAGTAAGCCTATAAAAAATACTGAAGAACTGCTTGACTATTGGATACAGATCACAAGCTTTTACTATAGATCTGGACAAAAGTTGTCTACTCTCCAACATTCCATTTTTGTAGACAGTTAATAAAGCTAGGTTGTAGTTTCAGAGAGTTCTAGAGGAAGCACCTTAACTGGATGGTTTTCAGTCAGATTTCAGGCTCCATTTTTGAATGGAGATTACATTGATTGCAATTGATGACTTCTAGGGGACCTGGGATTGGAGTACTGGGTATCCTTGTTCTTCTTGATTTCTTAAGGTTTTTCTATATCAACAATCATGCTATTCTTTTTGCCTGATTGTAGAAATTGGGAATGGAGAGTACAATATTCTGATGGTTCTATGGCTGGTTCCAGGCAGTGTTGACAGAAGGGAAGAGATTAAGAGTCTGTGAGTTTCCTTCTTCCAACATAGAGTAGAAACTGCTCAACCATCTAAATTTCCAGGGATAACATTTATTATTTTAAAATGTTAGAGAAATCATTGTGAAAAGTTAAGAAAATAACAGGTATTTTACTGCTTTGTATTTTATTTATTTTTTAATTAAGCACCTTATCAAATGAATTATTTTTGTGATGAATGTTATTGATCATTACTTCTAATGTCTTGTTATCCATCCAGAATCTCTCTGGCAAGTGGGTAACGTATATGAAATCAGACTGATTCATATGTTATTATGTTAGTTTAGCTATATTTTATAGCCTAAAGTACTCCAAATTGAATCAGGTCTAACAGAGTTTTAGAATAAATTGATCTAGAAGTCTGGACTGAGTCAAATCAATCTTCTGAGTGGGTTAAAATGTTTGAAACAAACTGGATCCATTTTTCAAACCAATTTGACTACTCAGATTAAGCATGATATATACATACCACTTTCAGCTATTCTTTTCTGGATGGGAGAAATACATAGATGTCTCTGTGTATGTGTGAGAGAGAATGAACTGAGATAAAAACAGTCCTATTTGCTCTTTAAACTTCCACCCTTCGAGGACGTTTTCTGCTGTAAAAAATGGTCAGGTGAAAGATACATGTGACTACATGTCCTGTACCTATAAATGAAACGGCAGGAAATGTCATAGAAGAATTGCAGGCTGTATTCGAAGCACTCTGTGGTTGTAAAAATAGAATCTATTGCTTGCTTGCTGATAAAAATTGCTATTCTATAGAGTCCCAAATTAATGTGTTTAAAATTACACATCTTTTAGTTAATAAACACAAGAGTATACTCTCAAATAGAAATTTCAGGGATTTAAATTAGCAGGAAGTAAATGGCTCTCATAAAGTATAAGCATGAGAGGAATCAAATGTGCTTCCATGGTGTTATTACCACCATTTTCCTTGTACAAGTCCCTATTACTCTAATCTACTCTAATCCTGAAGGTCCTATAACTTCTCAGAGATATTGAGCATATATAGGAGAAATGGAATTGCAGTTTCTTGTTTCACTGACTGAAGCAATTGTTAGTGAAATGACTCACTTGAACTCATTGACAAGCAAAAATATTGCATCATACATTTTGATAGATTAAAATTATTTCTGTGAGATGCTGATAAATTACTCTTTAGTTGGAGGAGAAATGTGCTCACTCTTGTATCATATCCAGGATTAAATTAGGCAGTTGGATATAAGGAAATATGGACATGGGAGTATAGGTTCCTCTGCAGTACATGAGATAATGTTGAAAATCATGAAGAAATATATAGCTATTATAAGCTGAATACAACAGAAATAACTTCATGTCAGTTTAAATTTTTTATTGTATACACATGCAAGTCTGTGTCTATCCATATGCTTTTTAATGGCATTAGTTATACGTTCAGGTATGAGCTTTCAACCAATGGGAAATCAAAAGAATATACATGCTTAGTTTATCTGGCGCTAGGATAGGGACTAATTAGGAGCCAAAACAACATAGGATATGAATGGGAGCTGGGTGGCAGATAATGGCATATGCATGGTCATCAAAAGAGTGTATCAAAAACTCCCAGCAAAAGCTGTTTATGATAAAATTTTGAATTACTGTATGTTGCTATCATCGTGCTTTATGGTGAAAGAAAAAGAAGAAATGCCAGATAGACATATGTTAGTGTCTTCATAGTTTTTGTAAACCAATTCATGTTCAAGAAACTTACATTCAGTCTCTGCATTTTTACCAACCCAAAACTTCCATTGTGCTCACCTCCAAAATAGGAGCCATCAGTCAACTTCATCTCTTTACTGGATTTAGTGATAACACCAGCAACCCCGTGTTGAATGAAATACATCTTTTTCCCCACAGCCCCTTCTCGGATAATGTAATCTCCAGGTTGAAACACTTCAAACCGCAACTTGCTCAGCATGGCTGTTACAAAATTTGGGTCAGCATTGGCGAACAGAGGCATGGTGGCAACAAGTTTACGACAGTTAAAGTTGACAATCTCCTAAAATGGAAAAAAAAAAAGATAATTGGTATGATGACAAAGGCAGCTTGGTAGAATGTAGGAAAGGAAGAAGTGAAATATTATCCTACTCATAGATGTGGAGGGAAAAGGGGGAAGAGATACTGCCTAAGAAAAAAAAATCAGACAAGAAAAGCAGGAGCCCCCAGTGGTCAGAGAAAGAAGTTTAGAAACAACCTGCCCGAATTGCTGAGAGTGGCAAGTTTGTACCTTCAGCTGTATTGCAAGATTCTGTTAATGTAGCCTTACAATAAAAGTAGAATTAGTTAATCTAGTCATATCTCCTTGTCTGGTTTACCTGGGAGGGCTGACGGGTAAAGAGTCTATCTCTCCAGCCACTAAAGATCAAAACCTTAATAGAACAAATTTTACAATAAAAGTGCATTGGAATATATCTGCATTTTTATAGAATAATGTGTAGAATAACTAAGATTGATTATTACAATTTGGATATTTTTCATTTCTTCAACTTCTGTTCCAGGATATAGTTATATAAGACATTTTAAAAGTAATTTTCTATAGCAGGGCTTCTTGGTAACAGAAAATCTGCAATCATTTTCTCCTCCTGTATCAACAAAAATAACTATAACAAGGATAATAGGAAGATTGCTCTAGGATTCAGGAGTCATTCACTGAACTCCAGCCGTAATAAGTTATTATGAGACAAAGCAAGGGAGGGCCAACAATATGGCCTGTCTTGAACTCCTGGAGGCATAGTAAAATAAAAATATAAAAAAAGCTTTACTAACCAAGTAAATAAAAGAGACACCACAGCGTAACTCATTTTGGCGTTTCCACAATGAGCTTCCATGTACAATTTTGTTTCTTGCTTCTATTTTTAAATATACTGTTCATACAGGGGTGAACAATAAACACAACTTTCTTGTGATAAACAGTATTATTGTTTTAAAAGGTTTAATACAGTGTAATTTTAAAGACACTGGAAAGACAAATCTTTTATATTGGTTAAATAAATTTCACATACGGAAGTATGTGAACATATCTGCATGAACTATTCTAAGTATTCCTATTAGAAGTTTTTCCTCCCCCCCCACACCTGATCTAATCAATTTCTTTTTGAAAACAATGTCCTAAGCCAAAAATTACTTTTATGAATAATAATATAATTCTGCAGCTTCTTGTCACTTATTTCCTTTGGAAGTTTTTCGCATAGGTAACACACTTTGGCTTTTATAGAAATAGTCACACTTGCTGATGATCAATTGATCAAGGGCACTTGATCAGCAGCACCTGGTACTATTTAGCCTCTTCATACCTATGGAAGCAGTAAGGGTGTACTTACTTTTTCACATATGGCTTCCTTCTCCATTTTAGATTTTTCCCCAAAAAATAAATGATGACATGGTATAATATGTCATGTGTTGTTGTTTCTGAAGTTATATTTCCCTACTTTTAAGAACTGCTAAGGACCAGATGATTATCATACATAAAATCACAGAACTCAAAGAGGGTTGAGCATTATGCATGGTTTTCTTTTTCATGTGACTCTAAAAGTATTTACCCAAAATTTCTACTTATACTGTACTATAATTCCTATATCCTTATGGAACAGAGTCAGTGATGAGGGATACTAGTGGTTGTAATATCTTGAGTCTTATTTATTTCTGTCATAGACTATGCATTATTTATTTCTGTCATAGACTATCATAGACTATTCTGTCAGATTATCAAACTATCTATCAAACTATCACAATCACTTCCAAAAGTCACTAGAAAAGAAAACAGGTGAACCTTTTCTAATATAAAATATGCAAAGTGTTCTTTGAAAGGGCTACCATAGTTTGAGCTACCATAGGTGGCTGTTCCCCCATCTCCCAGAGCTATAAACCTGCCAGAGACTGCTGTCTTGGGGTCTCCTCATGAGGACCAACTGTTTGGAGTACTTGTGGGCAATCTCAAGTCCTCTCCTTGTCCGGAGAGGAATTAAGAAGTCTATGCACTGAGTCTTCATTCCACTACGGTCATCAGCAACTCTTTTTGCAGAGCTGTCTTCATTTCTTCCCCAAAAGTCACCTCTTTGGTCACCAAGGAAGTCATGGTCGTTAAGCAAAATAACACATGACCATGATTTATGATTTTACTTCTGTCTTCTCTATTAACTTAGCTTGTCACATGGCAAATGCAAAACACACAAATGATGACCACAGAACCACAGGACACTGCGATGGTCATAAATGCAAGGATAGATTGCAAAACTATTTTTTTATACCATTGTAACTTTGAACAGTTGTTAAATGAAGCAACTGGTAAGTGAGGACTACCTGTATCAACTATCTTTGATGCAGACATTAATGCTCTTTGAAAACATACAAAATCTATTTCTTTCTCAAACACATGCAGAAAAACATAGGGAGCAAACCACAATTATTGATAAATTAGAATATTTCAGAATTGCCTTAGAAACTCTTACTTATTATTTGATTTTATTCGGCAATATGTATTTAAGTTATAGATAAATGTTAATCCCATTTCTGCTTTATTTCGCTTTTTATTTAAAAATTGATTCAAAAATGATCAAGAGAAATAGACTCCAGAGCCATAGCCAAAAATGGTCTGAATTTTAAAGAAGTGTTTCAGTCACTGCTGCTATGAAGATATTTAAGTCGTCTTGATTTTGAAAGCACTTAAACAATTGCTGAGAGCAGCATACTGGGAATTATCTCTTTAAATGTGTGGCTCAGATAATACATTCACTGAAGAACTGAGCAAACATTGGATCTGGTAGAGATCCTGGGGAGGTTGCTGCTGAAAGCACTGATATTATCTGAAGATTGTTTGGGCTTAGCAATTCATGGTTGAACAGATAGCCGTTCTATCCAAATAGAATCCTACAAAACAACAATAGCTCAGAGGACATTGTACTAACTTCTCCAGCTTGTATTGCAGATATTATGAATTTCAATTCTCAGAATTCTAAGCCAGCATGGTCTTTAAGCTCTGAGGACTGAAAGTAAGATAGATGAAATATACTGTATATATACTTGTTAAAACAATTTGTTAAAACTGTACAACAGAAAGGGATTTGAGGGGAAAACCTGATTTTTATGATTCCCAAACTTGTTTAGAAAAACTACATTTCAAAATTCCAACCCATTGTTATGCTGTTGTATTGTTAAAGGCCGACACAAAATGTTTTTCTTATGAAGAGATCTCTTTTTTTGAAAAGGTTTGAGAGCACAGTGGTTATATCCCAAATACCAATTATGTTCTCTGAAAATGAAGTGTCTCAATGTTCTATATTCTACAAGGAGACATGATCTGTATCTATTTTCAGCCAACCTCTTCTCACACTACTGTCTAAAAATAGATCAGTGCTGAACTTTAAATAATAGCTCAGAAAGGGTATTAACCTCTTTCTCAGAAGTTAGCTTTGCCGTAGTGCATAGTTCTCAGGGTTGCAATCTGCACTCTAGGACTGCCTGCTGAATTCTGCTTTTAAATATCAACAAAATTATAATTTGCACTGAATTGATCTACTTTGCATATGTAGTCTGGAACAGGAAGTAAATGTCAACACAATGCACAGGTATCTTTTGCAATGCAAAATATTATGCTACATGTTAAACCTATCCAGGAAAATATTTTACAGAGAATGTTAACACCTGTTTCCTGTTGCTTCACAAGGCAGCATACTGAATTATGGGCTTATTTTACATCAAGGCAAATTCTGTTTTAACATTAAGAAAAAATAACAAATATAAATAGTGCAGACATTTTGAGAGAAGAATGAATGAATAAGTTAGGCAAGTGGCAATCCTCTTCACTGAATATGTTCAAGTTCTGGTGGAATCACCGGCTGAAGGGGAGGGCCGCCCACCAGAGGGAATAAAGAGATATTCCAGCTTAGAGTCCATTTGGAGGAGGAAACATCTGAGATCAAATTCTTAGGTCTCCATTTCCCAAGGGAAGGCAGTCAGTCTGGCGGGATTCTTGTAATATAGGCAATCAATAATAAAATATCTGTTTGGGCCTGTCCATGAGTGGTTCTGATTGCTTGTGACTGACAAAGTATACCTTTGTCAGAGATGCTAAATCTAATTAAAAGATGGACTCAAGTTCCCAAATCTTTGTTTCAATTTTTTTTAAAAAAAATAAAGGCCCTGCTAGATCAAATGTAATCTTTTGTGTGTCCATGCTTTCATGTCATCATTAATATCTGCCAACTGGCTGGATTACTCCCTATGGTTTTCCTGGCAAGATCTTCAGAAGTGGTTTGCCCTCGCCTCTTTTTTTAGGGTGGAGAGAGAATGAGCAGCCCTGGGTGTGATCACCCATCTAGCTTCGTGTCTAAAGTGGGACTAGAATTCAGAGTCTTCTGGTTTCTAGTCTGGTACTTTAACAACTACGTCAAACTACCTCTTTCAGATGTAATTAGTCCAGTCCTATTTTTTAAACTAGTTAATCTGGATGTTACATGAAGAATATTTCTTTTTGACTGTTAAGAAAAAACACCAAAGGGCCATAAGGAAGATGCAAAAGACATGCAAAGGGCCATGAGGAGGATTCATAAGGCAACAGCTTTGCCCAAAGAAACTGAGGTAAACTATTTTTGAATATTGTTATTTGAAAACATGAGTATTATTTCTAACATTTCTGGTTAAAAAACATGGCACAAAATATTGTAACAAATATCTGGACAGGCTAACTGTAAATTTCATATTAAGATAACCTGGGAGTCTTTCTACCTTCTTTTCTTGGACAAAGCTTAAGCTTTTTTCTTTTAAAGGAGATAAAGAAGCAAAGCCTTTGTGTAAGATTCAAGGAAGGAGACTGGCATTCCCTTGAACATGGAGACTATAGAATTACAGAACTGAGGCCATTCGTGTCTTCAAATCCAACATTCTGCTCAGTGCAAAAATCCAAATTAAAATATTACTGATAGATGGCTATCTAGCTTCCACTGGAACACTTACAATGAAGGGAAGCCCATCACTTATCTGAGCAATTGATTCTACTGTCAAACTGCTCTTATTATTAGCAAGTTTCTTCTAACATTCAGTTAGAATCTTATCTTCCTCTAACTGAAATGTATTATTCCAAGTCCTACCTTCCAGGCTGAAATATTGGGTCTTGATATATATCTTTTACATAACATCCTTTCAGGCATTTGAAAAGCATCAGTTGTCTTTTCTTTAAACTAAACTTAACCAGTTGCTTCAAATACTTTGGTTTATTTTTTATTTCACCTTTATTATTTTTATAAATAACTCACAGCAGTGACCATACCTAATAATCCTTCCTCTGTCAACTTTAAAAATGAGCATGGCTGTAGCCATCTTCCCTATTCATTTTCGGTTGACACATAGAAAGGAGGGACGGGGGATTGCCAGGGGCTTCGCTAGTCTAAATAAACTTTTATCCCGTGGGAACCAAGTTCATCGGCTGCTCCCGAGACTGCAAGCTGGGTGTTGCGTAAAAAGCCCGCCAAGAAGTTGTATTAGGGGTAGGATTTATTAACTTTGTATTGGGGAATTGTTATGGGTGTCTTCAGAGCTGGTTTCACTTTTGACGTGCCGATACTTTGTAACTAATAAACATGTTCTTTCAGGAATTTGCAAGTCTCGGAGTTCTGCTTTATTTGTCTCTCTCTGTCGGAACCATAACATCCTCCTCCTATTTCCCTACAACAACAACACCTGTGTGGTGAGTTGGGCTGAGGGTGTGTGACTAGCCCAAGGTTACCCAGGCTTAAAGAGATACTAAAACTTACAGTCTCCTGATTTCTAGCCTGGTGCCTAACCAAACTGGCTTTCTTAATTAAACTATGCTTAATTACTTCTTTAATCCTTTCCTGTCCTTCCAGTGTTGACTTAATTTTAAGAAAGTTATGTCTTTGGTTTTATTGTATTTTTTCTTTTAAAGCTGTTTTAATGAATACTAACTACCATTAATTAATATATGTGCTCATGTTGCAACTTTTACCCATTTTTACATCAGACAAACATTAGATTACATGTTGATTCAGATGTCATTTCATACTTCACTGCAGCCTGAAGCAAAATTTAGTAAAGAATTGAACTTGGATATTTTCAGAGATTTTACAAGGTAAAACAGCATTTATTTTTATTCTTTCTTAAATCTCAAACAACATCTAAGACAGCTTCTTGTTTTTCAAAATCAACTACATTGTTCCTTTGGCTCTTTTAATTGTAATAATGGCCAATCTGACATCAAGACAGCTGAAAACTGTTATCAACTAGACAATTGTCACAGGGTGCCTGAAACCCAAGCTATGGAGGTCTTGCCCGTTCCAAAGCAGGTCCTGAGAAAGAGCTCTTTGTCATTGCAATAGTTCCAGGACTCAGATCAATATATTTCTGCTCAACACATGATTTTTTAGGCATAGGACAGGGAGGGGAGGATATACAATGGTGAGTAATGAAAAGGTAAATGTTTCTTACAAGACAATTTTTCTAATGCGGAGACTGCAATTTAAAATTTGCATTGTGATGACACTGAACTTGTCAGCTGGACAGGTGACAGCCTGGATTCAAGACCTGGGTGTTGTGCAACAAGGTTAGCTTCCATTACTTGCCTAGATCCTGCCCACCTAGCAGTTCAAAAGCATGCAAATGCAGAGTAGGTAAATATGTACCACTTTGGTGGGAAAGTAACAGTGTTCCATGCGACTTGCTTTATAGTCCTGCTGGCCATATGACCATGGAAATGTCTTGCGACAATGCTGGCTCCCTCGGCTAAGAAACAGAGATGAGTACCTGGAATCGGACATGATTGGACAGGGGAAATCTTTACCTTTACCTTTATTGGTCATGTCAGAGAGGAATGCTGGGATTTCCCTTTTTTAATTTGTCTGGAAGACCTCAGTAAGATGGGCTCAGAAAGGGTACACCTGTGATTAAAACTACACTATACCACACCAGCATGGGGTCTATTTTTGCTTCAGCTTCTATTCACTGATCTGGATTTTAAGTCCTAACTGAATGGCACTTTTACAAACTTGCTTATCTCTAAGTATCCAGATTGTCCCCAAACTACATTGGGGTGGCTCTGATACTATTTTATTTGGTGATGCCTCTATTTCATTGTCAAACTGATTAAGAATTTAGCCACTGATTAGAGAAAATTATATATATCACCTATACATATAATGGCAGTAAGATAAAATTCTGGAGATGGCAGGTGGTGTGGCTTCATGTGGTTGGTGGACCCAGTCACTGCAGTTTATAAACTGTGGTTGACAGCCAAGTGGCTACATGAACATGGCCAGTTAACCATGTTTAAACAACTTCACATGATGCAAACTAGGCCTACAGAATTTCAGCTGCAAAATATAGATGGCAAAAAGACTCAGAGATCTCTAGGTCTCAGCTGCCATTTAGGGCTCATCCAAAAGCTTGCAGCCAGAATTTACAGTCTTCGTACGAACTGATTCATGTTGCTCCCTACTTTACAATGGGTATGCATATTATTAAAAGGATGGCTGGTCATTATTATGACAAATTAATTTATGATGATTTCACTAAGATTTCACTACTGAAATGAATGTGTTTGCAAGCACTGTCTCTAGAAAGTATGGGGGAAATAGAATCTATTTTAGTATTTATACTCAACGTGTGCTTATGGTTGCGTATTTCTGAAAACCTACAAGAAATGTAATATATTCATACATTATAACAAATTAATGAAATAAATACATGTGAAAGGAAAAAAAATCTGTAGCTGAGGGTCATTTGAGAAATCCTGCAGACTGATTTAAAAGCTGTCCATCCATGGAGAACTAGCATTTGCCAGCAGTTTCTTGGCTAATAGATGTTCTTGTGATAGCAGAACAAAAGATCTACTTGACTGAGTTGGTTTGTGTGGTTCTGAGATCGAAAGAAGCCTGGCTTAGGGTCAACTCTAAGTTATCTAATGTTTCATGTATCTGAATGAAATAATTAATACAATAATGTCTTGTGCATTTAATAATTTCTAATACTTTACCATATTTAAATTTTCAATTATATTTAGTTTTTGTTATGGCATTATTTTGTGTGATCCCCAGGATTCTGCTCAAAGACCTCCCCCCCCTCCTCCTCCTCCTCCTATATACTACCCCAGCTGTCCCCAACCTTTGCGACTTGGTGGCCTGGCGGGGGAGAGAGGAAAGGGGAAGTGGACCGCGCGAGCAAATCTAAGGTGCTTTCTAGAGTATTAAGCAAACAAATTCAACTATCAGTACTGGCTCCATCAAAAATATTTCCAATGGTTGGTTTTTATCTTTTTTTTCTCTCAATACTTTTTTTTGAATTCCACAAAATTCATAAATATGCAATGACATCTCCACTGAATAAAATATCTGATGAAGCCCAACTGAATGAATTTACTGAGTATACACATTTAGATCAACTGAAAACACAATATAATTAACGAAAGAGTTGTAATGACCAACTATAATTAATGGTGCATGATAATATCCACTCTTCTGCTAATATTTCCAGCTGCCCATTTTTTGTGCAAAGCATTTCATCATTTTCATGTTTGTTTGTTTTTTAATGTTTTCTTCAAAGTGACTATTAGCTCAGTGGCATTTTTCTAAGTGCAACTCTAATTAATTGAATTGCCCGCCCTCATCTGCAAGGGGAATACAATTCATTATCTGATAAATAGAAAACAGAGTTTGAAAAGGTTAAAAATTGTGAAAGTTGTAACATTTGTCATTCTTTTGTTAGAACTTTAAAATTAATGAGAGTGGTATTTCAATAATGCTAATAGAAAATTATTCTTGCAAACAAAAAAGAAATTTCCTTGGCATACAACATTAGTCAAGTGAGAAAAACTGAACTTGTCCAACTTGCACAGTCCATCAGTTCTTAGATGAGTTAAGGTGGCCTAGTTTCACTTTATACTCTGTACTTAATGATTTCACAGGCTACTGCTTAGGTGACTGCAAGTCTAAATACAAAGGCAGAACCTCTTTTTATGAGAACATGCTTCCCATTATATATTATGAGACTGAGCCTTTGAGATGCTTTCTACCATGTTACCTAGAGAGAAGATGAGAAGGTTGAAATTGCTTGGATTACTATAGATTTTCTTCTTGGATACCGGAGCTACACTGATAATTTTCCAGTTCAGTGTCTTAGCATGTAATTTTATTGACCATAGCAATCTTCCAATAGAAGAAGCACCAATCGCATCTCAAACTTGCCAGTTCACAGCTAGGCTAAGTAGGTGATCTTGCTGGATTTAATACCCTGCTGAATACTTTAAAAGAACTATTTCTCCACTGATGGTGGTGGCTGATAGAAATATGCTCACTCCAGAGTTGATGTGGATGACTAGCCTATACTAAAATTAACAGGGCCAATGAAGCAGCTCTTATTTCTTTAATGCTTTATTCTGTCCTGCTGGCTTTCACTTATGGAGGAACTGAAGAAAAGTCTCTACCAACAATAACAGAACCATTCCAATGATGGCCTTCTTTACTGATCTTCAGCAAATAATACTGCAGTGGAATTCAAATGGTACTCTGAGAGCTGTAATTTAAATAATTCTGCTATGGAGTTGTTTAAAAAAATAAAACTAAGGTATATAAGAGAGCCACTATGGTGTTGTAATTAAGGCATCTGGCTAGAAACCAAGCAACTATGATTCTGCTGGGTGGCCTTGGGCCAGTCACTCTTTCTCAGCCCTAGGAAAGAGGAAATGGCAAACTACTTCTGAAATCTTGCCAAGAAACTGCAGTGATTTGCCCAGGTAGTCATTGGGAGTCAAAAACTGACTTGAAGACAAATGTGCTTGCATGTGTGCGCGCACACACACACAGATGTGTCATGGAGCTATCATCACTGGTTACTTTTGGATCTGTTTAAATAAAAGGTCCAATTTTATCTGGAAATAAGAATTCATAGGAATGAATTTCTAACTCTACCTGCAGGTTCCAGGCATCAGATATGAGACATTCCACATGTTATCTATAACTATACATCCAAGTTTATATCTAGTTTGATATAACAGTGGCACCAGGCTATAAACCTGGGAGGATCCTTGCGTCTTGCTTGCCTTAGGTACAAAGCCAAGTGGATGACATTAGAAAGAAGGCAATGGTAAACCACTTCTAAAGATCTTGTCAAGAAAACTGCTCAAAGCCACAAAACAAAAATAAAACAAAAACCTGTGCATTAAGGAAAGATAAACTTTCTGAAATCTCCTGCAGTTCAAATTGAGAAAGGCTTTTCTTTCCTAGTACATCATCAACACCGCTTTCTTACCTCCCGAAGAGGGTCATTGAGTTCATTAAGAATGCTGTCTTCATCAAAGATCTTGCCTTGGTAACGGTGTTCGTAATAATCATGGATTTTTTGACGCATATCTGCAGGTAGCTTGTGAAAGGACATGTACTGTTCAACTTGTTTGTACTAAAAGAAAAAAAATACAAATAATTACTGCAAAGTGTCTTAGAATAATATGAAGAGCCATATATAATGCATTACTAATATTTTAAAATTATGGTTATTAAAAGGAAAATGCAAGCACAATAGCTTTAAAATTCAGAGTGCTTAGGATTGTGAATGGAAATTATATCCTAGTATGCTGTGCTAGAAATATATTTTGCTTTTATTATTTTCTGGTTTATGAAATTGGACTCAGTGATGACATTTTTCCCAGCCATGGATTGAGGATTGTTTTTTTTTTAATAGAAAACAGGATGACCTTTGTTTTCTTTATACTTTTCAAAAATATTTTTGATTGCCATGTTCCATGAGAAACAGCATTGCAATGTGGGGGTTTCTAAGCACAATATTGGAAGAAGACACATGGAAAACATGTAATAGCCTTAAAACAAGTTCTATCTTAGTCTACCATTTTGTTTCTAATGGTTACTAACCAGGTACCTCTGAGGTCCTAGCCAGTGGGAGATGTATGCACAATCCCCTATTCTTGTTGCAATTGGTGTTTGTAAGGCACCCTGTTCTCTCCATGGAGATGATACTAAGTCATGACATGATAAATCTGTCCTCCATGACTTTATCCAATTCTCTTTTAAAGCCATCCAAATTAATAGCTATCACTACCTTCTGTAGCAATGGATTTCATGAGTTAATTATGCTGCTGTCTGAAGAAGGATATATGGGATTCTTGCTGAATCAGAAGATCAGCTGAATGAACAATGAATGCATCAAGTAGTTTCCTGCTGCAGCAGAAAATTGTTACTGGAAAACAAGCTATCTAGAGGCATAGTAGCACCAGTTTTTGCATTTAAGATGGCTGATTCATAGGAAGATAAGAATTCCTATCTTTCTTCTCAGACAATTTTTATTACATCTAATCAAATTTCTTCTTGCAATAAATGGCTAAAAGCAAAAAACAATTTTCTGATACTTTCCATAAAGGCTTGGGAAAAATAAGCTTATTTCATTCACTTATTACTCTATATAGCTGATTTTTTTTATATTTATAATTACTGACAATATCATTATTAACTGACAATTACCACAGGCGAGCTACAATAAATATACTACTCTGATCAGCTCATCATGTTGTTTCTGGTCCTTGAGTCTGGTATTATTCTTGCCAGACTGGATTAATTTCACTCCTCCCCCTCAACTCAGCACCAAATTCCACCACATTTACAGAACTATTCACCACCAATTTTTGGTTCAAGATATCTTGCTAAGACAATTTTAAAGAATCCCAGCATCTGGGATTCACTCTCCCCTCAACTCAGCGCCGTATTCCACTAGAGTAACTCATAATTTACTTTTTATAATTCATAAATATGTGTTTTTATGTTTATAATATTTTATTCAAAAATTCTTGAAAAATTAGGTCATATACTGAAATAGCAATGCTTTATTCTTTCACTTGTATTATTTCCACTTTCTCTCACAAACAATTGCAAACACATAAAGATAGGTGCTCGAGTTATGACTTTATGGGACTGGGATTACTGTTACTAAGTAATGCGATCCTAAAATGTTGTGTTAACTTCATTTACTGTCGGCAGTCCAGGCAGTCTCAGTTGTATTGTAGTGCAAAACGTGTGGGTCATTAAGCAGGAAACAGAGAAAGTTCCAAGTAAGAAGCGGGGGATGGGAATGCCACAAAAGTGGAAAAGGTCCTTTGAGGCCCAGTGCAGACTGGGAGAGAGAGTACACAGTGTGGTGTGAACTCAGAAAGGCTAGTGGATGAGGGCATGGGGTGCATTTGATTATAGACAGGCTATAGAAAGGCCTGTGTGTGCAATTGCAGAGATTGTGGAAAAGAGGATGCAGGATGCATGTGATATGAGGGAGACCAAGGAATAGGGCACAGAATATGTTGTGTGCATGTTTGTGATTGAAAGGAGGTCATGAAAAGAGGGTGCGGGGGAGCAGCAAAGGGGGGAAAGAGGGAGAAGTTCGGGTGAGTGAACAAAGTCTGTGGGGATGGGGGTGTGGAGACATATCCCTGCAATTTGTAACTTTCCTTGCCAACTTCCCATTGACTTTGCTTGGGGGTAGGGAAGTTGCAATTGGTGATCATGTGACTGTGGGGTATAGCAACTGTCTACGTGTGTGAACTGGTTGCTAGGCACCCAAATTTTGTTCATGTGACTGCAGGAGTGCTGGGAGGGCTAGAACTTTCCTTCACTCTGCATTGTCAATGATCGCTGAATTTGTAGCTATACAAGTGCAGAACACACATTTCACTCTCAAAATAAGACTTCCTGCATCTGATCGATCACTCACTGACTGACTGACTGACTGACTCACTTGTTTGTTAACATTTTTAAAGATTAAATTTACACATGTATGTGTAGGCTGTATAATACACACATTTATACCCATTTTTTTTTAAATAAAATCAGTCTGATACCACAAATTCCTTGTAAGGTTATGCCACTAAAAAAGTACTGTCAGCAAGACATATCCTAAGACTACTACCAATATAGCTCTGTGATAGTATTTTAAGAACAACAAAAGATTCTTCCTGTGCAGACCAAAAAAATAAAAAAGAAAGGTTTTAACAATTTTGGAAACTTTCAATTTTTCCAATTAAGGAATTATTTCTATAGATGTTGGATTTTTTCCCCTTATAGTCAGCACCCCACCAAAACCAACGGTGAAGATGACCCTATCAACCAGTTATGTCAATCCTGTTCATACCACAGAAAAAAAACCTGTAATAAAAGGGAATAAAATAATCATCCCACAAGGGAAAACTAGTGGTCAATCTTTAGGATCAAGCCAGCCTAACATCCCAGAAAAGTAAGTGGAAAAATGAAGGCCTTATTTTTTAGAAAAACTTTTGAACAATTATTGTTTTTAAATTGGGGTAGACCCCATGCTGTGCTGATTAAACACAATTAGGCTTTGAGTTATACAAGTTGGAGGCTGTTGAGCTACTTGTCTTAAGCTTTGATCTCTACCTTAAAAGAAGGAAGGACAGAGGAATATTTGAAAAAAAAATATTGCAGAAAAATCCTTTATACAGCTACCGTAAAAGTAGGCAGGGATTAATGCCTTGTAAGGAATATATTATCCCTCCCCAAAAGATCCCATTTCTAAGAACGTTAATGCTTTCCAATTCTAACCTGTGGGCAATTTTTTTCTAACTGATTTTAAAATCTCAAAGAGGCTTGAACTGAATGGTGTGCCCAGGAATCGCAAACTGTAAAATCCAATTGAATCATGCCAGCTCTGAATCTTGAATTTCCAATTCAAATTGATTTAGGGCTGATTAGCATATGGCTCTTTTTATGGTTCGCCTATGGCTAATTGGAGCATGAAAGCAGTGACCTTCTCTTTTTGTTGCCTCTGCAACTTATGTGTGCACTGGCTTTTTGCTGCATTACTTTCACTTTTTTAATGTTATGTACACTGCCCTGGGATCCTTTCTGGAGAAGAAGCTGCTAATACAATATAAAATGCATTATATACATGGAAATTCCATTTAAGTATCTGTCACTTTAATTTGTCCTTAAGTCGCGGATGGTCAGTAAAGAGTCAAATGGAGACCATGGCCTAGATGAGGTAGACTTATTAACTCTTCCCCATTCCCCAGGCCCCCCAAAATGTTTGAATCGGATCTCCTTGCTATCCACAATGGGGAAAAAGCTCCCATTACCAGAGGAGGGGGCTTTTATTCCATTGTAAATAGCAACTGTAAGTATTTTTATTGTGGCAAATGTGCCCATCTACAAAAATTTACATATGACCTAGTTTTTGCAATGCTTCATTGTTACTCAATGGTTCTAACCAAATACAGCATATCCATAGACATCCATTGTTAACTATGATGATGGCAAAGAGACAAAACATGCTGTTCGGCGCTGGAGCCGGGACGACGTCAGCCGTGGGTGCCGAGGGCACCGAGGAGGGGAAGCCCCAAAGCATGCTGACGAGGGGAATCCCCATGGAGGCCGAGGAGGGAAAAAACCCTGGCCTGCGGCCGAGGAGAGGGGGAACTAGGGCGCGGAGCAAGGATGGACGGCTTGGTGTCGCGGGAGGCGGCAGGGCGGCGGGGCACAGGGTGGGGTGGTGACAGTTCAGCGAGGGGGGAAAGACCCCCTGGCAACACCTACCCGGACCCTGGCAACGAAGGAGGACCGGAAGAGGACACTGGAACCCTGCCTGGGGTCTGCTCCGGCAGGCGGTCTGCTGCGTGTCAGAAGGGAAAGGGGGAGAGGGCCCAATTGGTTGCTTATGTACTCACCCTGCCGGATGCTGGCTTGCAGGCTGGGGGGTGGGGCTCTGGGGCTGAGAGGCTATGTAAAGCGCTGGGAGCAGTTCACTCCCAGCGCTGACTTTATCCTACATGGATTGATTAAACACCGTTGTCACCCGTATCTGCCTGCTGGCTCTTTTTGTTTGAGCACCGAGGAGGGCGTCTTGACACAGTGACATTACAATGCAGGTTCCACCCTTTCACACCATCTTATCTAAATCCATCAATAGCTGAGTTTGTGTTATTTAGTAGTTTTTTTCATTTGTCCTGCCTTGACCCTCTTCTGCAGACACCTAAGAATATGTCTTCAGCTAACTATAGCAATAGCACTTAGACTTATATACCGCTTCACAGTGCTTTACAGCCTTCTCTTTACAGCCCTGTAAAACCTCTCTGAGCAGTTTACAGAGTCAGCATATTGCTCCCAACAATCTGGGTCCTCATTTTACCGACCTCAGAAGGATGGAAGGCTCAGTAAACCTTGAGCCGATCGAACTCCTGGAGTGAGCAGTGAGTTAGCCTGCAGTGCTGCAGGCTGCCCGCAGTGCTGCATTCTAACCACTGCACCACCAGGGCTCTACCTACCAAGTAGCCTAATTTTTCTATTTTGCAAATTCTAAATTATTTTATTTTTGCACTGCTTAATCCTATTACCACTACTTCAGATTTTTATTACTATACTGCTAGATCCATACTCCTTGAAGCAGTGTTTCTCAACCGTGCTGCTCGAAAATGTGTGGACTTCAACTCCCAGAATTCCCCAGCCATCATGTTTGAGAACTTTGGCTTAGAATATAATTCTGATGAGGTAAATTGTATTTGAGGGCTTTGGCTCATCTGTTTTTAAATCCTTGGAAGCCATAGTTGCATTAGAATCTTAAAGTCTCCACATGTCTGGCAATAAGAAATACAAATACAAATTAACTATATGGTTAATTTATACCAATGGAAAGAAAATCAAAAGCTACGTTGTATCTTTTTTCTTAATTTTTCTATTTTTCCTTTATTTTTTATTTCTTTCATTTTTTTTCCTTTTTAACTTTATATTAATTTTAGGTTTTATATTCTTTTTAAAAATCTTTCCTATGGAAAATTAACATAGAAAATAAAAAATAACAAATGGAAAGATTTAAGTTGGGTAAGAAGAATTATGGATTTCAAAAGTATGAAACTTAATTTGATGTAGAGCTCTGTACAAATGAGGACCGTATTACTGCTAAGATGTATAAATTATTATTTAAAATGGAAACAGAGAACAAACAAGTTAAAGACTGTATGATGAAATGGGAAAAAACTGCTAGATATAAATATAGATGTAGATGTAGATATAGATATGAAAGGGAAATATGTGGAAGAAAGGGATAAATTTACATTGAACTATAATCTTAAAGATAATTTTTATAAAATGATAGATTGTTGCTACATGATATTAAACAGTTAAAAATGCATATGAGGATTTCAAATATTTGTTGAATATGTAGTCAAACTGAGGGAACATTTTTTCATCTTTGTAGACATGTAATAAAGCCAGAAAATATTGCAATCAAGTATTTAGTTTGATACAGAAGGTTTTAAAAGTGAAACCAAAGCTTTTTCTTTGGGTTTAATGGACAAACAAATGGAAACATCTAATGGAACTTTGTTGTTATATATGATAATGGCAGTGAGATTTTTATATCCTTAAGGCAGAAGGACGTACAAATACCTAAAATGGAAGAATGGATAGTGAAGTTGGTGAAATTGGAGGAGATGGTAAAATGACATAAAAGACTTTGGCAAATTTTATTTCTACTTGGAAACCATTATTGGATCTTTTTGTAAGAAACTGAAAAAAAATGAAAAGGTGACTTAGGGATTTGATATTATAACATTGTATGGATTATCAATATAATATAGACCTTAACCTTAAAGTAAAGTCTGATGCATTCTTATATCATATCTGTACCAAAGAAAGTTGGAAGTCATTTTTTTCTATTTTCTTTATGAATAAATAGAAAATTCTCCACTTTTACTTTTGTTCCCTTCTGAGCCTTTTTCTTTTTTTAAAATTTTCTGTTTGATTATTTATCTTTTAGCTTTGTATCTTTTTGAAAACCAATAAAGTTATTAAAAAAACTTTAATGAAATTATTACAATTGGTACAGATTGCAATGGTGCAGACAGTTTTGTCTGCCTCTAAGATGATGCAAGTAACACCATTGTTGTGTGAGCTGCACTGGTTGCTGTATGGCTTCCTGGTCCATTTTAAAATGTTGGTTATCACCTTTAAAGCTCTTTATGGCATGGGACAAGGTTATATGAGGCACCATCTCAACTAATGGGATTGGCCCACCCCACTCAATCCACCAGAAGGAGCATGCTGCAGTCCCCCATCAGTCAAAGTGTTTCAGCTGGCAGCCTCTAGAAGAAGAGTCTTTACTGCTGTGGTCACTAGTCTTTGGAACATCTTGCCACCTTAAATTAGTTTTGTCCCCAACCTTCGGGCCTATTGGAAGAGTCTTAAAACCTGGCTTTGCTGGTTGGCTTGGGATCCTGGCAGGGACACTCTATGTTGGAAGTGGCTGGTGGACTAATAGGGAAGATGCCATCACTATACCATTTTTGCCTTTTTTTTTTTTTAGTTTTGCATTTAGTGTTGTTAATATTTTAATATTGATGATTTTAAATGTAAACCTCCCAAAGTTGCTTTGCAGAGTGAGATGGGTGGCATATCAATTTAATAAATAAATAGTAAAGAAAAAAATATATAAGGATCCTCTTCTACCCAGATTTTGGAATGTTGTGTTTGTTTTATCAGCTATTTTGCTGTTGTTAAATTAACAAAAGTAAAAACCCCATTGGGTTATGAAAGAATGACAAATTTACCAAGAAATCTTTTTTTGTGCTGCCTGAAAAATGTATTCTGCAAACATGAGAGAGCCATCTGCTGAGTCATCATTAATAAGATCTACTTTTGAAAGGGATTAAAGGTTGTTATGGGGAAGGTCACTGTTTAGTCTTCAATACCAGATGTTATAAAAAAGATGGATTTACTGTGAGAGTATTGTGACTAATATTGCCCTAATTACTGGAGATTGAGCCGGCTGATCTTGATTGGTTCATAGGAGCCATGCTTGGAAAGAGACAGATTCAGAGAGCTAAGCCCAATTGCTCTGCAGAGTGCATTAGAAATATTACAAAGGTTATGTAATGGATACTGACATCAGCGAAGTCATAAGTCACCTAACAACCAGTCTTTGCATCAGAATACCATAATGTTTCCATTATAAAAATACATACCTCTTGAACATCTCCCAGTCTGTAGGGAACAAATAAGTAGGGAACAAGATAGTAATTGTAAAACAAAAAAAAGTAAATGTAAAACAAACAAAAAAAAAAACTCCCAATTCAAATCCACTTCGATATGTGTCAGAAAGAGAGGAAAGACGAGTAAGATTGCCAGCTCCTGAAACTGCAGCCTAGGATGAGTTAGATGAAATTTTACAGCTATTTTTCAAAAACAGCCTAATGCCCACCTTCTTGAGGTGGGGATAATAAAGCAATCAGTGTATCACAGTCTTGATTTTCCTGAATAAATTTAAAGTATTTCCTACAGCAATCAACTTGCAAAATCCATCTATAAGCATTGTAGATGATTTAAGTGTACAGAAATTAACCAATATTTTCAAAAAGTAAGATAATCTGGGAGTTTAGTTAAATTGAAAAAACTGTAAATTACCAAAAAGTTTAAAAATTATATTAAAATCTAGACACAGTCTACAGTTCAGTTTAAATATAAAAATACTGCATATATTAGTCTATGTATTCTATTATTCTAATTGACTTTCAACCTCATCCTGCATCTAAAAAAATATATACTTGCAATATTCAATTCATGTGAAGTCAGCAGTAAAATGAAAATTGGTTGAGATAATTTCTTGATTTAAAACTCAGTCCTTCCTTTTTTTCAAATTTAGATTTTCAGAATGAAATTACTCAAATTCATAACTATTTACAAAAAATAATAATAATGGGATTTGATGTTGATGTTGTTTTTGCAACTTCATTCAGCATTGCCTTTCCGCTCTCCTGTTACTCTATTTCTGGACTAACCTGGTAATTCTACTCAACCAGTATTGAATATGAACACAATGCTCTGCAGCTGGAATTGGATTACCTGAATGCGTAACTGAGGACAAGCAAAGGCAATAAAACTATTGTTTTCATCTAGAGAATAGGTAAACAGTCAGACAAACAGAAACTTTATTTTGGTCATTGACCAGTAAAAGTACATTCAATAAAAACAAATAACACAAAACCATCCCCTAGTAACAAGATGTATTGGCAATCTTTTGTTGGTAAAGCTTACACATACAGTAGCAAAATTTTGCTACTTTTAAAGAAATAAATTTATCTTGATCATTTAGCAGGTAGTGCAAATAAAAATTATAGGATGTTGAGGAAATTTGAATAAAAGAAGGGTAAACAACTGATGGTAAATCATCCTATAGAACTGGCAATACAGAAGAACATGAGATGTTGATTCTATGGTACTTCTAGCACAGGGGCAGTATTGGGTTTCATATGGGTTTTTCCTATATTTCCCTTACAGGATAGCTTTAGGGAGAGTAGACAATGGTTCAGAAAAAGAGGTTTGGATGGGGGAGATCTCTCCTGTTCCCTATTGCCTTTTTGATATTAACAACTAAAACCCTTGTGGCTCTCCAACTTGTCATCATTAATATAAGGTGAGCCAGTCTTTATTCCTTTGAAGTAAATGAAGTTACACTCATTGTATTGTTTAGAAGAAAAAGATAACAAACGGGAAAGCAACTTCATGGGAAGAGAGCAAGACTCTAATTTTCTTCAGAGAATTCATTCAGACTGAATAGATTTCTCAGTCACTGAATTGTAAAGGAAAACTGTGAAAAACATGTGTGTATTGATTATTGAAATGTAACTTTTCATTACCAAGCATCAGTTAAATGATATTATGAAGAGTAATTAATGGGGAAGAAGTAGACTAGACATGACAGGAAGAAGATCGGGTACAGACTTAAACATAATAATTGCATTCCTTTTCTAATGTAGTGAAAGTAGCACCATCCAAGCATCTTCGACAAAAGGAAATATTTATTATTAACTTGTCACTTTCAAATGCACAGCCTTTTTGATAGAGAAAAGACTAAGTGAAGTGAAAAAAAACCAGCAACACGCTGCTCAGTGTAATTGGTTTACAAAGCAGCAGGTTAAATTTCTGCCACAAAGATCCTCGAGCTCCTTCAAAATCTTTAAAATTAGCAAAGGAAAGTTTTGCTCTGCTAGGGTCCAGTTAGAAAGGACTATATAGTCTATCACAGTCAGCTAATCCTTTGAAGGGTGAATAAATACCTGTAAGGTTATTTATTCAATGTTTTTCCTTTGTTCTTTAGGTGAAACAGAAGGTTTGATGCTTTCATTTCTATGTTTGAATAAACACAGTTAATAATTATTAATTAGTCAATTCAGTGTCCAAATCTGGATATTTAACTATGCTTTGGCTTGAAACAAGTTATTTTTGAAATTTTGGTTCACAAAATCAGTTTATTTTATAAAATTAAATTAAGAAGACTGAAATATAAATGTGTTAAATACATGAATGGTAAATATTAAAGAAATTATGGCTTACTGAATTTCTTGAACCAGTTTAGCCATCATTTTATTATCCCTAGATTGTATATTAAGAACACATGTCTGTTTATCTGTCTATATCACTCTCTCTGTCCCTTGTCCCTAGTCCCTTCAAAGCAGATACTTTTTCTTCCAGGAAATTCTAACTGTATTCTATAATCACACATGTGCACCTTATTAGATATTAAGTGCTCCTCTCATCTTGTCACTTTCTCCTACTTATTAATGAGACACTCTCCTTACAGTTGGGGCTTTTACATAAGAACTGCCTGCAGTAATTTATCAAAACTAAGCTGACACAAAGAACTCATTTGCCTTTCACTTTCTCACCTTCTCTGTGTTTTCTCCTTGCATCCCATGTAATTAGAAAGTATTGTGCAGAAGTCCTTAAATAATGGATTGCTTCCCACAGACTTTGCTATGTGGTACAATCAGCTGTGTTTGCAAGCCCCGTCTGGGAGATTCTACTCAAGAGTTCCTTCTATTTCTCTGGGTTTTACATTTGTCCTAATTCTGAACTGCTAATCACTTCTAGGTACATAATTGCTTTTATGCATAATTCAAACCAAATGTCTCAGAAACAGAGAAGGGGTCTAACACTGTTAAAGATATGAGACATTATCTGACAATAAAATTAATGGGACTGAAAGCAGCTTAAAAATCCACAACTTTTGCTGGACAGTGCTCAATCTGGGCATGCCAATATTCTAAACAGCTTACATAGTCATATGCTTCAAGATTCACCTCAGGGAATAGGGAGGCCTATTTAGGAAGGAGATTCAAAATCTGGGATGCTTTCATCTCAGTTTTCAATATATGCTGCAGAAAAATAAAATTATTAGGAAAATATTTGAAATCATTAAAAATATTCAGAGGGAGGGAGGGAGAAAGAGACAGAATATAAAGGTAAATAATTAAAGCTGACTTTTTTTTAGAATTCACTCCAGTGAATTAAGTCATAAAAGCTTGTCAAGCAAGCTCATCCAAGAAGAGGGGAGAGTTGGACTCAATGTTGCCATGAAATTTGGCATGAGAGCCCAGGGAGGATATGTCTTCACACTTCTCTTTTTCACATCAACCTGTTGGAAATTCCCATAGCAATTTTGTGGGTTTCTTTTGTAATTGCTATTTCACTGTTGCTGGGCTCCCTCAAATATCTTGCTGGGGAAAATCTTGCCCTTCAAATATTGAAAGTGAAAAAAACATTCTGTTTTTATTTTTAAAAGTTATTGCCTCTTTTCCTTACATTTTTAACAGCCACACTTTGGAAAAGCTTGAGTAACATCTAGATATCTGGAAAGACAGAAATGAATCAATCGGTTCCTCCCATGAATAAGTTCCTGAGAAGCCAATGCCCACCTTTTAGCCTGGAAAGATATTTCAACTGAACAACCCCAAAATCTAAAAAAGCACTAGCATTTGCACATATCAGTGTCCTACCAACAGCTGTACTTGAGAGCACATGCAAACACATTATTTATGAGCTAGGACTATGCCCTTGTGGAGTGACCACTGAATCCATAACCCATATCCTGTTACACTGTGCCTTGTAATATGATGCTTTATAACTCCCTATTTGGTGAAGCATCCCAGCAATTTTGCTCAATTTTTATGTATGATCACTTTCAGTTTGATTGTTTCCTTGAATATATTTATTATACTGTCTGTAAAACACATCCTGATATATTTTATATTATATTTAATTTGAAAAGTAACCTTTTAATTATTTTGTTAACTCATATTGTTATGGACCGCGACCGTAGTAGAGACTACTATAACTACTTGGACCAATTTAATCTTCATCTGAATTAAGTTTAATAAATCTCAAATTTATATTTTTTTTTAAATTTTATGTTCAAATTAATTTTCACAAAATGAATGAAAGCTCTGTTTAGGTGAGAAAAAAGGGCTGTGTAGCATTTTAGATTTGATTTTGAAAAAAATAATACTTTGGAATACATGGGTAAATAGCATTGGTCTGCACTCTTCAAAGCAGCTGCACATGACAATATTCAATATTTCCCAATATTATGAAAACTGGTGCTGTGTAAAATCTGCTTCATGGTTTCTCCAAAAAGATTTCATTGACAAAGGTTTCTGTGCTATTGCCTTATTGGCACATGCTTGACAATTTCTTCCAAATTTCTGTTGGTAGCATTTCAGAGTTTATTGTTAGAAGTAGCATTGCCAGCTATGTTTTTACACAGCAAATGTCACATTTTCCCAATCTGGTGGGGGGGAAAATAATATGGGATGAGTTCCTTCCTGATTTTTTGGGAACCCTATGAAGCTCTAGAGCAGTGTTTCTCAACCTTGGCAATTTTAGAATGCATTGAATGCAACAGTGTGGAGTTCAAGTCCACATATCTTAACATTGCCAAGGTTGACAAACACTGCTCTAGATCTTTGAAAGGACAATTGTAGAACGGAACATTGGAGACCCATGCGCATAAATTCCTCGGCTGCAAGAACATCTTATTCTTTTCATATGAATTGCAACAAAATCTCTTTCTTTTCCCAGGAAATACACTGCTCTGCAAAATCCCTAGGATACCACTCTCGTATCTTTTTGTAAAGCAAGAAAAGCTTGGATCTTTAAGAGAGCATTTGGAGACATAAATCTGTGTGGTGGATTTTTTTAAACTCTCCTATATATTTTTCCTCCTATTTTTCCCTTTATGTTATTATCATAACTTTATTTGTATCCTGCTTTTATTATTTTGACAAATAACTCAAGGTGGAGACCATATCCAAGACACTTTCCTCCTCCTATTTTCCCCACAACAACAACCCTGGGAGATGAGTTGGGCAGAGAAAGAGTGAATGGCCCAAAGTCACCCAATGGTTTTTGTAGCTAAAGCGGGACTGGAATACATTCATGGTCTCTGGCTTTCTAGCTTGGTGCCTTAACCACTAATCCAAACTGGCTCACTTTTTTATTATGATTATTACTACTTTATGATTCATTTGGATTTCAGCTACCCAGATGCTAGAATTGAGCAGAATATATACATGGGCATATATGTATGTGTGTGTGTGTGTATATATATAAATAAAATAAATACAAAATAAAAATCTAAACAAATTATAGAAAGAAGTTCTCTTTCAATAAATTGAATGAGAACTGATGAAAAACATGTGTGTGTTTTTTTTTATAAAAAAGCTCTATTTAAATGTTTGCTAATTATACTGTGCTGTCTGAAACTATTAAAATTAGATATTTATATCAGGAGACAACAGTAAGTAAATTCAGCTGTTACTGCTCCCCTGCTTTTACCTGAAATATAAATTAAAATGTTAGAATATCAACCAGCATAATAAGTATTGACATGTGTGAAACATGAGATGTGAGTTAGCTTTTGCATCTAGAATCTGCCTGTATAATGAGCCGGGACGCCATGCACCAGAAGATAAAATTTGTAGATTTAGTTTTCCATAAAATTACCTACCAACCAATTTCATTTTGCTGTGAAAGAAGGTACAGTGGCAATGAGCTTACCATGCATTTTCTGTAGAAAACTATGAGAAAATTAATTTATATCGCAAGCAGAGGGGATATTTGCATCTAAGAAAGAACAGTTTGCCTATGCCTATATAATCAGGGTAATACAGGTCAGATTCCAATAGGATTTAACTGAAACGCATAATTTAAATGCGTATTGCACAAAAATCCACAATTCTTTACTTTCCTTAGAGATTTTATATTAATTTGCAGGAAGTTTCTATTCAGGAAAATGCTATTCTTTCTCTACGGGTAGCTAGAAATCCAGATTAGATAGCTATCAACTGTGTTTGAGACTACAACTGCCATAATTCCCTTCCAGCATAGGTGATGGGTCTACTGGCCCTAAGAGGGTATAATTCCAAGGCATAAGAAAGGTAACAAGCTGAGGATTGTAAAACTAAAAACAGCCTGCATAAAAGAAGGGCATTTTGCTAGATGATAAAATATATGTACTTTGCACTCAAATAATTCCAGACGCAATACTGTTGTCTGTTATAAAGATTAATAGCACCCATGCTTGACTAATGTTATGCATTCTATGTATTACTTTCTGACTGGACTTGAATTTCAATCAGCACAGACTTCAGCATTAGGCAATCTAAGAAAGAACCAGAAAAGACCATATATGCATTTTATTAGCTGCTGGTATTTTTCTAGATAAAGCACATAATAATGACATTGAAGTCCTAATGGTATGACTCCAGGGTACTTCAGGCTTTTATTCATGGTTACCCCTGCCCACCCGCCCAAGTCCAAGGTTCACTGAGGTCATCTAAGGAGGTTCAGCAACAGGGGCTTGTCTCTTGTGAGATCTCAGAGTCAAGCTCTCCCTGTAGCTGTCCCAATTTTTAAAAGGCAATCCTAGCTGAATTGAGAAGACTGACTTCTGTCTTGGTTTTCCAAAAAGTCTTCAAAACACCTCATGACCCTATGGATCACACCAAATAGGCCCCCCTCTCTTTCATAGTCTCCTGAAGTTTCTCCCCCCCCCCCCCAAAAGAGCATTTTTTATTTGGAGTGGAATTCAGTCGTTTTATGTAGGACAGTGATCTGGGAAAAGTTCCTCTCCTTGAATGATGTGGTCCAATTTTGATTTCTTGCTGGGCTACTATTTAACAAACTACAAAGCAAAATAACACATTTTCAATTCAAATCTGCTTAAAGAAAGCAATGCTTTCTACAGCAGAAGTGTTTTTGTGAATAATCACAGGAAATCTTTTTTTTTTAAAAAAAATGGCACGATTATGAAAACTGTGAACAACAATATAAATAGTTGATGCTGATGCTATTTTCTGTCACACAAAATCTATGTTTTTCCATAGTTGGCAAGATACTCAAAAGATGCAAAATGATGTTGATTCATGGAACAGAGAAATAAATAAGTACCAATCTTATTTTTTAACTTATTTTTTAAAATGACCATTGAATTGTGGATTAATATATTATTTCATGTCTCCTGATCTTCAAATTCTAAAAATTGGCAATATTTATGTTTGCCTTTCCAATCTAGCTATTGCGTAGCTGACTGTTATTGGCTATTATTTTGTCAAGAATGTCCCTAGGCCTAGGTTGGCCACAGAAACATTATTGGAAATGCATGTTAGAGACAGATATTTTGCTAGTAGTCATTTATTAATTTTTAACTAAAATAATCTTTGTAATAACATTAAAGGCCAGTGGAGGAGCACATGGCAGGCACTGAGGGGAACAAGTCTATTAAAATCCCTGACTACCCACTTTGTTTGTTGAATTTATAAGCCAATTGTTGCCAATTCTTAGGAGCATACATAATTGACACTATGCATAAGAACAAATAAGGAAAGAATCAAATACTTACAACAACCCAAATAAATCATAACTACATACCCATATTTATAATTTATTAGCCAGGGAACAATAACAATCCATTAATGACAAACATATCACCACTTAAAGAAGAAATAACTTCATAAAATATACACCTCTGGTGCCTTTTGGGATGGACAGGTTTAATAGTCCTCTGATTGTCTAGCAGGACCATATGGATCTTAGGGACAATGCTATTTTAGAGAAAGGAAGTTGCAACTAAAAAACCTCATGGATAGCATTGATCCCAACCCTTCAGGTACAAATATGCAATTAAACCTGAACACCTGTTATATGGTAAAAAAAATAAGTTTGAAAAAAATAAGAATTTGATATAAATATTTCCATAAGCACTGCCTCTCTACAAGAAAATCTACCTTCCTTCTTCTCCTGACAATGGTTTTTAATGTATATTTGAAAGCAAACAAACAGGAAACACAACTCTTCAGTGGCTACCAGGAAAATGGAAAAAGGGGGACAGACTATAGCTATTACGAGATGAAGAAATAGATAATGAGAACCATTTTCTCCTCTTCCTTAATTTTCTTAGACAGTGGAAAAAGGACAGGCTCATATGTAACATCAGTTATGAGAGTGTGTGGTTCTTCTAACTGTAAAACTACTTTAAGCTGGAACGACATTGTAATTGGTATGCTTAACATGCTTAGTTAATATCCTAATATAATTATTCCAAGTAGCATACTTCAGAATTTCATAGCTCAAAACACAGTCAAACATTATATCTCTTAAATATGCAATTTTGAAGCAACATTTGGAATTACTGCTAGCAGAGAAAATCTGGTGCAAATATTATTATTATTATTATTATTATTATTATTATTATTATTATTATTATTATTATTATTATTATTATTAGTATTATTATTATTGTTGTTGTTGTTGTTGTTGTTGTTGTTGTTGTTGTTGTTGTTGTTATTATTGTTGTTGTTGTTGTTGTTGTTGTTGTTGTTATTATTATATGTTCCCCCCCATTCTAGCTGGAGATTCTACCATATCAATAAAGTATATTAATATTGCAGTTTTCCTCATTATTGTTACATTATGATGTCATTTTGTGTTCACAACAGCACACTTAATAGATAGACTGAACAGAAGCATGACATTGAATCAAAATCACAGAGTGAGCTCTAGTTAGGAACCTAAAACTGTGTTACCTAGTCTCAGCCCAACACCTAAGCCACTAACCTATTTTTTGCCTATGATGACCCCAGAAATTGATAGACTCTAAAATTGAACCCCACTGAACTCTTTTGTTACATTAAACACTGCTTTCAAATTTTTTAACAACTTTTAGTTGTTAGAACATTATATTTTAAAATTATTTCATTTTAATACTGGCTTAACTGATTTTATATGCTATTCTTTTACTGAGGAACTCTGGGAGATGAAATATCAGAAGAGACATCTGGAACACCATTAGAAGAAGGCTCAGAGGCCCTTGTGAATGGTTTAGTGCCTGGCTGAGGAATTCTGGGAGTTGAAGTCCACAAGTCATAAAAGGGACAAATTTGAAGACCCCTGGTTTAGGATATGTGTTGTTGGGTGGTTCATCATCTTATTCCTTACTTTGTTATTATCTTATTTATTTTTGTTGGTTTTATCTTTTCTGAACTATATTGTATTTTATTGTACTTGCCATATTATGAACTACCTAGAGTCATTCTAAGGACACCTCCTAAATCAATTAAATTGAATTTACTTTTATATTTGTACAACATATTTAGAATAAGTTAAAATGAATATGTCTTTTCCTTTCATTTACTGATCCTTCAAACACAGGAAAAGATAGACTGAGATTCTTTCTGGCATGAAAGATGGGCACTTACTATCTTTACCCAACAAATCTTGAGAAACTAGTCTCAAGTGAATTTGGGGAAAATTTAAAATTCCTAGGAAATTTTTGAAATGTACTGGCCTTGGTTTGTGAGTCCTTAAATAGATCAGAATGGATTATCTGAAGAACTATCTAACCCTTACATTCTAAGAAATGATACTCTGCAGATAGTACTCCAACTTGCTGATGCTAAAGTATGGAGGTGGGAATTTTTGGAAATGGCATCTGTTGGACACAACTATCATGTTGAAGTGTAATATAAAATTATTATATCTTTCATACTGCATTATTTCAAATTCAAAGTGAATTTTAGTGCTTAGTTGAGGAGGGCAAAGAAAAATCTGAAAAGGAATTGTATTTTTTTTCAATTTCAGTTTTATCGCTTGATGAATGATTGCATTTATCAGAAATTTTCACTACTTCAAACAGCCATATTTTAGTCAACAGAATCTATGAGACCAGTTTTCTTTTCAGTGACAAGCACCAAAGCTAACAAAATTTAAAACTAAAAGATTATCATTGCTAAACATTACCTTCTCTTGATACTGACGTCGGGATGAATCCAAAGACTGAATCAGGGCTGTGGCATGTCCAACAAACATGGCATAACAGGTGGCCCCCACAATCATGCTCAGCATGGTTATCCAGAGATCTGACATGCTCACAGGGGCTCTGGCTCCATACCCAATGCAAAGCATATGGCTCATAGCTTTGAAGAGTGCATAGGAATACTGCTTCCCCCAGGAATTATTCTGTAAAAGAGGAGGGGGAAGGTTGAACAGAGAGAAATGCTTGAGAACAAAGGAAAATAGCTTTAGGAGAATAACAGCCTTCTTATCCCAGAAAAAGCACCCCTGCATTACAACTTTCATAAATAAATAAAGTTCTTGGAGAAGTGGGTTGAGATTCATATAATCACAAATCAGGCATTTACACACCATGAACTTTCCTCCTTCAAAAGGATGACTAGCAAGTATTCAAGGCTCTCAGAATTTATAATGCCTTTATAATTGCCAATTTCTATAAAACGTTATTAAAATTGAATTTGGAAAATGTTGTTTTCCTTTTTTCTACTGTTGTCCCCTACTATTTGCTTTTGTATTTTCACATTTTATGTTACAAATGAATAAAACTAATAATAAAAAAAGAATTTATAATGCCTTTTCATACAGGAAATATTAATGCTACATAAACACAAAGCTTTCGCTGTGTCCCTGCACAACAGATACAGTGCCCTTGCTGACCTTAATAGGGAAATTAAGGAGACAGGTAAAGGTATTTGTGATGATAACTCAAATAAGCAGGGGATCGTGGTCCGAGATGAAGAACTTGTTTTCGACAGGGAGAAGTGTGAATCGGGTATTACACATCAGTCATGCAAGAACAGAAAGGCATCCAAAAAGAGAAGCCACCTTCTGGTTGGTGATTCAATTATAAGGGATGTAAATTTAGGAAAGGACACAAAGGTTTCAAAAGAGATCAGATGTCTCCCAGGTGCTACTGCCAGTAGGGACAAGAAGCGTATTTCTAAAATAATAAAGAATGCCAGCAACGACTGTGATGCGGAGGCTATTGTACATCTTGGCACTAACGATCTGTCCCAAAAAGATGTACTCTCTGTGCAGAATGATTTCCAGAGCTTGGGGCAAGAACTTAGCAAAATAGGCTGTAGGCTAACTTTTTCAGAGGTTTTACCAGTGTATAAAGAGCAAAATGGAAAAGACCAGCGTATAGCCTTCAATATGTGGCTAAAGCAGTGGTGTAAAGGGGAAGGCTTTGGATATATTAGTCACGATGTCAGTAACTGGTCCAATGAAAAAATGTACAAAAGAGATGGTTTGCATCCATCAAAGAAAGGAACTGAGTTACTCAGCTATAAATTCACAGATTTTCTGGAGGAATATTTAAACTAAACAGCGGGGACAGTGAGTTAATTGATACAGAACATCCCTGTCCCTGGCAATCTAAAAACTATAGGGCTATCAGTGCATGTAACATAGATGTGTGTGTGGACAAGAATACCAACCTTGCTGTCAAGCAAAATCAAGCTTTCAATAACGAGTGCCACACAAAGTGCACTAACCAAATAGGTGGTAAGACAATAGGGGAACTCAGGCACCACACAGGTTATGTAGAAAGTAAACACAGGGTTGGTCGTAAAGGACTCAAATGTCTATACACCAATGCACAGAGTATGAACAGCAAACAGGGTGAACTAGAAATTTAGGTTAATGAGGGCAGATATGATATTGTTGCCATTACAGAAACATGGTGGGATGAAACTCACAAATGGAACACACAGCTAGAGGGATTTAAATTATTTAAAAGAAACAGACCAAATAAAAGAGGAGGTGGAGTTGCTCTCTATATAAGAAATAACTACATCTCTACAGAAATAGAGCACAACAATGATGAAAACTGTCTTGAATGCATTTGGGTCAATATAAAAGGGAGAAAAAATGGCATTGCCATAGGTGTATACTATAGGCCACCCAACCAAACAGAGGAAATAGATGAACTTTTTGCTAGTCAGCTAACTAAGGTATGTAGGAAGCAAATCACAATAGTAATGGGGGACTTTAACTACCCTGACATCAACTGGGAGACAAACTCTGCACCAAGTGGAAGATCAAACAGATTCCTGACAATCCTAGCCGACAACTTTGTCTCCCCAAAAGTAGAGAAGGGAACTAGGGGATTAGCCATTTTGGATCTAATTCTCACTAACAGAGATGAAATGATAGAAGGTGTTGAAGCCACAGGAACGTTGGGAGGTAGTGATCATGCAATATTGGAATTCAACATTATGGAAGCACAAGCAATAGAACACAGTCAAACTAGAGTCTTGGATTTCAAGAGAGCTAATTTCAATAAACTTAGAGAGGGCTTGGGAAGGATTCCATGGATGAGAATCCTCCAGGGGAAAACAACTCAAGAAGCTTGGGAAATTTTGAAAAGCGAGATAATAGAAGCCCAGTCTAGCACAATACCAACAAAGAGGAAAAATAACAGCTCTCAAAAGAAACCTGCATGGCTGCATAAAGAACTCTCTGATAAATTGAAAGATAAAAAGGACAAGTATAGAAAGTGGAAAGAGGAGCACATAACTAAATCAGAATATTAACAAATAGCCTGAGCTTGCAAAGATGAAGTGAGGAAAGCTAAGGCTCAAAATGAACTAAGGCTTGCGACCAAAGTCAAAAATAACAAAAAAAGCTTCTTTCAACATGTAAAAAACAAGAAAAAAGTGAAGGAAATGATTGGTCCATTAGTGGGTGAAAGTGGCAAGAAGGTGACAAGTAACAGGGAGAAAGCAGAACTATTTAACTCGTTTTTTGCATCTGTCTTTACACAAAGAGAAAAAACAGACCAACCTATCAAAAATAGTGCCATAAAAAACAGAATAGAAACACAAGTTAAGATAGGCAAGAAAATGGTAAGTGAGCACCTGTCCAGCCTAGACAAGTTCAAATCACCAGGACCAGATGGATTACACCCCAAGTTTCTCAAGGAACTGGCAGGTGTGATCTCAGAACCACTGAACTATATTTTTCAAAGATCCTGGAGCACTGGAGAACTACCAGAGGACTGGAAAAGAGCTGATGTAGTTCCCATCTACAAAAAAGGGGAAAAAATGGATCCAGGAAATTACAGACCTATCAGCCTGACCTCAATACCTGGGAAGATTCTGGAAAAGATAATCAAACAACGAATCAGCGAACACCTAGAGGCAAACAAAATCACTACTAAAAGCCAACATGGGTTTGTCAAAAACAGATCATGCCAGACAAACCTTATTGCATTCTTTGACCAAGTGACAAAATTAGTGGATGAGAGGAATGCTGTGGATATAATTTACTTGGATTTCAGTAAGGCATTTGATAAAGTAGATCACAACCTACTACTCGATAAGATAGAAAAATGTGGGTTAGATAGCATCACCACCAGATGGATTCGTAGCCGGCTGACCGGCCGTACTCAGCGTGTGGTCCTCAATGGAACTGCATCTACATGGAGGGAAGTATGTAGTGGGGTGCCCCAGGGCTCTGTTCTAGGCCCAGTGCTCTTCAAATCTTCAAATCTTCATCAACGATTTGGATGAGGGGATAGATGGGGAACTCATCAAATTTGCGGATGACACCAAGCTGGCAGGAATAGCCAACACTCCAGAAGACAGGCTTAAGATACAGGAGGACCTGGACAGACTTGAACACTGGGCGCTATCTAACAAAATGAAATTCAATGGTGAAAAAAGTAAGGTTCTACATTTAGGCAAGAAAAACCAAATGTACAGATATAGTATAGGGGGTACCTTGCTCAACAGTAGTAACTGTGAGAGGGATTCCCCAAGTCCTAGTGGACAATCACTTAAATATGAGCCAGCAGTGTGCTGCAGCTGCCAAAAAAGCCAACACAGTGCTGGGCTGCATTAACATTAATCTTAAAATATAAGATGTTCCGAGTAGTGCAGTTTTTTGTAACATTGCTGGAGTTATTGCAGGAAGCTGCAATTTCTTGATGTATTTTGCAAAGTTTTTGGACATAGTTCCCAGTGCCCCGATGACAATGGGTACCACTGTTACACATTTCATCCATAATCGCGCAGTTTCGATGGCCAGGTCACGATATTTCGTAATTTTTTCCAGTTCTTTTTCTTCGACTCTGGCATCTCCTGGTACAGCAATATCAATCAGCAACTGCGATATCCGGCGTATTATTATTATTATTATTATTATTATTATTATTATTATTATTATTATTATTATTATTATTATTATTATTATTATTATTATTATTATTATTATTATTATTATTATTACAAGAAATATACAATTATTTGTTCATACACATACGTACATGGATGTATGTGCCATCCATGTATGTGTATTTGTTTATGTGTTTGTACACACACAGACATGTAGACATGCACATGCACACTAATGTATTAAAATCTTTAGATAGAGCTGACTATGCAATTAGAACAACTATCAGTAGCTTTCTCTCCTCTAGCCTCTTCAGGTAATAGATTGCAAATGTTGATCGCACAACATCGGTTTGGGTCAGAACTCATAAAATTATAGGAATATATCCTGCTCTGGAATTCTAATTTGATAGACATATTACAGTTATTCAAAATTCTTTCATGGAGCACAAATATCTATGAAGTAAAATTAGATAGCCTAAGTTTATCAAATCCAAGATAATTTATCTATTTGAATTATCATAGTTTTCCCTGAAATGCTCACTTTGGTTCAAGGCACATGAATAAGAAACAAAATCAAAATGTTTGAAAGGGAATCCTGAAATCTTAAATGTTCGGATAGTGCTGTCTTTTTTTACCAGTTGTATTTCATGTCTTTTAATTCCAGTGCTGTTAATTCTTGGGGGGGGGGGCAGAAACTCTATTCAGAACCTTCATTTAAGCATGCCATATCACAAATGCATTTTTGGGAGGGGGGTTGATGGGGGAGTGATAGAGACCCCTGCCTTTATTACCAACCTGGTGGCATTTTGAGGTCCCTTCTACACCTCTAAAGGCCTCCATATCTTCTATGGATTGTTGCAGAGGCTGAACTACAGTTCCACAATAGATATAGAAATCTATGCATTTAATTGAGATACTTTGGAAGGGTTTTTTTCCACACTTGGAGCAATGACATTGTTTGAATACATAGAAGCATAGATATTTCCATGCTATTTTACCTTCTTCTTTAACCCTCAAGATCAATCATGAGAATTTAAAGATCTAGTACAATTGTTCATTCTAGTTACTGATATCAGCAAAGTCTGAACTAGAAATACATACTTCCAGCTGCTTAATGCTTCTTTCAATAATAGTTCACAAAGGAAGAATTATTTTTTAAGGGAAATGAGGTCATTAAAACCAAATTTATATTTGATTGCATGGGTTCAAATATGAACATACGACCTGAGCATGAAAACTGCATGGACTGCATGCAATATATTATGTCTATTTTCATAACCAGGATTATAGGACGTTTTTCTTAGAATTAATAACTTTTAAAAGCTTCTGAAATATTAATAAATAAAAAAACCCACTTTCTGTTACTCAAAATCCTACTTTTTTCTCAAAGGAGAAAAACAATACACTATAAATGCTTATCACTGCCTTCAGATTAGTAGTAATCCATTTTAACTGAATTAAACAGAGAAACATTAATCCAAGGAGGAAAATAAACTATTAAAGACAGTAATTGTGACAAATACCAAAGCTGTTTATCCAAGGATTGATTATATAATCAAGCCTGAGGGTACCAAAAAATCTTCACATTTGTAAAAAGCAGTGATCACTGATTATTTGCAATTAGTCTACCAAGTCTAAGCCTTAATTTAGAAGTATTCTTCGGCAAACTCTATTTAAATACAGCCCTGTTCTATGTTTAAAGGTGTGTTGTACTCTTTTTAGTCAGAAAGATGCATCCTTCTAAATACTGGCCACATGCAGCTAAGGAACAACTAAGGGAACAATTATTTTTGCTGGGAAATCATCTGTGGAAACGTAAGATGTCCACTGCCAGCAGAGAAAGGATTATATCTTTTCCACCATAACTTCTGCTGTGATATTCATGAGAGCCGGTACTGCTGTTGATGTCCAGAAGTTCAGCAGTCTTGGGAGTTAAAATCTCCAAGACTCAGTCCATTCATTCTTCCAAAACTGGCCTGATAATAATGACAGCTGTGGGATCAATACTGTTACTATTTTCTTTTGATCCCAATGGGAGAAAAAATAATGACGTGATTCTGCCCAGTTTTTACTAAGTCACCCAGCTAGCAGGGCCAAAAATACAACACTTCCATTATTATACAACCTCTACCATCATCACTACATAATGCAGGTTTGCTCTGCAAATACCACTGAAAATAAGATTTAGATTTTTCAGACTGACATTTCCTACTAGTGCTTCTTGTCAGTTCAGTTCAATAGATCTTATTATGACAAAGATCAGTTAGTTCCAGGCCTCAACAAATGAATCTTAATTCAGGTATTGTTTTATATGCCTGGTTCAGAGAAGGTATGGATAATCATCATGGATTAACCATAGTCAAGTTGGTTCTTCCTAAAAAGAGAGAGAAAAACTGCACATATACTACAGTACATGATAACAGTATCTGTAGTTATACAACAGTGTTTTAACTTGAGTTGGGTGGGGTTACTCCTAGGGAAGTCTCCCATTGTTAAGCAGATCAATTCTATTGCCACATGACAGCTTTATTCATTATCACCATTCATCCATACTTTGACATTCAAAGGCAAATTGGCTTTCAAGGTTGAAGGTTGTTGCCTAACTGAGGCTATCCTTTCTTTCCTTCAGCTCTTTGTTACAGCTGGATAGCTCCAGCTGCTACAATCTGGTAGCAAAGATTTGCAAAATTGCTATTGCTTCAAAGCAGATGCTTCTGCTATGCTGAAAAGAGAAAGCAGATTTACTGTATAGCAGTTTCTTGGGATATTTTGAGCCTAAAATACTTAGACTGTTCATTTGTTGTACACTGGGAAACTCATGCTATTTCCAGCATTTGTGAACAAAATGATCTTTTTACAGGTTAGCTCAAAACAACCAAAAACTAGCCGAAAGGGAATAGAAAGATATCTCTGGCTCCTGTATTTCATAAATACACTACATAATTGAGTATTAAGCTATAAAAATATCTATTTTTAAATTCATTAAATTAAATTCAGATTTAATTCATGTATTAATTTAAGTTATATGACTGTAAACATAATTTTTTTTCTTCTGTTTTCTCAAGAATTAGGCATGCCCTTAGGCATGAAAACCAGCTGGGTGACCTTGAGCCAATCATTCTCTTTCAACACAACCTACTCACATGGTTGTTATTGTGGAGATATTGGAGGAGAAAAGAATATGTTTGCTGCCTTCAGTTATTTATAAAAATAATAAAGGCAGTATAAAAATTAATTTGTTGATTAGTTAATACTGGCAAATAAAAAACAGACACATCAATATTCTGGAATTTTTTTCTACTTCCCAATCTAGACTACAATTCTGGTGATTTCCCTTGTAAGTACTAACCAGGTTTGAGCCTTCTTAACTTTTCTTATAATTTTTATTTTCACATTAATCCAAAGTTACTAGATACATCCATCTAGCTGGGCATTAATTAAAACAGACAAACAACCAAATAAATCACCATAAAAACACAATGTAAGAAAACAACATATCCTAAAAACAATTTAAAGGATGAACAATATCATTTCATAACATTAATCTTTATAGAATTTTAAATTTAATTTTTAAGAATTTATTCCAATAAAATTTGAACGTTAAATATCAAAGTTTGAACTAGTGGATCAAATAATCATACTGATGACGTCAAATAGTTCTTATGAAGCTACTCAGAAGGTCATAAATTAAACACAAGAGA
Source organism: Azemiops feae (assembly GCA_023970755.1). Classification (NCBI taxonomy): domain Eukaryota; kingdom Metazoa; phylum Chordata; class Lepidosauria; order Squamata; family Viperidae; genus Azemiops; species Azemiops feae. Next base: position 987,134 of record JALGBA010000302.1, on the reverse strand, counting down.
GAGAACATTATACATCAGTGGTGGCGAACCTATGGCACGCGTACCAGAGGTGGCACTCAGAGCCCTCTCTGTGGGCACACGTGCTGTCGCCCCAGATAGAGGGACACGGGGCTGGGCTGCTCCCCTCCTCCTCTCCACGCGCGCAGAGTCTGGGAACAGCTGCGAGAGCTGGGCGGGGAGCAGAGAACCTATAAAAGGAGCAGGTTTTGGCGGGAGAGTAAGTGAGCGGCCTTTGGAAGCGATGGTGGGCAGCGAGCGAGTGAGCACATGGCCTTTGGAAGCAACCAGTGGTGGGTTTCAAATAATTTAACAACTGGTTCCTGGCCACCCCACCCACCAGAGACCCCCTGGAACTCCCCCAATCCTGCCCGGCCCCCACCATGAGTAAAACTGAGGTGGCCACGCCCACCCCGGCCACGTCCACCCAGTCTGCCATGAGCACTGCAGCCATGCCCACCCAGTGGGCCACGCCCATCCGGCCCCCATCGATAAATAAGTGGGTTTTGGTTGCAGTTTGGGCACTCGGTCTCTAAAAGGTTCGCCATCACTGTTATACATGCTTTGATCCCGGTACTTATTTTACTATTTAAGTGTTAAGGGAGAAGAGAGCAAAAGAAGATCAAGAGAAAAAGAAAAGAAGGAAACATCTATACAGCTGGGTTTGATCTAAAGATTATCTAATTCAGCAACCAATGTCCTATGGAAAATTAGATCCTCATGGGAAGCTTGTGTGAAAGACATCAAGAGTATAAACCTCTCTTGCTATTATTATATTAAAAAGTGTTCACAATGAAATGAGAAATATATAATGTGAAGCTACTATGGCCAATAGCCACTTACAAATCCTTAATTGATTTGTCTAATCCTCATCAAAAGCTATTTGTGTGAATACATAATTATTTCTTGTCCATCATCTTGCCTATTTACTTTCATTAGCTAAACATAGGTTCTAGTAGCACAAGGGAAGAAGAAAAGCTGCACATAACTGCATAAACCTATTTTAATGCTCTTATGGAGATAGAGAAAATCAACAGTAAAAGGCTTAAAGAGATATAAATTTGTGGGTATGTGTAGAAAAACATGCTACTTTTCTTGTATTTATTGACTAAAAGACATAATAAATCTGATGATTAAAGAACCAGTAAAACAGAGGCACCGAAAAGAAACAGATCATTGATGGAATCTTCAGGGCAGGTTTTGCAGTTCTATTCATAGCTACATCAAAATAAAGTCCAACTGAATTCAGTGGTGCTTTCTTCTGACTGAAGCCATTCAACTTATGACATATACTGAACAATGGAATATAAAATTAGAGCAGAGCCCACTCCTTACTAGCACTGATGTTACCTAGTTTGGGTAATGAAATATCTCAAAGAAAACAACCAAGCTCAGAGAGAATAAGGACCCCTCATTTCAATCCTGAGCTACAAATATTCTCCTTTATCAGTAGTGACCTTCAACTAAAGATCATTGTCAGCTAAAATGCAACTTTTAATTATAATTAGAAATACAAACTATCCTCACAAAAGTATGACCACTTCACTGTTACTATGAGCTAGGACTTTCATTAAAAATAATAATCACAGTCTTCAACCTCTCCTTGATAACTTGTCTTGTTCTCTGGTTTCCTCTATGATGTTTTGTCTTGGGAATTATGTTGCTACCACAAACCCTATCGAAGTCACTGCCAAAATTAATTTTTAATGTGAGAAAAGAAAAGAAACTGTATTCAGTCAGTTTAATTAATTCAATTTCTGACATGACGCTGTTCAAGTTTTGTCCTGTTCTTTTCCATTTTTAGAAGTATTGGCCCATTGACATATCCCTCAAAACCTTAGTTAGCTTTTCTCTAAAATTAGACTGTTTGGCCTAGTACTTTCCTTCACTCACACCTTTCAGTTCAACTCCTTACAATTCTCTTTTAGCACATGATATCAGGCTCAATTCCTATCACAGCCAATGGGTCAACATTTGGTCGATCCAGAAAAAAATCAGATACTGCACTTGCAGTAAAACATTAGGAAGAAAAAAAAGAACAATGCAAACATTAGATGATGAAGTCTAGTTTATGGAATCTTAAGCTGTTGTTAGGACTTTCAGAAAATTCCAATTCAATTTTCACAACATGAAGAGAACCAATATAAACTTCTATGCTGTTAGAGTCATCAGCCTTAGGTAGACCAGACAGGAAACATGACCAGATAAGCTAATTCTACTTTATTGTAAAGCTATCTTAAGAGAATCCTGCAAGTCAAGGCTCTGCCCACTATGCAGCTCTGGACTATGCTCCCTCTTATCTTACTGTTGTCCAAGAAGCATTTCTTTACCCTTTCTCCCAAGGTTATTCCCACATACCATTACAGAGTCCAGATCCAACTCGCATGTCCAAAACCCAAAGATGATTGGAGGTATAGTTCAATAATATCTGAAGGGTTTGGTTCTTCAGATTTCCTTACAAAAGAATTTTTTCTCCTTCTGTTCAATTGGAGACTGTCTGGACAAGTACCTACAGTTTCCTTGGCAAAGTTTTTCAGATGTAGTTTGCCACTGCCATCTTCCTACAGCTGACTGAAAGTGACTTACTCAAGATTCCCAGCTGGCATCATGCTCAAAAGGTAGGACTGGAACTCACGGTCTCCTAGTTTTTAACCTGATGCCTTATGCACTACAGCAAACTGACTGTCAAAAAAAGAATTATTACCATCAATAGCATCAAAAGACTCAGTGTTAATATCTCCCACCCATAAGTTATACTGGAATATTGCTAACAATGGTAATTTTGTTTACTTTATTTTCCCATTCTTAAGGTAATTTTCTTATTTTATTCCAAAGATGTTATAAATAGCTGTTATTTTATCTATTAATGTTTAGTTTTTAAACTGCTTTCTTAGGACTAAGGTATTGTTAAAAAAGAAAAATATTTTTACGTGATTACATAGAATATATAAAGCAGTTCCCCAGTTACTGCATGCCACCCAATGTCTTCTGAAATAGAACTGCAATGGATTTGATGAAAAGAATGAATTATTCAAAAGGACAAGTCCAAAATTATCAAGCTCAAACACAGCTGCATTGTTTTAACATTTTTCTTATTCATTCTATTTTCATTTTAAACCTTCCTTTCGAATAGAAAACAAGTTAACATCCACAAAGAGAGAACTCCACTCAGACCAATTGTCAGCAGCACCAACTCAGTCATCTACAACATTGCAAGACATTTAACCACTTTATTAGTTCCTCTGATCAGCAACACCACCCATCACATCATTATTTTTCAAAAGGCAACTGGACTGACTCTGTAAATCGCTCAGAGAGGGCTATGAAGTGGTATATAAATCTAAGTGCTATTGCTATTGCTATTATGTCTGCAGTTAATATAAACAATTCTTCCAATTACTATGAATGGACAGAAACCTTAGAAAGGGGTGAGAAATAGAAATGTTGACCTTTCTTTCTTTCTACTCTCCAGGGCTCTGGATAGTTTGGGTCTTCTGATGTCAGAGGATTATGACAAATTGCTCTGCTATTATCGATTTTTTAAAAGTATTCATAATTTAGTGTTATGCTAGCAGTGAATACAATATTAGAAAAATACCACATTAAGCTAAAGTTCACTTATGTTAAAAGAGAATTGAAAAGTTGTATTGATAAGATTTAGTGACATATGCTCAATTCTACACATCCAAGGCTTTCAGAATGAAGAGCTAATTGCAAATGATTTAAATAAACAAGCAAATAAATATAAAGTTTTCTTCTGAGTCTTATATGTATGTAAATATTTTTTATGGAAGTGAGTTAGATTGTTTTGGTTCCTTCTATTTCATCCTAACTATGAATAGTATTTCCATCTTAGAGGAATACTATGACTTTCCTTAAAATATAGCTGTGGGATCCTTACACTATCTTTGAATACTTTTAATATTTTTTTAAGGCAAACTTAATCCATCATAGTCAAAATACCAATTCGTTCAAGAATGAGTTAAGTACAACAGTGAAACAAAATTGGTCACAATTAAAACAAGTTGAATTTTGACAACTGTTTCTTTTTCACCAAAATACAGAACTGTGAAAATGAAAAGAAATGTATGTTATTTTAATATGCCAATTGTAGAGAAGGACTGAACAAATATTAAATGGAATCATTAAGTACCAGTGGAGATGACTGTCTGCTTGCTTTTCTGACTTGAAGATTTTATGTGGAAATAAGTCCCAGTAGTTTCTTTGGAACTCCCTCCTACACAACCATGTGTAGAGTTACTCCATGTAACGTAGGCAACTAGTTCTCCCTGAGTTTCAAAGGTGATTGCACTGGGATTGCTTTTCGCTGTCTTTTATGATACTCTCTACATGACACAATACAAAATCTTTCTTTCATTCTGACTAGCTCATTTGGGAGTGCTTTTGTTCCTTTCATTGAACACCTGGCTTACAAAACTCTGTAAAAATGTGCATTTTTTAGTTTCCTGTGTGTTTGGGGAGGGAGCTATCAAAAAAGCTGAATACCAAGAGCATGGGGTTGATCAAGACATACCACTCAGCAACTTGGTGACCTACTTTTTTATTAGGGTAATTACATTTCTGAAGCTATGTCACCATTTTGTTTGAAAAGCTATACTTGCAGGATGTCAGCAAATGTACAGCTGATCAGCTAAGAGGTTTCTGAATGTCTTCAAAGATTGGTAGAAACATGTAGGAGACTCTGACCACAATAGTCAAAAATCAAAACTAAGAAAAAAGAGAAAATGAATGATACAAGTAAGTCAAAGAAGATATATCTGACTAAGAAGAGAATATTTATTTCACATAAAAATAATTTAGAATAGATAAATAGAATTGTCAATAATGACATGGAATAGCTGGAGCAATAGTAACAATGAAAGTGGTGCAGTAACAATAGTAATAATAATAGTAATAAAGAAAACAAAGATAGTACCAAGAAGAAATAGGCACCTTGGATGCAGTCACAAAGCAACTAGAGCACCACTTGAATACTATTGGCATTAACAAAATCACCATCAGTCAATTACAAAAAGCAGCTTTACTTAGAACAGCTTACATCCTCTGTTAACACCTTTAACATCATCAAACATCCACAACTGCCTATCCCAGGACCTTGGGAAGGATTTGATAGATGGACAAAAATGCCAAATCCAGTCTGACATCAGGCTGATTGTGTGATGAACCATGGAATAAGTTAAAAGTTTAATGTAACAAAAGAGTTCAGTGGGGTTCAATTTTAGAGTCTATCAATTTCTGGGGTCATCATAGGCAAAAAGTAGGTTAGTGGCTTAGGTGTTGGGCTGAGACTAGGTAACATAGCTTTAGGTTCCTAACTAGAGCTCACTCTGTGATTTTGATTCAATGTCATGCTTCCATTCAGTCTATCTAATAAGTGTGCTGTTGTGAACACAAAAGGACATCATAATGTAACAATAATGAGGAAAACTGCAATATTAATATACTTTATTGATATGGTAGCATCTCCAGCTAGAATTGGGGGGGGGAGATTTAACAATAACAATAACAACAACAACAATAATAGAGTTGGAAGTGACCTTGGAGGTTTTCTAGTCCAATCCCCTGCTCAGGCAGGAAACCCTATACCATTTCAGACAAATGGTTGTCCAGTCTCTTCTTAAAACTTCCAGTGTTGGAGCATTCACAACTTCTGGAGGCAGGTTGTTCCACTGATTAATTGTTATAACTGTCAGGAAATTTCTCCTTAGTTGAAGGTTGCTTCTCTCTTTGATGTGAAGAGGGGGTTGAGCTTAGAGTCCTTGCACAGCAAAAAGCAGCACAAGCCTTATCTCTTTCAGAGTCCCTGGAGGCTTATCTGATCATTCCTAAGAAAAAAAATCTCATGCATTTTTTCTGGCAATTTATGCAAGAGAATTTGCTTCTGAAATTTCTTTCAAGGATGGAGAGAATCTTAATGAATTTCTTACATGTGGATAGAATATGATGTTCTCCCGCTTGCTTAGTTATGAATGAGAAAGAGAATGAACATCCTGTCTTTTGTTGTCCAATCATCTTTCTAGTAGTCTGCAGCTTTGCTTCCCATGCCTCATTTAAATTTCAATGACATACTATGAATAATTTTTATATACTTTTTCAAATTGGGAAGTAAGGCTGCTGGAAAAAGTTAAAAATAATGGAAAGATGCATAAACAAAAACAGTTGCAGTAGTACTGTCCATCATTTCAACAATACAATAAAAAATGCCAAGGTTAAAAAAAATCTCAAGCACTCTGAGAATGAGAGCCTCTTTCAGCTAAATATATATATATGAATATTTGTTAAGATTTCAGCATACCTTTTGTTTTACCTCAATATATTGACCCCTAATTCTTTGATCCCAATACTTTTCCTTCATATTTCCTAGATCTGCTTGTGAATTCCCTTTGGATTGATGAAGAATCTGAACTGATTACTGAAAGTCATGGAATCATTATTACACTTAATTTGCTAACTCCATGGAAAATAATTGGCTGCATAATCTATTCCAGAAGTGCCAGATTGATTCTTCATCCTAATTGCAGAACATAGAAGAGACTACATGGAAAAGTAAGAGTAGAAAAACATCTCTGTGTTTAGTCATTCAGGCTAAAGTTTTGTAGTGTTAGATATATTCCCAGAGCAATTGAGGTAATCACACTGCATATCTATGGTATATTTAAAGCCATGGACATTTCTTTAGAAAGTCAAACTTTAGTAACAATGTCAGTGATTAAAAGGTTAAGAAGCAAAATAATATTTGGCTGCAAGCTAAGTCCCATTCTAGAATTTTCTTTAGATCAGTAAGAGAGAAGCATTAGGTACAACAAGTTTCTAAATCCAGTCTTCAGAATAATGACTTGCAATTATTATTCTCCTTTTATTATACATCACTTCCCTATACTTTTATGCCAATTCTAATCTATACAATTTTCATTGACAGAAATTCATTATGTGAAATTACTATCAGATATGCTATGTCAAAAAACTTATTTTGGGAAGTGAAAATTTTGCAGAAATAAAATTAATGTTTGCTTTGCATCAGCAGAATATTAAATGTGCTATCATTCAGACACATTTATAGGATTGAAAATGCTCGTGTTTTATAATATGAAATTTATATCTATACAAATTGAAAAACCAAACCAATGTTCTGAACCAATAATCTGTAGCAGATCTTTACTTGACATAAAACATATAAATGTTGTGAAATGTAGCCTTGATTCCCAAGGGGCGGGGCTGCAGAGAGCAGAGAAGCAGCAAAACATGGAATGTTTGGTAGGAGGTAGAGACTTAATACAGCTCCTCCCTAGTGACTCTCAGAGTCTATCTGTAGTTATGCAAATAGTTGCTTTAGTCTGGCAAGAGTTCTGTCTATGGGTAAGGAACAATAAAGAAACCTGAAGGAAGTAATTCCACATGCCTTTCTTGGTTCCGGAGTGGTGAGGGAAGATGATAATAATTGGTTCAAATTAGTCATGGTTCTTACTTAAATATGTTAAAATCTTGCTTGATTTTTTTTAAAAATATTGAATTACTCTACATTTAGATCATGCTAACATGTTAACAACTGCACACTTTGAGCAAAGATATGGGGTTTGTTTCTTTGCTTTTGATTTGAGTGAATTCTATCATTGTAAATAATGAGTTATATCTCAGAAAAACATACGAGTCAACTGTGGTTTATTCAATAAAAAAATCATATACCAATAAGTGTTAATTTTTTTGGCAGCCATGTTTGACACAACAATTTTTGCAATTGCTTAATTCTTTCTAATCAAACACTCCAAAGTTACTTTTCGGGGTGAGAATATGATTAAGAAACTACATAAGCTATACTAAGCCAGTTAATTGCAACTCTACTTCTCCTTAATTTTAATTTTGTTGAGTGTGTGCCACTAGACAATATTCAGTTTTATACTATCATTTTCTTAAACCTTTTTTTTTACCCAACTGCCTACTTTATCAGTCAGCTTCTTATGACTGTGAAGAACCATTTCTTTCCAAAAATAAGCATTTATACCTTTTATATTTTTAATAAATTTTTAAGTTATTACAAAATAACATTTTATATTGGAGGAAAAAAATCAGTTTTAGCAAAGAAAGTTGAAAGCTTTTCAGCTATGGGAGAAGAGATTTTTCATTTAAATGGAAAATGATGTTTTCTATACTCCGGTTCTTCTATGGTTGCTCAATATATTCAGAAGATATACTTGTTCTCCACTAGTATGTTATTAGAATGAGTATCATGTTGTTCTAAATGTGATGGTGGTAGAAGTTGGCAGCTTATACACTTAAATTATATTCACTTCGTAGTGTAAGAGCAACAACACTAATTAAATTGATGGTTAATTTTCTAGCAAGTTTTTAATGTTTACCATCTTTAGAAAATGAATGGTTTGGTGTCCCACCAGCAAATACCCAATATTGTTTTTGAAGATCCTATTTAATCTATTACACTGATCATATCCTATCCAGAGACGCACAAATGGTGGCATGGTATCTACATGCAATTCACTAGCATATTTTTTTATGGATGCACAAATGGTGGCATAGTATCTACGTGCAATTCACTAGCATATTTTTTATGGACCCCAGAGCCTGATTTTGCACTGTAAAAATTGGGAAATATAGAACCAAATTTCTTTCTTCCTCCTTGAAAATACCTGAAACCCCTTCCTGAAATAAACAAATCCTTGAATCAATTAAATTATGCATTATTGTTCTAGCCCTTCAATTTATTTTCACATTCCACTCTGAGACAGATTTGAAACTCAGCAATTGACAATATTTCCACTGCTAAGGACAATAGGTTCTTAATTAACTTCTCTTTCCTTGCCATTCTGACTTCACAAGCTTAAAAGAAGGTCTGAAAAAACACAATGAAAAATGAACAATACTTACAACCATACCGTTTAGGGACACCCAGCAATCTTCTGGGAAATCTTGAAGCAATGGGACCAAGAACTGAAGGCAACCATCCCAATGGCAAAGAAGCAACATCATTCCAATGAGATTGAAGATTCTCACCACAGCACTGGCTAGATCGTAGGTCATGTGGAAAATCTGCAGATAAAATTACAGACAATATGTGGTCATCAAAACTAAGATTTTACCATTGAGTTATGCCTCATTGAGGAAAAACCAATAGTGGACAACAGTCCAAATCCTATAAAGTAGTGCCATTAAGATTATGTTCCGGAAATAAAATCCTTAGAAGCTGACCGGAACTGAGAATAAAAGACAATCATTTTAGAAAGGCATACTGGGCAAATTTGTACTAATCCATTTTGTTTATATCAGTTTATCCTAACATTTAGTAGTATCCAGCTACATTAAATTAACATATAACTTCACAAGAATGTCACTAACTAATCATTAAATCAATATTGTTTTTCTTTTTTCTTCCATTGATTCACTTTTTAGTTTTACATTTTTTAAATTAAAGACAGGTTGATAATTTATGATATGGATTTCTTCATTTTATTGAATGATGACAATCCTATCACCCTGAAGTAATTGAAGCACACCCTGGGTTACACTAAATACAAAATAATCAGCAGGAAAACCCTAATGCAAAAAGTAACAATGACTTTTATCACAATGAAATATAATTACTAGAGGCTTCTCTCATAATTCATGAGAAAATATTTTTTTAAGCATCAATGATCACAAGAATGTTATTTTGCTGGAATTGTGTGATCAAGACTTGTTTGATCAGAATTATCAGAATGTATGTTTTTCCAGAGCTGTCTCTGTGGAATGTAGATGACCAAATAATGCTAGATATAATGGAGAAAACAATGCTGCTGTATGCTAGGATGGAATATGCATGTTGCAGATCAATGTTAATGATATTTACTTAAAAGTGTTTCTCAAATAATTCATTCAAAAAATACTTCAACAAATATCACTGTAGTCCGGATAGCAACAATATGCATCTGAAAAGTCAAATCCTTTTCCTATCCTCCAAACAATTGTAACCATCCATATTTATAGCTAAGGAAAAAAAGCAAAATTATTGCAGAACAATAATCTGTAATATATAAAATAATAATGTAATTTCTCATTCAATGAGAGGAAAAAAATGAGTCTTAAACATAGTAACAAAGAAAAAGAAGAAGAGAGAGAACTGAGTGATTGTCCCAAGTTGGTGTAAATTTAAAAATGAGCTTAGTGTGGAAGGACCATTTAGAAGGAACTTGGAGAATCAATTATAACCCCCAGAGGTTGAAAAGAGCATAAGAAAGAAACTCAGTATATGACTTTGTTAATATAAGGAGGGTCAGATAAAAACTTGGTCAGGCTTTCAAGGTTTTGTAACAATACCTTATTACAATAATAGAGTATATCACTCCTGGTTTTCCTGTAGACATAAGACATGAATGAATTGCTGCCTATGACACCCTGGATTTCATAAATTATTATTAGCATTGTATGGATTCACCACCACCACCATAATTTTCATCAGTTTGAAAAATAGATTATTTTTTAAATGACTTTCCAAGAAGGATAATTTTAGTGAAATGATCATATGTATTCTTAGACATAATATGAGATGGATGAGGAGTGGAAATTAGGGTCTTTTATTGTACACAGGTAGTCCTTGCTTACCATGATTATTCAAAGTTATGATGGCACTGAAAAGGGGGATTGTTCGACTGGTCCTTGAAGTTATGGCTGTCACAGCACTCCTGTGATTGTGATCTGGATACTTGGACACTGGCTTACATGACAGTTGCAGCATTCCATAGACACGTGATCACCTCTTGCAACCTTCCCTGCCAGCTTCCCGCAAGCAAAGGCAATAGGGAAGGCATCTGAGAAGGTTGTACTTTGCTCTGCTGAATGGCTTGCAACTGGCCCTACCTGGTCCTACTCTTGTGGGCCACTTGCCACACTGCCCTGCCCAACAACAGCCATCCTTAGCCCTGCTGGGTTTGCATCATGACTTACCTGCCTGCCAGTCTGCTTGTAAGCTACCTGGGACTCACTTAACGACTCGTGATCCTTACATAACAATGCAATAAAGAGTGCTGGAATTGCTGTTGCTAAGCAATGCGATCATATGACAACATACTTTATGATTGTTTATGGAAATTCTGGTCCCAATTGCTGAGGACTACCTATAATTTTCTCATTAGGAGACTGCAGTCTTCCTAGCTTACCACATTTCAGTTAAATCTAAAAGAGGAGGAGAAATGTAATATTAACTCCTCCCATGGGGAAGACTTCAGAATAATGGAAAGTTATATAATGGAACGTGTTAGTAGCACATTCTTTCTATTCTAACAATACAAAAACATCACCCAGCAAAATTCAAAAAAAATTACTAAGCACCCTGACAATAATATAAAAATAGTTGTAGGGAAATATTTCGGCATAGTTATAAGCTATCATCTACAAACAGTAATACCATTTTTAGATGAAATATAATACAGTTTGAGCAAAACTGATCTCTTCAATGTTTTGACATTCCCACTATTCAGAAGTTTAGTTTAAAGTAGCCTAGAGAAGCTAAGAAAGTACAACTGCTTTTATATTGCCTATAGTTGTTTGGGGGTTTGAAGAAAATGCAGTATGTAATGGTAAGGAGAAAAACATTTCTGAGACTACCTACCTGCCTTGAGAAAAATTAAATATTTATGTAGATTTTTCTTGATTACCCACTACTTTAACATACCATTAACTTAGCTGGAATGACTCCAAATTTTCTAAACTGGCTGTGTGACTTTGATTATTCTGTCTCAGCCCAACTCACCTCTTCTTGTTGTTGAGAAGAAAATAGGAGATAGGAGTATTAGGTATGCTTATTATCTTGAGTTATTTAAAAAATAATAAAGGTGGCATAAAAAATAAATTTGTTGATGTGACAGTTGAATAACTTAATAATTTGTTAGAAACTGAACCTTTTTCAAAGTAAGCCTTTAAGAACTGAATCTCTCATCCATTTACAGATATAGTTACTCTCTGGAATATGAGATATTTTTGCTTTTTTGCTTGGAAAACTGCACAAAATACAACAAAAAGGACTTTTTTTACTGTAAATATATATGCTTCATTCCCATGAGTAAATCTGTAAGGTTGCAATTTATACTGCAATAATGATATGGACGGAAAATACCACTGAATTATAAAATACTTTTGAAATTTGATATATGCATAGTTGAAATGAGAAATTTGTTTTAATGTATTTGAAAGCATAAAATAACTTGTCATGCTACTTGAACCCTGGAGATTTACAGTATGTTAGCCTGTCATCCCTGCAAATTCTGAATGGTGGGCCCCTCAAATCTGGAGCATACCAGGTAGAGGAAGCCGTATGCATGTATCACTGATATAAGCTTTCAGTTAATGTTAAATATAAATCTTACTTCAGTTTATAATCTCTGTTATAACCTTTAAACTGAGTCTTTAAAATAAATCTACAAATTTTAGAAGCCATAAAGCTGCCAATATGCTTCTGTGCACAGTTGCATCCTTTCCTAGCCATTTGTTACCTTAAGGGAAAATCAAGCCTTTGTAAATCTTCCCAGAGACTATTCTCATCCCTATAGGCAACGACTCATTCATGTACAAACCAACAAATTAATCCAACCAAGGAATCACATCCACATTTACGAGCAAATATAAGACAGGTACTTACAACAGAGGTCCCCAACCCTTTGGGCACCAGGGACCGGTTACGTGGAGAGAGGTTTTTCTGCGGACTGGAGAGGTTGTGGTTTTGTGTGCTACCTGCATCCTGTTTGTGTGGGCTTTCCTTGTTTGTGCAGACTGGTTGCTGGCATGCTGTGGCCCGGTACTGGTCCACGGACCGGGGATTGGGGACCCCTGCCTTACAAAACCAAACTAACTACACCATCTAGCCTCTTTTCCTAAAGTTCACAAATCTTTTACCACCCAACAGTTATATGTTAATGAATGTTGTTAACTAATGTTAGGCCCCTGGGCTGATCTGACATTTCAGATTTCTAGTGTTTTTTCTTGGAGCCTTCAGGAGCTAGTAATAGGTAATCTTGTATGGCATATCAATATTGCAAGTGTTCAGATAAGGGTATCTCAAAAGCACTGTTGTACTCAATCAAATTTTGAGGAAAGAAAGATTCTGTTCACTGAGTCCACTGACAGCAAGGTGTGCCTAATGTTCCCTGCCAATGAGGGAGATAAATGGATTTAATCCTAGCAAAAATGATGACAACAGCGTCAGGAATAAAAGGGCTATTAACTCTTTCTGCATCTCCAGTTTACATTCTGTGGTGGAATTGCTAAATAGTTTGTTGTTATCCTCCTGTGACTGTCCAAATATCTAGGTCTTGCTGCTAACATAAAACCTCTGCATTATGAAATTGTGGGTTTTTTATACACCTGTTTTTAATGTGTATCTGAATTTTTTTTTTAATTGCATATTTCCAACATTAAGGTACAAACTCTCCTTCCCACATACACATTGCAAAAATAGGGTACATTTTACTTTTATATTCACTTCTGTTACTTTCTAATGCATCCTATGATGCATGGATATGAACTGGAGCAACAAATGCTGTAAAACATAGTGCAGATGTGACTGCATGCATAGCTGTATCGAGTTTGTTTGTGCAGTTTTATGTGTCATCTGTCATTGAATACTGAACTGAACTTGGAACACCGATTGGGAATTTGATAGTATGTATCAATGCACAGATGTTTGTGGTAGTATCAAGATAGGGACCCAAGGAGGAAGAGAGACTAAAGAAACTGAAATCAGCTGCAAATAATTACATCACCTATTCCAAATGTATTGCAAAAATGATCTTTGTTATGATTGGAACCCTGAATAAAGTGAATTAGAGAATCTGCAAGAAAGAACAGACAGAAACAACCCTAGTCAAACACTTCCAATAACTAAGGATCAACTCAACATAATTAAATCCACACATTTTAATGCCAATAGAGAGGATAGATTAAATTCTGAATAGGAATAGGATTCATTTCACCAATATATTTTTTTAAAATATTACTGTTACTACAATGAAAGTTTTAGATGGATTATTGTCAAATAATTATTAAAAATAGGACATCTTGTACCTAAGATCTGAGCTAGGTAGCTAAAATGATATTTTAAGGCAACTGATACAGTATAAATAACAGGCAAAAAGAAGCAAAAGAAGATGGAAAGAAATTGAATAAATAAATTCAAAGCTGAACGTATGTGACAGTATTCTCAGCAATGGAAGAGGACAGCTGCCAGATTATTATTTATTTTTAAAGTAACCTATCAATGCAGAAGTTGTGGCCAACATTACTAAAATCTACTCTCTATTTTTGGTAAGGATAATATAACTGATCCAATCACAAATCTCTGTCATATGCTGCAGGTATTTAAAAAATCAGGCCACATATTCAGGCTTTATAAATTATTCTACAATCAACTGTGATGAAGAGCTGTAAGGAAATGTTTCAAATAAATTGATTCAGCAATATGGATTAAGGGAGCTATAACTTCAGCTTGAATTAGTGAGTTGTCATTCCCCAATACAGATTTGTCATCAGTACCCAAACACAGAGATTCTCAAATTATAAAATATGATTCTCTGAAGATTGCAAGCAAAGTGGAGGTGTGTGTGTGTGTGTGTGATACTTTCCACTGTGCATGGATAAAAGTGGCCTTCACTATGCTGTTGGTGCTGCACTAGACTGGACCAGACTGGATCAAGTCTCTTCTTTAGTAATCTCTGTGCTTAACCTATAACAGCCCCAACCTGTTCTTGAGCACCATTCAAGACATCTCAGCCAGGTTCAAGGTACTCTTCCGTGGTTTTGCCTTCATCCTACTCCAAGGGTGGCTCTTCTTGGGCTTCTTTCTAGGAGGCATTATGCCTCAAGTTTTTTTGCTTTTTACTTCTTGCAGGAAGAGAATGCATCATACTGGAAATCCAGCAATGATCTAGCTGGGAATCTTTCTGGAGCACATTCCATTCTTGTTGGACTCTTCCAACTTGGTTGTTGTCAAAGCATAGAAGCATCCTTTCCTTGGCATCTCAGTTAGGTGCATCCATCAATTTGCTTTCTTTCTCTAGGACTGGAGAGGGTCACACAATTCATTTATTTATTATGTGTGCACGTGTGTGATATGTATTACATGAAGATGAAATGAAATTCAATGGTGAAAAAAGTAAGGTTCTACATTTAGACAAGAAAAACCAAATGTACAGGTATAGTATAGGGGGTACCTTGCTCAATAGTAGTAACTGTGAGAGGGATCTTGGAGTCCTAGTGGACAATCACTTAAATATGAGCCAGCAGTGTGCTGCAGCTGCCAAAAAAGCCAACACAGTGCTGGGCTGCATTAACAGAGGGATAGAATCAAGATTATGTGAAGTATTAATACCACTTTACAATGCCTTGGTAAGGCCACACTTGGAATACTGCATCCAGTTTTGGTCACCACGATGTAAAAAAAGATGCTGAGACTCTAGAAAGAGTGCAGAGAAGGGCAACAAAGAAGATTAGGGGACTGGAGGCTAAAGCATATCAGGAACGTTTGCTGGAATTGGGTATGTCTAGTTTAATGAAAAGAAGGACTAGGGGTGACATGATAGCAGTATTCCAATATCTCAGGGGTTGCCACAAGAAGAGGGAGTCAAGCTATTCTCCAAGGTGCCTGAGGGCAGGACAAGAAGTAATGGATGGAAACTAGTCAAGGAGAGAAGCAACCTGGAACTGAGGAGAAACTTCCTGACAGTTAGAAACAATTAACCAGTGGAACAACTTGCCTCCAGAAGCGGTGAATGCTCCAACACTGGAAGTTTTTAAGAAGAGACTGGACAGCCATTTGTCCGAAATGGTATAGGGTTTCCTGCCTGAGCAGGGGGTTGGACTCGATGACCTCCAAGGTCCCTTCCAACTTTATTATTATTATTATTAAGAGGCCAAAACATCACAAAGTTTGAGAATCCTTGCCCTAACATCAGGATTAAAATCAATCTCAACACCATGTTTAATAATATTGACCAATACTATTTTTTTATTAATGAAAGATTAAAATAAATTCAAAAGATTCAAAATCTGTAAGGAAATAAATAAAATTTGTAATATAATAAATAAATAGGGGGAAATCATCTACATAATATATTTAGTAAAACTTATTAAATGTATATAACATATATTGAATTAATGCAGTATCTATGTACTTAATGCTTTTCAATTAAGCTAATTAAGTAAGAACCAACATTTGTTGGTTGTCAGACAGTTTTAAGTATAGCATTGGCATAACAGATTTACTATTCACAATTATGATAAGCAAATATAGTGTTTCATTTACTCATAAATTGTGGGAAATAGTGCTTCCTGGTGTTGCAGTCTTTCTCGTTTCTACTTTAAAATGTACATCCTTTTTATATCTTATAGAAAAAAATGGATAGAGCAAAATATCCAAGAATGGGATCACAAAATTTGTATTGGCTTTGTAACTAGATTGGTGTTTGCTATATATTAAAAATGTATTACATGTCCATAGGTTTTAGCCTAATGCATATGTTAGCCCAAATTGGTTAATGATTTCTTTTTATCTGCATATATTAGAAAGCAGACAAGTACTTTCTTATGTCTAGAATATTTTGAATTTTGTAAAGTATATGCTGTTAATTTGAATGAGTGTTTTATTTGTATTAGTTATGTCTCTTAATGACACTCATGGTAACTGCTTATGTCAAATGTTTGGGGCTAATAGGTGAAAAATGTTCTTTCTTCCACAGTAGCCAATTTAATTGTTCTCAGAGATGGGCACATAGTATGGCCTTAATTACTAGAAAGTGCAGCTAGAATTTGCAACCTAAATTGGGTGCAAAATATCCCAGTGTAATTACTGATAAAGGTTTCCTATGAAATAATCACCTACTAATACTTAGGTGGTACATTTTATCCTACTGAAAAATTTCAAAACCATATTTAAATAATGCATAGCACATTGCAGTATTCTATCAGTCAGGATATCCTTTTCCCCCACCATTCCTCATATGCAAGTACTGATTTAATATTATTGTCTTTAAGAGAATCATCACTTGAGACATATGCACTAATAGAATAAGATAGTTTTTAAAAGTAATTATAAATCAATTCAGTTGCATAAAAATACAATTCAAGACAAAAAGAATAAAAGTAAGTTCAGATATTTCCTGAAGGTCCATAAAAAATAGGGATACAGGTCCTGCTACTGCCAATGGAAGTTCATCGGGAGGAGCAGAGCCATTACATGAAAAGATCTACTAGCCCAGGGTTCTTTAGTCTGTGTTGTATGGGGCCATAGGGTTCCACAAATGCTGGAGATGGTTCCTTGAGAGACTAAGAGGAACAGAGGGAAAACAAACTTCTATCACAAGAGCTCTGACACTTTATGAAGAATTCCAGAATTATTATTTTTAACTATCAGGTTCTACAGTCTGAAAAGTTTTGAATGTCCTTGTGCTAACCTAACCATTCTTAATAGAAAGCAATGAGGTGCCCTCTATTGATAAACAATTTCAATGTCCCTCACTCCTATAAACTTTTAAGAGTTGTCATCTTCCCAAGTTCTTTCAGGCAAATCAACCATATCAGTTCACCTATCAACCTCATTTGTTGGTTGGAGGTACTGTCCATGCCCTATTATGTTTCTTACATAACTTAATCAACTTATTATTATAACCTTTATATATGACTTTCAGCATACAGTCCTCTTTTTCACTATGGGGTGTCCAAGGCAGCCAAATGGTAAGAATACTTTTTAAAATTAAAATAATAAAGATATCTGGAACTCAACCTCAACTTCTGGTGATTTTCTGGACAATGTTCATGTTATTTTCTTGGAGCAAAACAGAATGGTTTGCTATTTCTTTAAAAAAAAAAAAATTAAACCATCCAGTCAAAGTTATCACTCTGGAATTGTAATGGTATGTGTGAATGACTTTGGGAGACCAGGCAAAGAAGTACTGTTCAGGGAATGGTCAGATAAGAGGAAGCATAGCCTATAATATGCCACACAGCAGACAGAATAAGATACTCAAAACGGACTTGTACTTTCAGATTTGCAAGATTCTGATAATGTAAATTTTCAATAAAGTAGGATTAGCACATCTGGCCATCTTTCCTATCTGGTCTATAGGATAAGTCTGACAGGAATTCTCAAGTGCTACCCAGGTCTGATCCTGCTTAGCTACTGGCCCAAACAAAATCACTTTCTTATGAAAAGAGTTAAAATACAAAGACTAAAATATAATGCTCTCCAAAAACGTATCTAAAAGCTTATCTCAAAGTAAAAAAAAAAATAGTAAGCATACTGTAACTCTGATCTTTCTTATAACCTTTGAAAAACATGGCATAGTATAGACATCACAGTCACTCAGTCTTTCTCCTAAACCTTGTAGTCATAATTAGTCATTAGAAATACCATGCTTTGTCTCCAAGATCCTGGCGAGAAGACAACTAAGTACAGAACACCATCCATGTTACAACTTTTTCCTTCTTTGCACTTGATGGGAAAATAGAGATGGTTCAGGAATCATGGTTTTGATGACTCCTGCTCTGCTGGGGTCCTTCAAAACCAATGCTCATTTTCTGTTTTTCTAAGTGAGAGAGGCAGATTGGAAAAGAACCTGAGATCTGGCTTCATTCCATGTCTGCTTTTATGTAAGCTTCAAACCCATCATAACAGCAAAGAAAATATTTCCTCTGAAACTCAACCAATTTGCTTTTCTCAAATTTATACCCTACAGCAAGGTAATTTCAGGCCAATTTTTGTACCCCAGTATGGTGATCAAATTCTTGTTGAGATGACTCCCGGTATGTTCTCTCTCTCTCTTCCTCTCTTCCTCCCCTCTCTCTCTCTCCCACCCTCCCTCTCTCTCTGTCTCTTTCTCTCTTTCATTGCATCCAAGGGTGGCTTTGGGAATGGAAATCTGAAACTCAGCCATCTTTGAGTAATTTTGGAGCCGTTTGTTTATTTAAAGGTGGAAAAAGAAGCTATTTTCCCCTCAGAATTCTCCTGCTGCGATTTCCACTCTTCCTCTCCCAAGGAAGAATTGGGCTAAAAAATTAGGCCCTGAGCCTTCCAGGGATGTCACTTACAAACCTTTGGCTGTTTGTGGGTGCAAGCTGCAGCCCACAAGTCAAGGAAAGTTCTCCATTCACACTAGAAAATTTGCAAAAGGAAAATGAGTTGGAATAAATTTAACATTGGAAAATTGAAAGAACTAAAGAGTGAAAGAACTAAAGAGATTTGCTCAGCCCTAGGCAGGAATGATTATTACATCTCATATAGTACAAGTTGCTGCCCCATTTGCCAGAACACATAAAAACTAATGAGGAAAGCTTTTGAGCATTGCCAATCAATCCAGCTTGTATGATAGAGAGGCATAACTATTGTTGATAGTGGCATTCTCAGCAAAAAGATCGATATCAAACTGTTCGCTTGATTCAATGCCTGCGGAAAATAAATGGAGCTTTCTTATTGATGTCAGTATAGTTAAAGTGTGTGGTCCCAATGCCCTACATAGTTTGTAACACTTAGTAGTGCTCAAAATGAAAGGTGTGTCTGAGACAGAACATGTGAAAAATCTGCTGAGTGTAAAGTTTTTGGTTACGCCTGGAAGGCAGCGTTACTTAATGAAGTCCTAGTTCATACTTAATTCTCAGTGTATTTGAGGACAGTAATAATTCAGCACAAAATAAAAATAGACATGTATTTAACTTTCAAAATGTGAGGCATTTTGTAATGCAGATACAAAGTCTGAATTCAAATAAACTAACCCAGTGTGGGGGCCAGGAGGCAGAAGCACCAGTGATTTAATAAAATATTTAATATATTTCAATATATTTAATATAATACTAAAGTTGGTTTTGCCACCTAGGAAGTCTGGTTCAACTTTGGATATATCCATCCCTCCATCCAATTCTTAAATGACTTTCCAGAAAGACAGCCAATATGGATTTAATTAAAATGCAATAAACAAGAACAAATCCAAAACTTAGTCAACCTCCCTCAGAAAATTCTTGTCCATTTCCCCACCCCCGCTAATCACTAACAGTCCAAACTCACCTATTCATCAAAGGGTTGCTTATATAAAAGCAATAAACAGAGTTTCAGAGGCCTCAACTTTTTCAGCGTTTTGTAAGGCACTGAAGACTTGGCTGTCAAGTGTTCAGTCCAAGAGTTAGGTCTGCTGTTGTTGTGTTTTCTTTCTTCTGTGACTGGGATTATTGTTTATTCTTGGGCTCCAGTAGTTTTGTTTTATTTTGTTTTTTGGAGGGGGAGAGGTTGTGTAGGTTTATAATCCTTCTATGCTGCCTAAAATTACTCATGTGATACGAATAGCAATAGAAATAATATAAATAAGTGTTTGTGCAGTCATGTGAGTTTTTGTGTATCTCTCTGTCAATAGAACAATAAGACAGAGCTTTATTTCTTATGATGGAAATTTCAAGTTTGGAAGCAATCACCAAAAAGGCTTTCTTGATTTATTAGCAGATCAAATTCTACTGGTAGAATCAAGAAAGGTAATTTACAAACCAGGCAGCTTGTAGAGGAGAATATCATACCAAATATAATTTTCTAGTTCATAACTAGCTTGAATTTTTCCCAGAAATTGACTGTTTTCTTTATAAAAGGTTGAAATATAGAGTATATACTCTGCTGCAAAAACTGTGATTGGCAAAAGTGAGGTGAAAATGCTTAAAATGGAAGGTTAGCTTCAGCACATATACCCAATCTCTGATTACAATTCTCAATCTATAATGTTACTTCCAGTCTTCTCAGCAAAATGTTTTGCTCTTCTCTTTCCTTAAAAAGAAGATGCAAGGCTCACATAAATTATACATGAAAGGAGGAAGCAGATGGCTGCCAAAAAAAGCAATGTGTTTATCCAAATTGTGTTGCTTTGGGGACTGGTGTTGCTGCTGTCCGGTCCATCATGATTGGGTTTAGCCACTTCTATTTTTCTGATGATTTCATTAACATAATACAATGAGGTTTTCCCTTTCTTTCAAATATACCCCCTTTCTTTGTTTTGCAATTTGATGTTCATTAATTTTGTTTATATAACCAAACTATCACTGGTTACTCATTTTTCTATTCAGTCTACATTCTTTCAGCATCCATCCATTCTTGACTTCATCTCTTCTTTTTTAATATATGTTGTTCATAAGTCACTTATTTGTAAATGCATTCAACTTATTTTTGTGTTTCTCTTGACATACTCAAGCCTCACTTCCCTAAACAAAGTAAACAGATGCATGTTCTTATACATACTAATTTTATGCAACAGATCACATAGTGCTCACTAAAATTATCCCATGATTTACATGTCTGAAACATTTCTTGATCTATTTCTCATCAACAGAAATTCTAATTACATGCCTAACTATTTACTGTTCACATATAATGCAAAGTATATTATAATACATAATACAACTAGCAACTGTTCACTTTCCCACCTTGACACTCAACTATGTTAGATTTTGATACATTAATTTTCAGATGCATGCTTCCTGTTTCATCGTACAGTTCATCATACAAGTCACTTGTAGGGGAGATGGGCGGCATACAAATTTAATTAATAAAATAAATAAAAATGAATCTAACATCTGTTGAAAATAATTTCATTCAATAAAATGTCATTATTTACACATAAAATTACATATACATTTCTAACCAAAACAAACACACTGTTAACATTATAAATCTTCCTTAAACGTTTAGTAAATGTACTAACCTAACAAGGCATCACACATTATTGTTTTACTCCCTGCTTAATACCTTTACTCCCTTGACAGTATGCCTTAATTTTTCATTTACCATTTTTAATGCATAAACAATCAGCCTTCAATTTTTGCTCATACATGAGTGAAACATCCCATAATTCAAGCTTATCATACAATTCTTAAGACCTACAGATGTACAATGGTACATTTACAAATTTCTCAATTTCTCAATGATCTGCGGAAGAGCAAAAAGTTGGCTTGCAAATTCCAAGCCCATAATAAAGTTGCATTGCACTTCCCAAATTTTGTTCATTGTTACTTCAGTACCATTTCAGTTAGAGTTCTGAAAAAAACCCCACTTAAACCAATCTCTCTTTAGTGTTTGTTGCTGCCTTCCCTTTGCATAAAGTAACATTAACAACAATTCTTTCAGTCTTTAGGCACAGAAACATATCATGCATCACACATTAAACAAGTTACACAAGCATTTCATAAGCAAGCCATATCCACAATATAACCCTTCTCCAGTTATATATACCTAAAGACAACATTTTGTAGCATTTATAACTTCCATTTTATTCATTTATTTATGCACTAATTCTTATAAAAATTGTTTTCATTGCATTATCAACATATTGCTATCATTCTCACAGAAATCTCTGAAATATGTTTTCATGAACTCCTTTCCTTAATTTCCATCCTGTATTACTTCATCACTTTTATTCTTAATTCCATTCGCCCTAGTGAAGTTCCTTGATTAACTCTCTACTTCATTAACTTTTTTAAAACTTCCATCAAAATTGCTCAGAATTCTCTGACTTTTTCAATTTTAAATATTCCTTTCACAGTTTCCTCAATAATTCTGATTTTTCCTGGAGCTTAACATACAACTACAACATGTTATGGCTTCTTTCTTTCATATGCATCAAAAGATTTCTAGCTTAAATTCATATTTTTTCACACACTGTTTAGTTCTTTCATTGAGCTTTTTCAGTTTCCTCCATGTATCCATCAAGATAGATAGATAGATAAGATAGATAACTTTTATTGTCATTTTTTTTACTGTGGGCACAACGGCACATATCAAAAAATGAAATTTAGTTGCCCGCTCTCAAAGTGAAACACATACATGACACACACCTAAACATACTATATACAACATATGTATAGACTCACACCCCTACATATACGTAACAAATAAATATTAAATACTGTCCATCTTGAATATATAATGGAAGGAGGAAACTTGAGAGTTCATAAGGTTAATGCTGTATGGACTGAAACTCACCTTACAAAATCAAGGCATTCACATTCCTATCTATTATTCTTTTCCTTTCTCCATTTCACAGATGCACAATATCTATTTTTATTTTTTTCATTTCATTCATGCTCTTTACCATTTCTCTTGTTATGACTCATATGCCCTATTTCGTGTTTTTTGCTATTACTGAATAAATTTTCTTAAAGAAACACTAAATAAAATTATTATTCATGTTAAAGAAGCCAAAATAATATATGATAAGAGATCTGATTCACAAATTCACAATATACATTATTTTTTAAAAAGACAAATATGTGAGATTTTAACTTCCTTCTGTAGACATATTTACAGCAAGGTAGATCTTCCAATGGTTCAATTGTGTTTGATCTTATTTTTAAATAAATATGTTTTCTCTAGAATTAACGTCCCATTTAATACAGAATACTTATTTCTAAGAAAACAAACATGGATTTTAGGATTTGTTGTTATTGTGGATAATAATTTAGTGGATTCTCTGTGCAAATCAGGGTTTGCTATCTAAAGGGGAGTATCAAATACTTCCTCAAGTCAAGATGGATGTCTAATCCAGAGTCACTTGGTTGAGTTGGGTGACTATAGAAATTGGATAAATAAATAATCAGATTTGTTGGTACTTTTTAAAGTCTATCCTCCCTGGTAGTAATAAAAGGCAAGAAAACCTGAATAGCATAGAGTTAATCTGTTGTAATTGGACCAGAGAAACCATGTTCAAGTGCCCATTCAACTGGATGATTTTGTGCCAATCACTTTCTCCTGTCTTACTAGCTTTCAGAATTATTAATAAGAATCTCACAAATGCCACTCTGAGTTTTAACAAAAAGGGGGGATACAAATGCAATAAATAACAAACCAATTTAGGAAACACTGCCTTGAATTTTTTTGTGGTGATACATCCTTATCATCTATTGATATCTATATCTATATTTCTTATCCATAGATCTATAAATATTAAACCTTGTCTGAGAAGAACTTTTGACTGACCATAAGTAAATAAGTATATAAAGTTATATAGTTCAACCAATGTATTAAAAATTGACAGAACGGTCATATGCACTGTCATATTTCATACATGGAAGAATCAAATTTGGAATACTCTGGACAATCTGTCTCATAAAAAGATGTTTCACATCAGGGGATAATTTGTCAGTAAATCATGATGGCAACCCTTTTTAGTTTTTATCAGGTGAGCACAAAATAGCCCTCCAGACAATATACTGGATGAAATACCCTGTGTGTAAACCAGCATAGATTTTATTTTCATATGAAAGGTTTTTCCTAAGCTGTCACATGCTGTAACTTTTCATGGTGGAGAGGCCTGGAGAAATGTTTTGAAGGTGGCCTTAACTGAAGGTACATTCACCTAGGATGATATACTGCATTTGAACAGTCCTGTATCCTACTATTAAAAGAGTCCGTATCTTGATAGTTTTCATTTGAAAGTGAATTGATATAATTTTGCATTTTGAACTGACACACAGATATAACTCAGTTATTCTGTGAAACTTACAATTTTTTATAAATATTTAGTTCCCTGATCAAAAATATAGTCTTCACAAAAGTACATATATTTGTGAAAACAATGTACAAAAAGTTATTTTGTTAAACTGCATACTAAGAAAACCTGAATGCAGGAGGTAAATTTAGCAACAATTTTCTTTAAAAAGATGAAGAAAAAATAAATAAAGATTCGTAGAAATTTAAGTGTACAGAATGTTATTAATGGAAAAAGATGAGAAAGCCATACTGATAAGACTTTTGTATTCTAATTTCCAGGAATATAATCAGAAAATGCCTATTAATGACTCTTTTTCAGTCTCATGTCCTTCACATGTATTGGACTATGATCCCCAGAACTATCATTTAGATTTGTTTTGAATTCCAGGATTCAGCATCTTTAGTACACCAATTTTCTGAAGTTAAAAGTAGGCATTTGTCGCTGATCATCCTCCATAGTTCTGTTTCAAAGGGTATATTCGAATAAGAGAGTCCAAATATCAAGGCCTGCAATGCAATCTAATAAAAATACATTGTAAATATAGAAACAGAAAAAAGAGGATTAACAATAAACTGTATGACAGTGAAGTTCAAGTCCATGCTTGGTTTAGCCAAGCATTGCCAAAGCAGAAGATGAAGGCATGGCTTGAGAGAAATCTTGCCATACTTGGTTAATTGCTAAGTTTGAATGACAGCACTAAAATTACACCATTTTATATACAACTTAAAATGGCTCCAATTTAAAGCAATTATGTTTTAAGCTTAAAAAAGAAAAAGAACATAGAAAACAAAAGAGAATGAATGTTAGTTTACCTTTAAATCAGTTATTCATAAATAAGCAAACTGTTATTTATTTGTTTATTAAATTTATATAGCTGCCAATCTCACAAAAATGTTATTCTGGGCTTTTATAAAAGCGGAACTGAATTATTGCTCCTGCAAAATACTAGAAATGGAACAAAGCTAATTTGGGCTATTTTTTATTTTTGAATAGGTAAATTTAGGAAGGCTAAGTAATAGATTCAAAGTAATTCAAATCTGATCCACTAATTTATATGATAAATAATTCTGCTGTCCTTAGGTTACTTTCCTTATTGAAATTTCTTTTCATTTTTATTCCGGTATAACAATACAAAGAACTAATACTGAAAAAAATATTCATTTTTAGTTCTTAATTCATTTTTATTACTTTGAGAGCCAATAACATACATTCTGTTTGGTTATACTTTTTGTGATCAGCTTTTAAGGCATACTATTAGCATAGGTTTTTTTTTTAAAGAAAAGTGGGTATGGAATCCTTCATTAAAGGCAAATTTGTACATAGCACTATTTTATATTTCATTTTTCAAATGATGTTGCTAAAGCATTTTAGCTATCATAGCCACCCATTTATTAAGAATCAAATCAGCATGTAATAGATTTTTGCTTATATGTAGATTGTAAATATTATCTTTTTTAAATGCAGCAATTAATTTTAACACCCATTCACATTCAAATTGATGGGTCTTGCAAATCATACATATCTGGGTATCTGAAGAAGTCCAATCCCATTGCCCAAGTTCCAACCAAATTTTCATAGAAGAATTGCTAAGAAAGCAATATATTGACAGCTATTGAAAACTTTCACAAAACTGGATTATTCATATTCAGACCCGGTCGGTAGCTTCACTGGGGTCTGGATATGGAAAGTGTTTCCCCTCCTGTGTATTTTAGACTTATGAGCAGCTTTTGATACCATTAACCAGACTTCTGACTTCTGACACTGTATCAAAAGCAGGAAGCTAAGGTTATATGGATTGATAACACTTAGGCCTCTGTTGCCATTGATATCAAGTATAAGAATACATGTTATCAGCACTGTCCTCCATTTATATGGCAAGTATGATCAACAAGTATATGATCAATATTGTAGTATCATCCAGCGGATCTCTTACATGGTATAGAAAAAGAGAAAGACCTGTGTTATGTTCTAATTGGAAGTTCAAAGGTGGAAGCTTAATAGTGATTCAAACTAGAAATAAGGAGGAAGCTATTAAATAGTGAAACAGTCTGGCTTCTGAGGCCATGAATGATTCTTCACTGGAGGTCTAAGATATTATAATAGTAAAGTCCATTTTGAAATAAATTAATGGATTAGTTTAAATGACTTCAATGTCTGTTCCAAATCTATGAATCTAGTTCTTTTTTTAAGGACAATGCATTTTTGTCTTTGTCTCAACATTGTCTTTGTCTTTTTTAATTGTTTGGGTGACTATGTTCAAAAAGTATATCTGCCTTCACTAACTGAGACAGAAAGATAGACAGACAGACAGACAGACAGATATAAAGCTCTAGAGTTAAGGAGAGACTATTATATTTAAAACCTGCCATTTGTAATCCAAGTCAAGAATCAGGCTTTGTGCCTAGGAGCATCCAATATGTGTGGAGGGGTGGGACAAGGTGTGTGTGTATGGAGGGGGAGGTGTTAGAGTGATGCAAGTAATATTGCAGCATTGAAATAAAAGCATATCCTTTCTTTGTGTGTTGCAACTTCGTATACATGCCTCAAAGGAGTGGAACTTACAGCACAATGCCGCAATACTGCCTTAGTCATTCAGATGAAAGCTGTGGGAACTGGTGGACGTCACTGAATGACTCTGTCAGTGTAGACTTAAACGAACCTAAATATTTTAACATTCCAGTGGAAACAGAGGTGGAAATTTGTTGTTAGGGGACAGAATTTCTTCAGCAATATACCTTTGTGAGCTCTGAGAGCGTAGCGCTACTGAAAGAAGCAGAGCTGGAACTGTCAGATCTCTCATTTTAAAATATATATTTTTAAGAAAGATAAAACAAGTGCTCAGCCTATTAGAGAGTTCTATTCCTTTTTAAGTAAATAATAATAATGCATACAATTGTAATTTATGGGTTTCTACTGAAGTTTACTGATTTACTAGTAGTATTAAAATCCTCAGTGGAGCTAGGATAAAAGAAAAAGAAAAGCAATCAGTTAAAGAAAAAGATATATCATGGAATCTAATGCTGTATATAAAATACAAAACTACATTCCTAATTGTTTGTTGTACTTCATCTCCAATTATATGGCCAACTCCATTAATAAGGTTAAAATCATAGCAAATTGCAGCAATGAAATAAAAAGAATATTAAAAATGCAATATAAAATTATGATTCTAATTCACCAGGAAACATAGTAACATTATTAGACAAATGAACACTATATTACAAGATGAAACATTACATTACCAAGGCCCTCACAGTTTGTTGAAACAGCTAGAATTTGTGACTTCCCCAAATTTCAATGGATTGAGGCCATTCAAACTCTTGAGCGAATTCTATTTCATACAGGGAACAGCAGTTGAAAACATTCTCCAGCATAGACTCTGTTGATGATATTCCTTGAGAGAAAGGGCATGGAGGAAGCACAGTCTTCCAGATCTCACTGGCTAGGCAGAAACAATTAGGAGTAGGCAACCACAAAGATATTCAATTCCTGAGCACCTCATTCAGCAGCCATCTAGTAACTAGTGATGCTCTTATGCTGGATAACATGGAGAAATTAAGATTTACCTCTAAGTACTGGAGCTGCAACAGTCTGCATGAGATATAGCTTCCAAGTAAGATGCATTACAGCAGTCCAAGCAGGATGTGATTAAGGGGACTGTGACCATGACTGTGAGGTGAGCGTCCCATTCCAAGAGGAATCAGAACTGGTGCACCACGTGATGGCCCTTCAACCACAACTGTAAGCTGCTCCTGCAGCAGGAATTGTGAGTTCAGGAGAACTCCTAGATTAGAGGTCAGCTCCATATGGGGAACTGAAACATCATCCAGATCTAAATATCAAACCTTCATAGAATCAGGTGATACAGAGGAACTTATCTCTGTCTTGAGAAGGGGTAGGAGAAGTGAAACAGTTGCTCAGCTCTGTGAGGAAAGTGGAGAATGTCATAACTGGACTCTGAAGAGCCCTATCCTGTTGACCTAAAAAGATGCAGTGAAGGGTTTGACTATTAAGAGTTTGTTAACATATCCTATAACAATAAAGTACAATTTCTGGAATCCCTATGGTGTCTCTTTCTTGACCTGGCTTACCTCAAAGGGTGTCCAAATCCAAAGCACCCTCCATCTAAGCCTATTGCAGTGATGATTAAGTTTACTCAGCCGGCTGCATGTAGAATAGTTAAATAGTTAAATAGAGAGGGTTGAGTCCCGTGGCACTGTGGGATGACAGTGAAGCCTTTGGCTGGCTTTCACTTCCCACCAATTTTTTATAGTATATCTAGTAGCATCAAATGTACTGCACACTGCTTGAGTGTTATCCTGCTCATATTTTATTGCTCAGTATGAGAATATAACTCTATTTTTAGTCACAAAGGGGTAAAAACTGAAATTATCAGGGATATTTTGGGATATATAATTGGTGCCACTGTGATTTCATTTTTTACCTAATTTGTATTTAAAAGGCTATAACTACATATATCAATCTTTCCCCTCCACCATGAAGAGGGTTATTTCATAGCTATTTTTTTGCAGAAAATGGAACATGCCTGAGCTAAATAGTAAGATACTTTCTGAATATCTCATCTTCACAATAAGTGTAGTATCAATCTTGATTTCACTGAATACTCAGCACACCATTTGCATAGTTGGCAATTTTTTATTTTATTTTTTTGCAATTGTGTATTTAGAATAGCTACTTGCTTAGGAAAATGTTATTGTTCTTCTCTTCTCAAATGCTTGAGTTTTTCCAGTACGTGGTCTCTCTTAGCTACATAAGAGGTATCAACACTACATTCATTTTCTATAAAGCTAAAAAGAAGGAGCAACCGAGCTGTGGTGGAGCAGTGGTTAGAATGCAATACTGCAAGCTAACTCTGCCCACTGCCAGGAGTTCAATCCTGATTGGGTCGAGGTTGACTCAGCCTTCCATCCTTCCAAAGTCGGTAAAATGAGGAACCAGATTGTTGGGGGCAATAAGCTGACTCTGTTAAACTGCTTAGAGAGGGGCTGTAAAGCACTCTGAAGCGGTACATAAGTCTAACTGCTATTGCTAATGCTAATCTGCATTTTAATTACCTTTCTTTAGCAATAAGGCATTTGGCTTGCAAAACTCTGCACCCCTTTGCAGATTTCTGCCACTCTGTCTATTCCTAAAAAGAAGTTGATTTTTTTTAAAAAAATATTCCCCATTCATCAAGTGCAATATCAGACTTATTTTGATTGTCCAGAATGGCCACGTAACCAATTGTTGATCTGCATGCAAGTATAGCACATCCAAATTTTCCCAAATAAGCATTACGTTTGGAAGAGTTAGAAGATTTCTGACCGTGCTAGCTAATGTAAACTCTTTCTACACCCATTATGATATTTAGGCGTGTAGCAATTCTTGTTACGCTATCTGCCAGAAAGTATGAAGGGCTGAATGTTTGCATTAACAGTACCTACAAGAACTACACCAACACTTTTCTCTCCATCTCCTCTTTCTTTAGTTATATTTGTACTGTTTTTGTTTTTGTTTTTATTTAGTACTGTTATTAAAAATCAATAAATAATTAGTAAGAAAATTTCCTTACTGGCGTATAGTTCTCTTTCCCTTTAAACCTGATGGAAGAGACAGAGAGGAGGAGAAATAAAGAAAGTCTGAAAACTGCAATTATTGGAACAAATATTTGCAATTAACCAAGGATCCTTGTCCTCAAATTCCTGGGTGATAGTTGTCTTCTCCCTAGGAGTAGAAATCTTATAACTTTACAGGGTTTTTTGCTAGGAGGTAAGACAGCATGAAACAACCCTAAAAGTGAATAGTTTGCTTCCTAGTAATACTTTTCTTGGCCTGCAGAAAGTGAAACTGCCAGGGTCAAACAACAGCTGTGTGTAAGCTTCCAAGATCTGACAGTTACAGTATATGAGTCAAAGGAGCCTTACAGGTTTTAGTAGGTGAGGAAGTCCATCTTTCAGTTTAAAGGAAAACAACTGAGACAGTTTCTGAGTGAAAACTGTAAGAGTTTACCAAAACCTCACAACATTGCCCTAGGGAAGAGTTTCACAATTTTAAGATTGTGTATAGTCTTAGAAGTGCAATCAACAACCTTCAGAAGTTGTCATAAAATTTCAAATGTTGTTACAGAAGGAGAAAATGGTTAAATCCATAGAGAGTTATTGATTGGAAATTTTGTTACAATCTACTTCTTGATAAAATAGAAAAATGTAGGATAGACAGCAATGCCACCTGAAGGATTTGTAATTGCTGACCAACTGCAGCAATGTATGTAGTCCTCAATGGAACTATGCCTACATGGAGGGAAGTGGGGCACCTCAAGGTTATATCTTAAGCATTCAATATTTTCATAAATGTTTTAGATGAGGGATAGAAGGGGAACTCATCAAATTTGCAGAGAACACCAAGCTGGGGAAATGGCCAACACTCCAGGAGATAGGCTGAAGATCAAATAGAAATTGTGGATGCTCCATCACTGGAAGTTTTTAAAAAGACATTGAACAGCCATTTGTCCGGAATGGTATAGGACCGTGGTCCCCAACCTTTACGGCCTGGTGGCCTGACAGGGGGAAAGAGGCAAACCAGCCTGCTGCTCAAGCATGTTGAGCTGCGTGCGCACGTGGGTGCATCAGCCAGCTGCTCGCATGGCCCGCTTCTGAATGGGCCATGGCCTGGTAGTGGGCCACAGCCCAGGGATTGGGACCCCTGGTATAGGGTCTCTTGAGCAGGGGATTGGACTAGAAGACCTCCAAGATCCCTTATAACTCTATTATTCTGTATTCCACATGTGGCCACTCAGCACGGAACTCAAAAAACAAAAACTCATAACTGAAAAAGATGCACATTGTCACTTGATGGCTATTTTATCCTCAAATTCATACCCTGTGATTTCTGCATCCAATCCAGAAATCATTCAAAGGAGAAATGTTAGTCTGGTGGTTAAGGTACCAGGCTAGAAACTAGGAAGCTGTGAATTCCAATCCTGCTTTAAGCATGAGAGTCAGTTGAATAATTTTGGGCTAGTCATTGTCTCAGCCCAACTAACTTCACAGGGTTGTTGTGGTGGGGAAAATAAGAAGAGGAAGAAGTATTAGGAAAATTCACTGCCTTGAGTAATTTAAAAAATAATAATGACGGGATAAAAAAATAAAAACCATAACATTTTAAAAAGTAGTATTTTATTTTATGACTTGTCTTTATTTATCCACCACGGTTGTATGAAATTCCATTAGCCATCTAATGGACGCCTCTTTGTAAAAACTCAAGATTTCTGAGATAGTATTAATTTTATACCATGAACAGCATAATGTGCAAAGCCTATTTTAATTAACTATCTTTCTAAAAACAACAGGCTGACAGCAATTTTCTCATTTCACAGAAAATGTCAGCATTTACTGAAATGCCATAATTTGCATACTGCTTTGTTAAACGCCACATATATCCTTGGAACTTGTAGGTCTCCCTTAGGTAGCCTATGTTCAAAACATTTATTATCTTCGCAAGAAATCTTTTATTAAAAAAAATAAATAGCAAAAAATAGACAATATCGCAGGAGGCAATTACATGCAGGGGCATTTGAAAAACCATAAATGAAATCTACATGAATGAAGGCAAATATACATGTCCCAGGATAATGTTGCAGGATCCAATCTGAGTCGGTCACCAGGATCAGAGTTTAGTCTTCCAAGCTTTTGGACTCATGCTGAAACTCATCCTCAGGGAATTTCTTTCTCTCCAGAAATGTGGGAACATTCTGGACAGACAGAAGTTCCCTGAGTATGGGCTTCAGCACGAGTCCAAAAGCTTGGAAGACTAAAAAACTCTGGTCCTGGTGACCGACTCAGATTGGATCCTGAAATCTACATTATTACAACGTATTACAAAGTCATTGTTGGG
This sequence comes from Azemiops feae, assembly GCA_023970755.1. NCBI lineage: Eukaryota > Metazoa > Chordata > Lepidosauria > Squamata > Viperidae > Azemiops > Azemiops feae. The sequence goes on along the minus strand of JALGBA010000302.1, from coordinate 954,738 downwards.
TTTCCTTGGTTGAAGGCCATTCTGTATGTGGTAAATTTTAACTTTCAGAATTCACAGTGATTGAATTCTTACTGATTGGGAGTTCTGCAAGTTATAACCCATTATATTGGATGGTGCCAGTTTTGAGAAGACTGCAGCAGGTCACTGAGTTATCTTTATTCTTCTATGAAATTTACTCTGTCAAGTAAAATTCAGGGCCACTGAAAACCATTCAAGCATGCAATAGGACTGTCTCCCTTTAAAAATGAAATCTCCCAGCCCATGATTTCCAAATTATATTTAGTTTTAAAAGCTCTAGACAATGCAGCTGTGATGCAGTCTTGAAAAACAAGTCTAAAGTAATTTGGCTGCATGAAACTAATAATACATTTGTTTGCATTCTTCTAAGTCCATCATTTCAGGGAAAGAATCAGCATGCAGGAGTATTAACACATTAGCTACTTGACTGAGAAACATATCATCTCTAGCTTTGTCCATATATTAAATTTGTGAATTGCAGTTTATTAATTTTCTGCACAAAAGGATATTTCTGTGACTTTATAATATTAAGCAATGTATATGATATCTTCAGAAAGTGGATTCAAAAGGATTACATGAATCTGATATTAAAAAAACAAAAACTGCCCACTAAAATCCTGCCTATCAAATGAGAAAAAGAAAAGGTAGAAAATAGAAGATCAGCCTCTACATTGCATATAGAAGGCTCTTAATTAATCTGTGGAATCATCAAACAGTTTTGGGAAGCATTTCTCTGTGAAATCCTGGAGAATCGTATCCAGAATACTATTCAATCTAGATTAGCATTGGAAAACTCAGGTTTTCCAAATGTTTTAGATGACAGTGCCAAGCTGTTTCAACATCTGAATCAAAATTTTGCTTTAGGGAGAATTTGGTAAAGAAAAATAAAAGCTCCACCAGACATTAAAACAAAAAAATTATATGGGCATAAGAAATTATTTTATCAGTATTATTTATACCATGTGACAATGTTTTTTTCTGTATAAATTGAAGGAGTAAAAGCAAATACATGGACCAAGATCTTCAAAACATCAAGGCCTCTGAACTCAAACAGGCTTCCGTAATAGTTTGCTTAGGTATTTGCAGATGCTGGCTCATGAGTTGTCTTAATCAGCACTTGTATTTTTAAACGGGAACTAGGAAGCAACTAACAACAAAAGATGTATTATGCCAACATTGGCTGTGTTAACTGTATGCTCGCTACTAGCAGAAAATCTAACCCATATTATCAAAAATAAGATGATTGGCATTTGACATCATTAGTTGTCAGCATTTATTATACAACTATATAATGCTTGTTTGTAGCCTCCTTATAAGTGGGCAGAATCTTGTGTTCTATCCCCAGCCTTGTTCAGATAAATTTGGCTCAAACACATCATGCTATCTCTACTTATAAATTGGGTCGTGGGTAATTTTCCCTTACAAAGTACATTTCCAACCACAAAAAAAGTTTGTAGACATCCCATTTTTATTTTCTCAAAGTGCTTAAAGGGAGAGTGGTATACATTGAATGTGCATTTAACGCTCAACGATTTAGCCAGCAACATTATCAAAGTATTTTAAATAGGAAAGCACAAACCAAGTAGGAAATGGTTGTATAGAATGTGAGCAAAAAGGACATAAATATCCCAAACTTTGGGGACATGTCCCAAACAAGGACTCCAGCTTTGGAGTCCTTTATGCTCTCTGAGCTTGGTTGTTGGTTTGCAGACTTTTCATTACTTCAAGTTTGCAAGCCAACAACCAAGGTCAGAGACCCTCAATCACTCCACAGTTCAACCCTGAGCTACAGTATATATATTATTTTATATTGGCCCAACTTGTTATCTACCTGAAAACTATTCAGGAAAAACTGCCTAAATAGTAAAACATTATAATGTTGGATTCTACAACAACATATGTTCTGTGCTGAAAGCAAAATTGTTTTGCTTTTGCCCATCTTGTTTATTCCTTTTATAATTTAGTCTTGTAAATAAACAGTGACAAAATAGAAACCAAAGGGAAAGAGGTTTAAATGGATTTTTCATGAATTATTGGAAAGGACATAATTCTTCATCTTCTCACTACTATTCTCGGTCCCTCTGCCATGATGGTGCCTTATTGCATAGGGCTTTTATGTATTTCTAGCATTGCACAGTTTGATCCAATTTTGGAACAGAGTGAAAAGATGTTTTTTCTGACTTGGTTGACATTTTTAGCAGTGGCTTGCAGCATTAAACTTTAATAGGGTTTAAATGTTGTTCTACAGCTTTCTTTTTTAAAGCTTACATTCTATTTTTTCATTTGCGAACAGATGTTTGTGACCTAAATTAAAGTTCTGTTCCAACTTCCTCTTAATCTTCCACAATTTCATTCTGTTAACAGCTTGGATGGATGCTAAACTTCAGTTGACCTAGAACTGCAGAATATTACAGTTTTACCAGTATATATATTTTACTAACACCATGTAAAGTATTGGAATTAGTTGAAAGCAGAGGGCAACTACATGGGCAAATCTCACATTTTATTCTGCATTATTTGAAAGATATCGCAGAATTGCTTGGCAGCCTAACTGAAGATTTTCTTCCTGTTCAGTTATATTCCACTTTTTAATTAATATTGTCCTCTGTGAAATAAATGACAATATGACATATATAACAAGAAGAAAGGCTTGAGCCATTTGCCACACAGATTTAAAGAGGTCATTATACTGTTTGAGTTTTCAATTTTCAATTTTTCATACTATTAATGACTGCAGCAAAACAGAAAGAGGGGGAAAAACCTATATCCATACTCTCAAATTTTCCAGTTCAGTCCTTATTTTGATTATAGTAATTAAAGTGCTGTGATGGTCATTGTAACTGACAATACACTGGGGTTATGTTTTTGCTACTATTATTTAAATTATAAAACAATTAAGAAACAATTATATTTTTAGTATCAAATCTTTGTAAGTTCCAATCTGTTGCTGCAAAGTCAACTCTCCCAAGTTGACAGCTTCTACAGTGAAATATGATCAGCCTTACCAGACAGATCAGACAGGATACATGACCAGATAAACTAATTCTATAATAAACTAATTTATTATAAAGCTACATTAACAGAATCTTGCAAGTCTGAATGTACAATTCTTTCATCATCACCTTTATAGCCTGAAAACATAGGGAGGGTCCCTTCTAAGCCTCTTGCTCTAGCCAGTATGCAGCTATATTTTATTTTATCTGACCAGGCAGCATCTCTTTGCCTGACTGCCAAACTCTTTCCCAGGTACCATTACAAGCATTTACTAAATAGCAACAACATTGAAGCAAAAGGGAAGATTCATAAACTACTGTAACTGTTTGCTTTGCACATTTTGCCATCTTTCTTATTTCTCAGAATTCCATCTTTTCACTTAGCTCAGGGTTTGGGACTTTCAGCTCCTGCAGAACTTACTGAAATACAGTTTTCAACATTTCAACAAGAGCCGTGGTGGCATAGTGGTTAGAATGCAGTATTGCAGGCTAAGTCTGCCCACTGCCAGCAATTCGATCTTCACTGGCCCAGGGTTGACTCAGCCTTCCAAGGTTGGTAAAATGAGGACCCAGATTGTTTGGGGGCAATATGCTGACTCTGTAAACCACTTAAAGAGTGCTGTAAAGCGTTATGAAGCAGTATATATGTCTAAGTGCTATTGCTATTTGCTAAGGAAGACTCAACTCAGCTACTTCCAAAGAACATTATGGTCACATTCATTTATACCAGGTATCCACAGGACTGCCTTCACTTACCAGATTTGACCCATCTAATACATTATTTCTAGGGAAGGTTTCAGAATGTAGCTCCCTTTCATGAGTAAAGGGAATGGAAGCCAGGACAAGCTCAGCCATTAGTCTTATGGAATAACCTCCCTTTGTGATTGACCTGCATTATCCCTCTTTACATTCTGGAAACTGTTTAAAAACTCTTCTTTATAACTTTTTTGATTAGTTTCTTTTATTCATTTTTTTAAAAATAAATTAAGTGTGCAGTTATATTGGAAAGATGAGGGAAAGGCAAATATTAACACGATAGTGCTAAGTCAACAATTGTTACCTCAGTTGCAAGTAGCCATTGCTAGCTTGTCTTAAGATAAGTTAATGCTTTCACAGTAAAAACATCCATTTAGTACTAATGTAGCCACTGAAGGACATGCTCCATTCAACTCTTTTAAAGCCAGTTTGCTTATCAGTTACCATCATATTTCTGATCACAGCCTCTGTGCCACCTTTATTTTACGACTAGTGACATCTGTAAGGAAATATCAACTCTATTGCACCCAATAATTCAATAAATCAGAGGCTATGTTCATATGACACACTAACATTTTATTTGCTGTATATTACACGAACCCTGCCCAAATGGTTAATTTATGAGTGCAAACCCCCAAATGAGCTTCAATGAGTAAATTGTGATTTAATTTAACATGGATAAGTTGGTCGTGTAAGCAGAAACGGTATCTGAGCATGGAAGAAATATAAATCAATAGCGTCCCCATGACAAATGCAAAATAGGGCTGTGAAATTTCATTCTGGCTGCTTTAAAATGAAATAAAAATTGAGGTAGAGTTATGAAAACTATGGGAAAAGATTAGATCAGAGGAGCCCTCGAAGCTGAGATTTTATAAACTCATTTTATTTGTTAGGTAAATTATGGATTCAAGTAATAATTTTTTGGGCTTCTGCCTTTTGGGATTTCCAAACTAGTTTACTGAAAAAGGCTGCACTGAGAGTCTGTAACAAAAGAAACTGCACCCAATCTTCTACAGTATTGTTCAGAAAACAGGTTTAGTGTTAACACTAGATGGTTAATGCAAGGGGCATAAAGCATAATTAAGAATGTATCTAGATTCTATAAGGAAGAATCAAGTGTTTGTATTTTCCCATGTAATGTGGGCATATAAACATGATCTGCTATGTAAATTACTTCCATATTTTTTTTTTGTCTATTTTTATTCAGTTAAATGAAAGAGACTTCCTAAAGTCTGCATAAGAAATTTCTTTCAAAGGAAAAGAGAATTGTGGTGATAGTTTTATGGATGGATTGTTGCATTCTTGTTCTTGCTTGTCCTTAACTACTGTATATGGTAGCCAAAAGGTATGTGTGAATACCTTTTATTGTATATCAGTACATGAAGAGAGCCAGAGAGATAGCCTTGAAGCAAATATTCAAGAACTGTTATGTAAATAAAGACTACAGGAGCATTCCTTAACTCCTGAGAAGTAATATTAAGAAGACACTCAGGATGACTCCTCCCTGACTTACAGGGATATATGGGGGGGGGGGCAGCACAATCAGACTTGCAAGATTCTGTTACTATAGACTATCTCAATAAAGTAATGTATCTGGGTTATCTCCCAGAGCTTACATCCAACAGGCTGCAGCTTCCTTGGATTCTTATCTTTCAATTTAGATGTCAAGTGAAAATATTGTGGGCTCCCTCTACCCTCCTAGTTTGTCACTGGCCTTTTTCTGACTGGCAAAGAGTCAACAGAAGCACAGACCCTTTGGTATGCTAGGACAATGTTCCATACATTATTATTGTTATTGTTATTGATGTTAATAGAAGAGATCGGTAGAAGCTGTAGCAACCATTTCCAATGATAAAGAGACCTCAAAAACCAGCATCAAGAGTAATTTTAAAGAAATTCTCAATGACCCTGAGACTCAGAGAAAAAAAGCACAATACTCTCGCACTAGAAGAAAGGCATATTTTGACACAGGACTACTGTCAGCATTTAGAAAGAAGATTCCAATCATGAAAAGTTTATTACAAACTCACTTCTTTGGAAAAAGGAGACATCTGGGGTTTCGAATTTCACCCAAATATTTCAAGCATGTAATCATATATGGCAACATATATGAAAAAATAGGTTATTAACAAAGCATAACCTTTGAACTCAGAAGTCCTTGGTATCTATGATAAAGCAAGGCGAATGAACCCCATCTGAGATCTTGGGAGATCTAATGTCAGTCAGTGTTGACAGTACTGACTTTAATATACCAGCCACTTGGCTCGGAGAAGGTAGCTTCCTACATTCTTGTGTCAGGCAATCCAATAAATTCACTTGGCTGAGCTGGGATTCAAGCCAGATGTGATCAGACATATTAGCTGCAATATATCACTAGCACTCATTTTAGGACAGATAGGGAAGAATGTGGGACTTTCCACTAGTACATATCCCAAGTTGAATAAAGTTTGGCCCTTTAGGAAGCAGGATACATGTCAAGATACAGTTATATTGTAGGAACTTTAATGCATTTTCTTGATAGATACTAAAAAAACCCCCATTTTTAATGTCTTCCTATTATTCCAGTTGTTTGAGGTGCAAATCCAATGGCACTACCACTTAAGCACCTCAGAACTGAAGAAGCTCTGTCTTCAAGGAAAAACAAAGTCCAGTTGCCTTTTGAAAAAGCACTTTTGGGACTTTGTCTAAGAGATTGCTAATTTGAGTTTATCACTTTTTGGCTTTCTTCGTAGAGATTGCTAATTTGGGTTTCTGCCTTTTGACTTTCTTCCTAGGTACATACTGTATATATAAAACCCATGCTTGTTGACTGTTATGCTGATAAAATGCAGTTAGGAAGGCATTATCTACCCTTTCAATTCCTCTCTTGTAAATAGATCTTCTTTCTATTACAGTTACTGTATATATTCTCTTCACTAATCTTTGCTTAGGAGTCCTATATGTACACAGAGCACTTCACTCTCCAACACGTGAGTTTAGAATCCAAGTAAAAATGGGAAGAGATTTAATACAGATTTCAGATGTGCAAGTGCATGCGTACCAGAACTGCTGTGTAGCACAAATTATACAGAATTCTACCTTTTTAGGATTCAGAAAAATGGTTCTCTCATAAGCTAGGAATGCACAAAATACATCAAGAAAATGCATCCTAAAACACTCAAAGCTATGTGCAGTTTTTGCAGTGTAATGTGCAGTTTTTGCAGTGTAGAAATGTATACAACGGTTGCAAAATGTGTTGTTATAATTTAGAGTAAACTGTTTAATAACAAGGTATATTTAAAATGCAAAACAATATAAAACACAATCTGTTGAACCAAACTGCTGTGTGTCATAAGCATATTTGTTTATGTTACTGTGTTCTGTCTGTTTTTTATGAACTCAAGACTATAAACAATAGAATAACATTCTGTGCATGCACAGAAAGTCATCAGCATGATAACTGATTCAAGATCTGTGTTGCAAGAAAAGGACAGCAAGAAACTGCCCTCTATCTCTTCCCCTTTTTGTTTCTGTTGTTTTCACAGTAACACACCTAGACACATTATCATATTTTAGAATATGCATTTCTCTGACTAATTACCCTGGAAACAAATACAACAACATCTAATTGACAAATTAATCAGCTTTCCTCATTGTAGTATATTAGTTTACAGGTTACATCATCTCTGACCAGTAACACTTGAGATTGTGAAGTTCTGTTGTAAAAAAAACTGGATAATGATACTGAGTAAGTTATTTTTATCTGATTGCTCTAACTGGAGGGTCCTAGGAGGAATGTATTGTAATACAAAACTGAGAAATTTTAATACACTAAAAAGAAAACAAAATGTGAGTGATATATTTTGGGATTCAGAAAGCAGATTAAACAAAAAAGTTATTTTTTGCACTCATTGCCCTATTAGGAATAACTAAATTTTAAAAATCCAGAAAAGAAAGAAATATTCTGCATTGTTTTCTATCTGCTAGGCTGCCTTTGGAATTTTTCAGAGAGAGAAGGAGGAAGAGGGGGAGCAGGAAGAGGAGGGGAGGGGAGAGGGAGAGAGAATTTTAGAAAAAAATATCATAGTAGCATATTATTTAGTTATGGGTAGCCAAGGCATGAATCTTCTCTTTTACTAGTCTGCAGTCTCCCTGGCTTTTCACATTTCCAAAGGAAGACCACATGAGAGTACTCCTCATATTGGACTTTTTCAGATCTCCTGCCCTTGAGAGTTTGCTATGAAAATTCTCCTTTCTTTGAATACATCATTCACCCTATCTGTCTGCCTCAACTAAAGAATTTCAAAATGGCATTTTTGCCCATCCCTGATCAAAACAACATTCTTGTTTCTCATGGGGGGGGGGGGAAGCAAGAAAATCTGAAAGCTCCTATGCATTTGAACAGAAGTGCCTTTTACTCAAGCTATTCTGATAACTCTATCATTAAAATGTTTGAAGGATTCTGACATATATCTTAACTGCAAAAGTGTCTGTGTTCTTTGTGCTGCAATCTTCTCACTATCTCACACAATCACCACTAATAGATACAGAACCCTGGAAGGATCACCAAAGACCCAGTAAAATGCTGAGGTTTGTGATCTTTGATTTATATTTGCTTAATGTGTTATACTGACAAGGAGAAGATGATCCTCACATTGCATGGAATTGAGGGATAGCCAGCAAGCAGAATATCCCAGTTTACAAATCCTCAGATTTACATCAATTGATGGAAATGGGATCAGAAAAGGGGGGAGAGGGAGGGAAAGGGAAATAAAAGAAGAGAAAGAACTACTGACAGATCTTGCTGACAAAGGCACATGGTTCATGATTGATTATTTCTTTTAAATATATGGCAGGGAGCCCTAACCCTTTTTTAGTTATTTGTTTTATGCATGTGAATGACTTGATTGCCACATTGCTTTAAGCTCAGTCATGCTTTGGTGGATTAAGCCAGAACTGATTGCTTTCGCTCATCATGTTAAACTGTAAGCCATGTTTTGTAAAATACAATGAATAGATTGTTTCATAGGATATACTAAATCAAATATACTAAATTGTTTCTAGGATATACAAAATCAAATTTAACATATGGACCCATGACCTTTCAAGGTGGTGGACAGCACTGTGCAATTTTGTGCAATGGAGCTCCACATTCAAGAGACAAGATGTGACTTGAAGGCACTGCCAGAAACACCTTAAATCACACACAACTTTTTCCTTGATTCACCTGTGGAGGGCAGTTGTTTAAACTCAGGAAGTTTCTGAGCTTCGGTTATGCTGAAACAAGGGATACTACTGCCTTGTGGTATTCCCCACATGTGCCACATATGTGCCATCCCAACCTCTGAGTTTGGCTTTTCTGATCTAAATTTCTGCAGAGCCCTATTATTTAAAATAAATATATAAGAAAAAATATGTAAGTGATTTTTTTATGATGCACCCGGTCAGCCCAAATATGGGAAGAAGAAATCTTTTGCCTGTATCAGCCCCAATCTAGGGCTATCCACAGGCAGCAGTCGCTACTGCGACAATCATTGTTGTGTTAAATTTGGATTACTAACAAAGAGTTAAAGGGAAGCTATATCAGCTTCCCTTTAACTCTTTGTTAGCAATCAAAATTTAACATAAGAAAAAATGAACATTTGGTTTATTTGGCTTTCTTTGAAGATGTTGTTATGATATAGTATAATGTAATAATATCCTAATATATTTTAAAATTTGGGCACCATCTAATGCAGGGGTGTAAAACTGCCAGCCCATGGGCCGGTTTCATCATACCAAAGCCACGCCCACCCCATTGCTGGCAATGCAAAAAGAGTTGCGATATGTTGCAACACGTCACGTGGTAAGTTTGATACCCGTGATCTAATGCTATCATTGATGCTACATCACCATAAGTCTTAACATTACAAAACAGGCACATGTCTCAAGTGGCCTTCAGAACAAATGCAGCACTGCCTCAACAGCCATATTAGATTTGGCATGGCATATTCCAAATAGGTAGGACCAAGCTTAATTCCACTGAATTGTAGGATTATTGTGTCCCATCCAGGGGCTCTGGGGGCCATCACAGACTGGTAGGCTTCATGTAACCCTCAGGTCAAATTTTTGGGACTCAGATTCTAAATATAAATAATTTCATTCTGTGTGTGTGTTTCTGTTTGTGCATGTGGGAGAGAGAAACATCCAAAATCTAAACATCCAGCTATATAAATTGCTGTGCAAAATAAAATTTTGAATAAATCATTCAAATTTTTTTACAGAGAAATAAACATAGGATGTTTAAGAGGTATCACACTATCACTAGGGGCTTTATTTTGTGCAGCAAGTTAACCACAACATCCGTGCAGTCTTCTTGGCAAGATTTCTTGGAAATGTTTGTTGTCCTTGCCTCCTTCCTAGGGTTGAGAGAGTGACTAGGCCCCAGCTGGCTTCAAGCCTAAGACAAGAGATTTCTAACCGGAGGTTTTTTTAACCACTACACCAAAATTTACCTCACAAACAGACCTATCAGCTACAAAATACAAATTACTCCGACTATACTTCATTTGAAGCTATTGACAACCAATCATATTTAGTAACATATTATTGTGTTCTTTGTTTTTTTAAAACTCATCTAATGGTATGTCACAATTTAGCAAACCTGAACACAAAGGGACACTTGCTTTGAGAGAGGAAGGCATTCTAGGTGACTGCTTTGAAAACACTAAAGTTAAATTATTGAAGTCGGGCTTTTGTATTTTTCAAGATAGCATCTCAATTAGACATCTCAAATTGCTAATGTCTTTTTTGTTGCAGATAAAATGAAACATGGAAGCCAGCCAGCGTCTGCAAGCATGAAAAGGTGGCCATACCGGATATAGCTGACACAATAAACACGGTTTGCTAAAGCATTCTATTTGGCTAGTAAAGTTCTTAATTAAACAGAGGGAAAGACACCATTAATGATAAAAAGTATTATTATTATTATTATTATTATTATTATTATTATTATTATTATTATTATTATTATTATTATTATTATTATTATTATTATTATTATTATTATTATTATTATTATTATTATTTAATATTTAAATTGCTTTGTATTCAGCAGCTATTTTATTTCAGAGACATTAAGGAGGAAATGGCCACATAATGAGCAAGTAAATGTGAAACTACAAAAAGTTTTAATTAAGCATCTCCTTACACAACAGAATCATGCAAACTGGTCTTCTCAACTGTATAGCCCTAATGCAGCTCTTTGATTGTAGAAGATGCAAAGTTCAAATTTCCAAATGAGGCTGGAGGAAAAAGAAAAGTTTGCCATGATGGCCCCAAAGTTGCTTGTAACCCTTCAAAGCCCCAGGAAACTCTTCTAATACAAACACTGAACCATCATTTATCATTTTAAAAGGAGGAAAAGGCTATTAAACAGAGCAATGACAGATTGGCACATGGGAAAATAGTTATGGGTTCAAAGCAAATTAAATTGTTTCTTTCCTTTCAATATACCCTTTGTCATGATTACTGTTCTCCTGATCTCATATTGTAGCACACAAGCCCATGGCAAAGTAAAGCCCAGCACCAAGCATTCTGTACACCTGTATACAAAAAGGGCCAATATAGAACATCAGGGGCTTGCAAGATGATATTCCAATTCCCATAATCCCCATCATTGACCCATGCTAGACAAGAGAGATGAAAACTGAAGTTCAAATTATCTGACTCACTGTAAGGTAATGTTTCCAATGTTTCATTCATTCTCCTACTAATCAATATGTCTATTGGTTCCAGCAAATCCGAGTCTCAAATGGCACTTTTCAGCACTCACAGACAATTACCCAAGTGAGGCAGCAAGTTTAATAGGATGACTAAGCTATAAAGACATCATTCTTCTCTCTTCCTCCGTCTCACTTCTTTTCTTATAGCATCATGAACAGAGATGCTCATGCGTTTTATAATTGAGAAAAATGGCAACTGACACACACTAAAAAGCACGGCCAATGAAAGCTAGCATCTTTTCCCATAATGCACTGCAACGCTTCAATATTCAGGCAATTGGGGGAAAATATTGGATGTTCATTGGCAGCAGCTAAAACAGGTTCTGCTTCAGCTCTTATAAATAATAAGTATGAAAGCAGAATCAATAAGATAGTTGCCATACACCATTAAGTCTCCAACATTATGGCCTCACAACCATGTTACATCTTCTATTTTTCAACAGAAAATTATGAAATAGTTTCCCTTCTCCAGCAGATAATGGTCCCATCTCATGCCATTATGGAAGCAAATGAGAATATGGTACTTCTGGAAGAACTTTGGGATTTTACTAAATTAACCAAGTTTATAATTTGTAAACTCTTTTTTAAAACTATTTTAATCATTTCATTCTCATTTTTAATATGTAAATTTTATAAGCTACCTAAACTCTGGCCAGTTTAAGGTATCCAGATAAATTTTATAAATCAATCAATCAATTCCAAACTTTCATCTCAGTTATAACTATTTTATTTACTTCAATTTCAATATTTGCTTAACAATATAGATATTATTAACAAAATATAAATCAAAGCATCTGAGATATAGACTTCAAGTTATATAATTCAAAGGCTGGAATGTAAAGTTACATTCAGTTCTACAGTGAATATACCTTCTGCTCTGGCCAGGATTTAGGTATTATTTATTCTTTAAGTAACAAATAAATTGTTTTTAATCTCCAATGCATGTTGATTTAGGCTAATGAAGATTTATATTACGGAGAGAACCAAACTCAAAACTGTAAATCAGTTTTACATGCATTTAAAGTGAAGTATTGTAGCCTAAAGGTATTTATAGGCTGTTGTGTTATCTTCAAACATTTTAATAAAAAAAAATACCCTAACAGACATTATTTACAACATAAATGATATTTAAAATTGTAATGCTCAGAATATATTGAGAATTTGAACATAATGCAAGAAACCTAGTTTTGAAGTAGCAATTTAAGGTATGACCCCAATGCAGAAAGAGCTTTAAATCCCATGAAATGCTGGACCTGAAATATGTCCAATTAAATCTATGATATAAATCACTTTTACCCAGCAGCTGCTGATAATTTAATGCCACCCATCATTTAATGCAGTATGTTTAAATTTCTAAAGCTTCTCCTTCCTTGGAAGGTTAATTACTCTAATGTGCTTATCTAGTTATCTTAACCACATGGTTAATATTGCTTTAAAAATAGAGGAGATTAAACAAATCCCTTTACTTATAGTATAAAAATAGTGATAGTGCATTTTCATAAATATGTGTTTAATAGATTTTATACTGAAATCTAAAGGCAAACTATTTACAAATTGCCAGAGGAAGTTTTAGTTGAAAAATTAAAAACAGTACCATGATTTGTAATTACAAAAATACATTAAAATATCAACATTTTCAATTTTGCCAACACTAAAGAACGGCAAATGGATTCAAAGCAACCAAATGCTTTCTTGTCATTTATTATATTTCTCATTACTAACAGAAGAACTAGGGAGCATTTCCAAGAAGCTGTAAAATACAGAATAAAATCAAGGGAAAATATCCTCTCACCCCCCTCCCCATATTTAAAGGAGTCTCTTCTGATGATCAAAGTTCTTGGAGAGATTCAAAGTCGAAGAAGTGATTTCCAGCTAATTAGAGTCTTAAATGTTGGCATCAACATTTTAAACAATGTCACAGTCAATTAATGAAAATATTTTAGTACCGACATCATGAGAACCCTTTTGGTTACACTGTTATACACCTAGCTACAGCATTTTTTACTAATTGCATTTTCTGGATACAACAGCAATGCAGAACACAGGCTATAATCAATATATGGATAACCATTACCAGCTCAGGAAAGGTTGCTGCTGCCACACTAGCATTAATGATGCAAAAGTCACCAATTGTCAATCTAATGACATCAGGTAATCAAGGAACATCTCTGTCAGAGAAGCTTCCTTATGTAACACTCTCATGTCTGATATCCGGAGAGCTCTGGCTCTCTTGGCATATATATGGGTGAGTGACACTCACCACTCATATGTAATCATGTGTGCGGGAAGATGGGTGTATTTGCAATATATTTAAACTTCCTCATTACCAACAATATTTCCATCTTGATTTAACTTCAGCACTCCACTTCAAAGGTCTAAATGACTTTCCCCAATAGTTTCATGTCTTGTAGGCTACAACTAATTAGCCTGGGTGCAATCTGACAGGAAGGACTAACATCGCTGCAAAATATGCCCAACCCTATCGGATAAGATAATAATACTATGGCTCATTGTATCAAAAGCTATCAAGAAGTCCATAGTAAGGCTGGAGTGTCCCGATCCCTAGACAAAACTCCTACTGAAATGTATCCCAACAATCTGTTTCACCCAAATATAACTGGTGCAGTGAGGCCATTATTTTCTCAATCTGATTATCCAGGAATGGTCTATTTGAGACTGGACAATCATTACAAACATCTTCAGTCAAAGAGAGCATGTTTCCAATAAAGGTCTTTGAATAGTCTGCTTTAAGAAGGTGCTGACACATCCCAGGCTGAAGGAACCATTAATCACCAGCTTTAATCATGGGTTCTTCCTATCCTGGCTGATTAAATCAGCCAGGAGTGACAATGTCAAACAAGCAGACAGTGGCTGTCATCTCTCCACACATTCTGACCATTCTCTCAAGATCTACAAGCTATGAAGAACATGAATATGAACACAACACGGCGTTGCCAAGTTTCCTGCTTGTGAACTACCCCAATACTGGAGCAGTATTTCCCTTTTTTTCATACATACATACATGGGGAAATTGCTTGCAGCAAACCTTTGGCTATGTTGGCTCCCCGCATTCAATATATTGATGGAAGAGACACTATAAAAATATTTCTAGCTTAATGCAGACACAGTGGTGATGGAGAAGTAAATATATTTGCTGCATTGAGAACATGCTGCTATGGGACCTCAAATCGGCCCTAGGATGGGCCCCACTTCATATATGTTCTGATATGTCAAAAGAGTTCCATTCCAGTATTTGCATTCCAGTCTTCTAAACTTCCCTTTCAACAGCAGTGAAAAGTGCACTAAAGAGGCAATAGCCAGCTTCAATTATTCCTAAACATACTGAGTCAAAGTAAATCCCTTAGAATACAATATAGAGCAATAATTATTATCTAACTTGTTCTCTTTCTCCTATAACTCTAAAATGAAATAATTTTGTCTTAAGTATGTACTTCTTTGAAAGCCCACTTTTCTGATTTAATTCAATGTGATCATTTTCATATTCATTATTATAATTAAGAGGAGGAAAATGTCAAGTGATCTGGATGTCGTATACAAAGTGTTAAACTAAAAAGGGCAAAAAATGCACAGAAACAATTGATACTTTCCTATTTCAGGTTGGCTTCTCTTTCTAACCAAATGTCATGCTTTTGTTCCTATTTTAATACTTAACCTTTTGCAGCAACTATGGAACTTCGGATATGTATATTACAAAGAGATTTGTTAGCAAAGCAGAACCGAAAATAATATCCCTTTTATTGCTTGAACCAGGGTTCTACATATACTATATGGCTTTTTCTTCTGTAACACAGAATGCAAGCAAATAAGTCTATTACTTGGAAGAAGCCTATGTAGGTATGATACATTCTTAGATACTTTGTTAGTAATGAAGTACTGTAATCATCATCAACATCATCATCATCACTATCATCATTATGATTTTGATTCATCACTGTTTATTTGGTATATAATGTTGTGAGGAAAAAAAGTACATTTATAATCACAAATCTAACAGGGGCAAAATGTTCTTCAAAATGTTTCTTGAAAAATAAACATTTGCAAATAGATAGAGAGCTGGCTTCCATTTTTCTCCGCTCCTCACCTCTTTCAAATTGTTTTGATTTGCAACAAACAATAAAATGCAGCAACACACAGGTTGGCAAGGTTTACTGGCAAGGCAATTTCAATCCTGAGATTTGTTTTGTCATAACATCTTGAACACATAAACCTTGTGTATTATTGCATTGAGACATAGAAGGACCACTAAAGGAATATTTCAATCAATAGGAATTAAGTTAACTCTGACAAATACCCATTACCGTATTTCAGAACATCGTGACTTAAACTGGATGCAAATCTAGACTGATTTATTATAATATTGTAAACTGCCTAGAGTCACTTAGGTGAGGTGGGCAGTGTAAAAATTTAATAAATAAAAATATTATTTGTAATATAGTTCTATTACAGTTATTTGTAAACTAAATTTCCTGAAGTTGACACCCTCCGGATATCCTGGGATAATAACTCTCAGTGCAACCACTCAATATAGCTATGGTGATATAGTAGGAAAAACATCCCTGAGGGGGATTCTTTAAAACCAGACACACATGAGGGCAGTATTTTTCATCCTGAACTATTTGAAGATGTGTGAATTTAATCTCCCACCATTTTGGGTGGGGTATTGTGGGTGTTGAAGATCACATATCTTCAAATTGCCAAGGTTGAGAAGAACTGCATTTGAGCAAAGCATAAATTGGTTACTGACAGGCTGGAGGGAAAGACAGTCCTCAAGAGGAAAGACATTACATCCTGTCTTTATAGACTTCTGCACATTAGAAGCAAGATTGGATATAACATCATGCACCAAGCGAGTCCTTTATGGGATAACCATGAGCTAATGAGCTCCCCCACCCCCAAACAAATCTCCTTCACTTAAGGCAGGGGTCTTCAAACTTGGCCCTTTTATGACTTGTGGACTTCAATTCCCAGAATTCCTCAGCCAGGCATGCTGGCTGAGGAATTCTGGGAGTTGAAGTCCACAAGTCATAAAAGGGCCAAGTTTGAAGACCCCTGACTTAAGGCCTAGCTGTTCTAAAGAGAATTAGGTTAGGGAAGATTCTGGTACATCATACCAAACTCTCTACTTTGAATTCAGACTTTGAATGTTCTTTTGCCTAACATCTTTGGATATTTTCTTAAGATCTGTTACTGCTAATTGAAATTGCTTGTATGTTCTAAAAGGTTAAATGAGATAAATAAGACTATATATAGTAAGCTTCAAAGGAACACTTTACTTCATGATGCACATAAAAAACAGGCAGAGCTTTGATTGCGCTATCATAGCTGCCATCTTGATTTTTTTGACATTGCATATAGTATACATTGCATACTCCCAGTTGAGATGCCAGCACAAATCAATTTTCATTTCCTGTTTAACTCAAATG
This sequence comes from Azemiops feae, assembly GCA_023970755.1. Taxonomy (NCBI): domain Eukaryota; kingdom Metazoa; phylum Chordata; class Lepidosauria; order Squamata; family Viperidae; genus Azemiops; species Azemiops feae. Next base: position 937,785 of record JALGBA010000302.1, on the reverse strand, counting down.
TATTTAAAGACTCCTTTTGTTTACCTGTCTTATAGTTTACACAATTTGTTTAGCACTTCCTTGAGAAATTTAGAGTTTTTCAAGTATTAAACTGAACTGATTTTATGTGCTTCAGGGGTCTTAGACAACAATATTTATCCTCAAATTGTTAATTGAAAATCTGAGCCACAGAGATATAAATAAAAAAAATGTGGTTTTCATTTTGATTAGTTGATGTGGCAACATTTTACTTCATAATTTTCCTTTGATATTTACTTATGTTTGAAAGGTAATTAAATATGTTGTGATAATACCATACTCTCTATCAAACTGTAAAACAAATGTCAAATTTCTATATCAATGCATGAATTCCTGAGATAAATTCACATAACTAAATAATAGTTCAGAATATCTCTGTGGTATCTTTTTTTTAAAACATTCCTCTCATTTTCTAGAGGTTTGCCATCTAAGAATCAAACAAGGAATTTATGATTTCAATACCCTCATTTCACAGTCCTTTCTGAACCTGTAACAAGGAACAAAGACACCTTTTCTAAAACATTTACTTGTATTTCATTGATCTGCGTGACCAAATGTGTTTTTTCTGACATTCTGTATATCTAGTTCACTAATGTTTTGATCCAAATTAAAATGTGCAGATGGTGCTTATTCTGTTATATGTGTAAAAATATTTTTAATAATTGTGGGAACTAAACAGGGATTCAATTATACAGTTTTTAAACACCGAAAGTTGAACAAAAACTATAAATATATAAGCACATGTCTCCTTTTTACATATGAATCATACTTTTATCAAGGATCCCAAAATGTAATGATAGAATTTTTTTAAAAACAGACTCTTTGAATACTGATCTTTTCTAGTTCATCCTCCTCATATATTGCCATCAATCTAGTATAAAACTAGGTTTTCATTCTTCTTCATTTTTCTTGTTAGTATAACAATCCTGCTTGGTGTTTACAATTTTATTTCCCCACAGGCACATATTTCTGCCTGCCTGGGAAAACAGCCAGGATACTACTTCATAGCTGTTGAAAAAGAAACTGGTTAGTTTGTTGTGTGATTTCGTTCTCAGGGAAAAGGGAGATGGGCGGTTAAGAAATATGAAATATAAATAAACAAATAAAGAGGGTCCTCTGGAAGGTAGACATGCAAACTGGAAATGCCTTTGGTCTGCAGAAGGCCTCATTCTTCTTTACGCACAAAATCTTCAATGGCTGGGATCACCATCAGGACTGGAAAAGGCTCTGAAATTCAATTTTGCCAATCTCGGGTAGACATTATTGAATCAATGAGTGGTAGCTTATCAAGTTTCAGAAGCATGTAAAATCCAAGAGACTTGAGATGGAGAATTCAAATAGGTGGCGATTTTATTTTTATTTATTTTTCCAGTGGATTTTTTTTTCATAAACAGTCACTTGAACAAGAACTTATATTGGTTCCTTTAATTATATGAGTCAGTGTGCAAATTGAAACATATTCTGTGTTATTTATCTTTAATTAAACTTCATGGGAAGAAAAAGAATAAAAATAAATCAACATTATTTTCCTTTATTTTGTATTCAGCTATGTCGGTTTTTTAGGAAGTTAGTATACCAGCCTAAAAACATGAATAAACTAAAGATTGATATTTTTAATTAGTAAATTCCATCTGCACCTAAAAATAGCATGACACTAGCTATGAAATAGAGTGTAATGAAATACAGAAAGCATATTAGGAATATTATCCAATATTGTACTTTCAAATGTCTAAATCTAATTAACATCAATAATATCAACATTTATTTTCTGAACAATATTTATGACCTTTTAAACATGCCGATTGGATATACATGTATGAGTATATCAATAGCAGCCTATATTTTAAAAAAGAAAAGAAAACAAGAAACAGCAGCAAAGATGTCAAAAGGTAAGTATAAGGAAAGTACAAGAACATATTAATACGTAGATTTAAGAGAATTATGGAATAAACTAGCAGACTATTCACTGGACTATGAATATTATTAAGTCAGATGATGACTTGCAAAACACAAATGGCATATTTTCAAAAAGATAATTACATCTTTCCACAAACCTGTGCATAGTGTTAGATTAATATTTTTTCATAAACTCTTGATACCTGTTTGCAATTTTATATCAAAAGCAAAAATGGTATGGTGGATAAAATCCTAGCTTGGAAACCACCTGGTTTCCACCACCTGGTTCCCACCACAGGAATTGCAGCTCTCCATTTCAGCCTCACTCTCTTAAAGGCCTATTTTTTTAGAACAAAGAAGGGTCAAGGAACATGTGTATTTGCATAAACAAGAGAAAGTCTATGTAAAAGTAATATTTAACTTTCTTTCTCACCCAGCAGATACAGCATGATAACCACAGCCTCTTTTAAAGATGATGTTTTGCATTCTATTTAAATGGTTTTAAAATCTGTTTTGTTTTAAATACATTAACTGTTTCCTAAAATGTGCTAATAACTGACTTTAATTAGATATTAATTCTATTAGAACACATGATTTATCATGAATTATTTGCTTTTCCAAGTTTCTGTCCTGGATATATTGCTCCTTCCTATCTCTTACCTGTAATCCATTGAAAAGTGACCTGATTTCAAAAAGATTTATCAAAGACAAGGTAAGGATAATGGAACAATGTTAATTTAAAGATTAAACCTACATTTTTAATACAGACAATCAGACATGTTTTCCATCTATAAATTATCCTTAAAATGTATTCCTGAAAGGACAGTTACTCCCTGTTTTTTAAGACCTGAAAACTCCTGACCTAAATACCACTGTCAGATGGAGATTTAATTGGCTGAATGATCACATCTAGAGGATACTCATAAATTGTTCCACATCAGCTTAGAAAATAACATGGCATACAGTGCTATAGAATTTTGTCCTGGGTCCTGTGACATTCAGCTTTTTCACTAAAAACCTGAATGTAAGGTCTCAGAGGAAGATTATCAGATGTACAGATGACACGATATAAGAAGGAATAGCTAGAGAGGAGAGGATTCGAGAAGATCTATGCAGACTTGAAAAATAGGCCACAATGAACCCCATGTAATTTGATAATGTAAAGCCTGGCACAAATGGAAAAAAAGAGAGACACAAGTACAGGATGGAGAAGACCTGGCTTGAGAATATGCTTTAGGTGTTTTAGTACTGTAGATGATAAACTGAGCATAAGGCAAATATGATGCTGCTATTAGAAAGGCAAATGCTTTGGGGGTTCAGTAGCAGAAGCATATAATCCAGATCACAGAAATAATTCTAGGAACAATCTTTCAAAAGAATATTGACAAATGAGAGTTCAAAAGTGAGTTGCTGCGAGAGAGAAAAAACTGGAAATCAAGTCCTACGGGAAATGGTTAAAGGAACTAGATATGGTTAGTCTACACAGGAGAAAACTGGAGAGATATGATATCAGTCTTAAGATATCTAATGGTTGTGGTATAGATGTGGGAGGGAGTGAACTTGCTTTCTCTTGCCCTGGAAAATATTCTATACATCTTAAAGTTGCTGAAGTTGAGAAACACTGGTTTCAACTATACAGAAGTGGTTTTCAGGTTACATATTAGGAGGAATTTCTAGGTGATGAGAGCTGTCAATTGGTGGAGCAGACTGCCTCATAACATAGCATGTACCTTCCAAACCAAGGCCAGATAGCCATCCATCCACTGGCTTTAGCATAACCGGCATTGAGCAGTAGATTAGACTAGATGACTTCTACAGCACCTTTCAGTGTTATAATTCTGGCAATATTAACTTGACAAATACATCAAAAGTAGCATTTTTAAAATTTAACATCTACTTTTTATTACTGTTCTATTTTATAGTAGGTTCCCTCCATTTTCTAAACAAGCTATAGGTGATGAATCAGATACAGAAGGAGGGACTGGCCCAAAGTCATCCAGCTGGCTTTATCCCAAAGCTGGAGCAGAACTCACAGTTGTCTGGTTTCTAGCCTGATGCCTTAACCACTATACCAAACTGATTCTCATTATGGAACCGCCATCAGCATTTCTCTTTCATTGCTGTTTCCAAAGACTCTCCATCTCCTTCTGCCTATAATTAGTGATAATATCTGGTCAAAAGCCAATGTGGTGTAATGATTAAGGCAACAGGCTAGAAGCCAGGAGACTGTGAGTTCTAGTCCCTCCTTCGGCACAAAGCCAGCTGGATGACTTGGACCAGTCTCTCTCTCTCAATCCTAAGGAAGAAGCAGTGGCAAATTATTTCTGAAATCTTGCCAAGAAAACTGCAAGGACCTGTCCAGGCAGTCTCCAAGTGTCAACACTGACTCAAAGAGGCAAAAAAACAAACAAACCCCACCCCTATTTAGTTATTGAAATGAGAACACCATTAAGAACCACATGCAGAGACTACAATCTGAAAGCTCTAACAGCTTAATTATTCTTGAAATGCCTTATTACAGAGAGGCCATGCTCACCAAATTTAGCATGTGCAGAACAAGTGATTCTTCAAGTTATTATTTGGGTTTTTTTCCCCCTACTTCAGATAAAAATCTGAGATGATTCAGCAAATTGTTTTAATAGCTGCAGGCACAGTTATTAAAAACCAGTTATTAAAAATTCTTTCTGTCTACTCCAATCAACGTCAGTAGGAAATTGAATTTGTCTATTTAAATCAGTTTCACAGGAAATTTCATTCAAAGACAAGAGAACAGTGTATGCTCTGGCAGAATTATAAGATTGGTGAAAGTGTATTAGGTAATCTTATCTATCCTCTGATTGATGTGGAAAATGCAGAATCTCTAAAAATGTTTCAATATCCACTGAGGGACTGCCCATTGCCAGACAAGTTAAATGTTGTCTACTCTTCCATCAATTTTGATCCCAAGAGAATAACCTGCACATTTAGAGATGCCTGCCTAATTTCATGCAGTACTCATTTTATTCCAAAGGCCCTTTGTGTGCAAGAAGGTCAGACCTCTGGCTGAAATGATCTGTCCATCCCCAACAGGAGCAAAGAACAGAACATATCAAGAAGAGATAAAAAGAGAGAAAGGAGATGCCAGGATAAAAGAAAATGAAAAAGGGGTTCTAGAAAAACAAAAAATGAGACCTAGCAGGTCCACCATAGATATTAGTGTGTCCTATAACTGATAAGTGCTCTGTTCCAGACCCAGAATTCTAATCCTAACTTTGAACAGCGCTGCAATACCTTGTCTTTTTGCTACTTTCAGGAAAATATTCCCATGCTGTCTTGCAAAAGAATTAATTAATTATAAGTAATTAAAATACTTGATCTGCATTTACATTTAAATAGCCATTCCATCTCTATACGATAGTCATTTAAACAGTTATAAATGTAGTATACTGTAAAAGAAGAGTGAATAAACAATTGTTTCCCTTATTTATAGCATGATATCTGCCAAAGCAGTTCTTTGGAAGAATTCTTTTTAAATGCTTGCTTAGAATAAATGATATTTTTTTCACTAAAATCCTACACTTAGGAAACAAAATGGGAGCAACCAGTAGCAAGAACAGAAGCAGTCTTATGTATTTCCTTATATGGAATTAAGGAGGAGCTTTGGCTGTATGGTTCTGAATCTCCAAATTTACTTAACGTATAGAAAATTAATGTTCTGCAAAAAAAAAAAAGATTGCTTTTGTCCCCTTTCAATCAAACCTCAGTTTGATAGGGAACATGATTTAGGTTCCCCCCCCCCAAAAACAGATGGGATTTTTCACTTCTACTATTTGTGAGGTGGTTTGAGGGACATAAGTGAGCGTCTTTCATTGTATTATCATCTTTCTAATGATCTGCAGCCTCCTTGATTTTTCATACGTTAATTAAACTGCAAGGAAAAACATTTTTAGAACAAGAAAATAGATAAACAATGCTTTGAGTTGGGCTGAATTCCAGATTATTTCATGAACATACCCATGTATTTTTCCTGGAAATGATGAATAATTAGTCTTGTCTTCTTCTGAGAGTCTTTCCTTTCCTTTCCTTTCCTTTCCTTTCCTTTCCTTTCCTTTCCTTTCCTTTTCCTTCTTTCCTTCCTTCCTTCCTTCCTTTTCATTCATTCATTCATTCGTTCATTCATTCTCTTTAAATGAAACAGCTTGTAATTGAATTTTGAGATTTAATTATCTGGCCAAAAGGGCAAAAAGGAGAAGAACAAAATCGTGTCAGGCTTTAGATAGTACCATAAATTCTATAGGTGATTCCGTGCAAGTATCTCTACTCATATTCATTACTATATTATATTTTATCAAATAAATTAAGACAGAATTGTTGTTCCTAATGTTAAAATCTGATTTAATTGAAAATAAAAAGATGGCTTAAATAATTTATGTTTTTAATTTAAGATTCTTTTTCACCCAAGGAGGCCAGTTTATTCCTTCTGCTCTGTGTATATATAAAGCCAAAACTCTGGCCCAAACTCTTTATGGAATTCCCATATGGGTACGAGGCTTCAAAGATTGTATTGAAAGAACCCAGGCTGTTTTTTTTAGGAAACTTCTGGGCCTTCCTCCCTCTGTTGGATTTGCTTCAATCTACCTGGAACTGGGCATTCGTTCAGTCGAATGCATGGCGTGGATTAACACCTTCAAATGGTGGTTTCGGGTGCTCTTTTCGGCAGTTCCTGGTAGCTACCTCTCCCTGGTGTTTGCTGACTCTCATACCTCTCGTTGGGAGAGGGAGCTAACGAAGAAACTCCACTTGTTTTATGGGGGATGCTTTGGGAGATTATGGTCTCAAGGACGCCCAGTTTAGGGTAGTCCAACGGCTTGTGGACATAGATTTGCAATATCTAAGAGCCAGAGCCAACAAAACCTGCTCCCCTTTGATCTTTAGCCATTCTAATAATTACGGTTTGAGGATGGCTTCATATTTCTATACTCTAACCATCCCCAAGTATAGAAGAGTTTTTTCCCTGGCCCGTTTCAATGTCTTGCCCTCAGCACTACTCGATGGGCGATTTAAGAGGCTCCTGTTTAGTGAGCGACTATGCCCCTGTGATAGGGCCGAAGTTGAAACTGTGGAGCATGTCTTATCATACTGCCCTATGTATAACACAGCCAGAATTAAATTATTCTCTCTCCTTGGAATTGATCCCTCTGGTTCTAATGTTAGTCATCTGGTTTTATATTGTCTAGGGGATGGCTCCTCCTATATTACTTCTCAGGTTTCTAAATTTCTTTTAAGAGCTGTAACTACCAGAGGAGAACGTTGTAATTCCTCTTTAGCCAAGGCTTCTGGTGTTTAATTGTTTGTGATATTTTTCTTGTGTTTTCTTTTGTTGCACTTGTATTTTGGTCTGTGACCGCAAATTATAAATATATATATGTTTTTAATTCATACATAAATTTTATAGTTTATAGTTAAGATTAATCATTAAATGGAAGAACATTTTTTGGCATTGAATGCTAAAAGAGGCACACTGAAGTTCAAATAGACACAGAAGACTTCCTGTTTGGAGAGCTTTACTAGTCAGTGTAATCAATGGAGACAGTTGGTTGATGCTATTATTTAACGTGTCCTCCTTTGGTCAATTGAAAAGTTTGTCATAGACTGTGATAAACATAGGTGTTTTAGCATCAGTCTTTTTAATAATCTAACCAAGAATTTTGTTTCTGTTTGTGCAGCAACATATCATAGTTGCAAGGCCCTAGCATCAAGGTAACTCCAGGATTACATTCTCCATCCAGAATTGTTCTAACTGACAAGATAATTTTAAGACAAACACAATGCTGGAACTACAGCCAGGAGCCACCATTGCAGCAAGGATCTCCTGAAACAGCCTCCCCCCTTGACATCAGACTCACCCACTCCCTGTCAACATTGAGGAATCAATTAAAATAAAGATTTTCCATAAGGCTTTTTCTAATGTATGAATATCATCAGGAGGTTTTTGTTGTTGTTTCAAACCGTGAAAAACATTTGATTCTAAAATATACTGTAGATGTTTAAATGCAGTATCTCAGCCTGTTATTCAGGATGTTATTTGTTCCATATCCTGGAGTTATACAGTATATATTTGCTATAAACTACAGTGATTCAGTTACTGCAATTAGTATGTGCAGGACAGACAGACCAACAGACAGATTTAAGCTGTAGCATTCAAGGCCATCCCACATTCAGCATTTATGTTGAATCAGGAATGGTACCTTGCTGATGAGTTCACACAAAGTCATCCTCCTTAGGCAGCTAAGCTGATTATCTTTCAGCTTGGCTGCATGCAGTTTAATTTTAAACATTTGAAACACAAATTTGTGTCTTGCGATTTGTGATGGTAATGGACCTTGGGGGCAGGCCTTGCCTCATCCTGCTGCCTGAACTTTGAGCTCTCTAGTAGATTTCATAGCAAAGGTGTTAGACATCTGAGCTAAGTTGTTCTAATGAAATTACAATCCCTATACAAAAACACCAAAAGCTACCAAGCATGGTTTTCCCTTTTTTATATAAGCAGCATGCACTTACTTATTCCACTATGCAGCTTCTGGGCTCAAAACAATTGCTCTCTCTCTCTCTCTCCACATATATATTCACTGTGACTGCATATTGCAATCTATTACCATGGTTGTTGTTTTTGAAAAAAAAGTACCAGTCTGGGGAGAAAAAAGATCGTGCCATCATTACAACTTTCAGGGGAAATTTGTATGAAAGAAACATGATGTCTTGATAACCAAAAAACATTTGCATCATACCAACAACTCGTTTTGTTGCAAAATGTAAGGAAACACTTAGCCAGCTTCAAAATAGTTTAGAGAGATTGGAGAAATGAAACAATATTGTGTAAAATGTCTTCACCATTAAGAAACAGTTGCTACATCTTTCTTGCTCCTTGAAGACATTGGCCTTTTTCATCAAGATGATTCAAATTCCTTCTTGGTTTGCCTCTACTAAAGAAAAGAAGACATAGGGGAGACATGATAGCAGTATTCCAGTATCTGAGGGGCTGTCACAAGGCAGAAGGGGTCAGGTTGTTCACCAGAGCACCAGAGGGAAGGACGAGAAACAATGGTTGGAAACTGATCAAGGAGAGAAGCAACATGGAATTAAGGAGAAACTTCCTGACAGTGAGGACAATCATCCAGTGGAACAGCTTACCCCCAGAAATTGTGGGCGCTCCATCACTGGAGATTTTTAAGAAAAGACTAGATAATCACCTGTCCAAGATGGTGTAGGTCAGTGATGGCGAACCTTTTAGAGACCGAGTGCCCAAAAACCGCCCCCCCTGCTCTGGCCTCCCCGCTCCACCCCTGCCCCCCCGCTCCATCCCTGCCCCACCCACCCGCAGGACCACCCACCGCCTCCATGGCCCTCCGCAGCAGATCGCCCAGGCGGCCCTGCAGCACCATGGCGGCCACGCCCTCTGCCCATGCCCCACAGCATGATTTGTGCGCGACGGGGCGCGAGGGCGGAGTCTTGTCCCGGCTGCCCGGCTGCCATGTCCTTGGCTGTGCTGCTCTGCGCGGGCCATGCCCAGAGGCGACTCTCCTCTGGGGGGGCTGCTGGTGAAGAGGGGGTGCGAGGGGAGGCAGGAATGGGGCGATGGCGCATGTGCCCACAGAGAGGGCTCCGAGTGCCACCTCTGGCACGCATGCCATAGGTTCGCCACCACTGGTGTAGGTTGTCCTGCTTGAGCAGGGGGCTGGACTAGAAGACCCCCAGGGTCCCTTCCAGCTCTATTCTATTCTATTCTATTCTATTCTATTCTATTCTATTCTATTCTATTCTATTCTAATAACCCTCCTAATGACTATCCTCTTCTCAGTTAAACATACCAATGGCAATTGTGTATGGGTGAACAAGAGTGAAATGTGTAGCAAACAGTGTTTATGTAGCAAAGTAAATGAAGGTAACAAAAGATCTCATTTCCACAATTATTTTCTTGTTTCATTTATTAAATAATCCTGTTTAAACTAAAGTTAAGGAGATGGAGGCAATGCTTCTTATTCAACTCTCATATATAAAGAGGCACAAGAAAAATTGTCAGAACACCCAAAGAAACAAAGTTAGCAAGCATTAACTATATTAATATTTCGCCACTTTTGCCTTTAAGATTGGAGAAAAGACTTTCTGCTTTTCAAAATACTTCTGATTACTGGGACAACAAGAAAAGGTTGAAAAATTCCAAATTATATTCTGATTGCATAATTGGGCTTTGTGCAAAACAGATGACTACAGAAATTAATTTTATTACATATAAAAAAGGAAAGATATATGATAGATATTTTTTATTTAATCTCCCACAATTTTTGGTTTATTTCACAAACCAACCTGCAAGTTTATGATTTACATGACATAAATATATATGAGGCCAATTATATAGTATTATAGAGTCTGCAAGATAAGAAAGAAGTAATTGATAGGCATGATGTTAAGCAAACATTTTCCTAATTAATACCAAACAGCTGCTAGCTCTATTTCTGTGTCAGCCATTTTATTTGACATTGTAGCATATAATCCTGAAGTCCCCTACACTAAATGCACATATAACTATTATATTGCCAGTCGAGTCATCCAGATGTTTGAAGTTCAGCATACCTCTATGCAGAAAGCATTTAATACTATATCTTTTTTGTATCTCATTCTAAGGAATCTACAATTAGTGATGGACTGATATGGACGTAACTGACCATGCAAATGAAGTTCAGAACCATTAGACTGGGTTGCGTTCAAGTTTATCATTAGTTGGTTCCTGGATCCAGCTTGATTCTGAATGCTCAGGTAAATGTCTCTGAAGCTGAAGCTGATGCACCAAATATAAATTTTCCTGAAAAATGCTACTTGGTTCATACTAGTACATATTCCCACTACATGAAATGAATACATATTTTAATGAAGAGTATCTAGAAACTATAATGAATTCTAAATGCTTTGGACAGGGAAAAGAGGTAGGCAGCATATGCTGTCTCATTAATATGTTTACATGGTAAACAGATAAACTGTCTTTTCAGAGTTCATGCAGCCAAGTTCTGAAGTGAGTTGACACTGACATGAAATTGAATGTGTATTAGATCAGATTAAAAACTTACTTGGATTCGAGCAAACATAGCTTCCCTTTTCTCACCTTTTTTATCTGAATTCATGGAGTCTAGAGAAAAGAATGCTGTGTGCATCGCCTATATTCTCGCCTCTTTTAGCACTATTTCAGGTGCCAACCTAAAACAGATTGTTTAAGAAACTGCATTGGATCCTAATGTGCAACTTGGTGTCTTGTTCATCACTATAAAGCCCTGAAATGCTTATAACCAGAATCCAAGAACTTCAGCCTATCTACTTTTCCAAAGTCCTTCCTCTGGGTTCTAATATCCCCAGATCTTTTGGGGGGCTGGGTGTCCCCTTGCTCATCTTAGTGGGCTTCCAGAACTTAGCAAAAGAAGAACAATCCAAACATTGTGTTTTTTTTCCAAAATGATTTGGATGACCATTTTCTTTTTTTTTCTTTTTTTTTAAAACATCCACCTACCACTGTACCATTACTATTAGTGTTTGTGATGATATATTGAGCTACTTTTAAACAAGTGTTTCAATGTTTTAAGATTTCTGGAATTATTTCAATTGTTAATGTATAGTTTTATTATTACTGGCTTTTACCTTAACCTTTTTTATTTTCAGGAGAGATAGAATATAATAAATGGACTGAGTCAGTTCTATGAATGGCAATTTGCAAAGCAGACTCAAAAAGCTTTTCAATAGCTTTTGAGCCACACAAAATATTTAGTTGCAAAATGTACAGCCAGTCAAGTCCCTATCCATTTCCTGGCCAGCAAGAAACTGACTTAAACTATTTAAAAAACTACTTATTTTAAATACACCCAAGCATCATTTTTAAAGCATTGATAATGTATACCTTATTCACATATTTCTGGGGAGAAGGACAAGATTTCTGTACATTACGCAAATGGAAAGAAAGGAACTTATCTTAAATCAGGAATAAACAATCAGGTGCATCTGTAAGCATCAACATTTCCACAGTCATCATCACAGTCCCATCACACCTCTTTGTTCACCTCATTTTTTTAAAAAAAGCATATTACTTTTATTTTAAAAATTAAATGAGAAGTTTGCATGTTGCAAAGCAGAGTTAGCAATCTGCACAGTCCCTATAGGTGTTCTAAGAAAATAAAAATGATAACTGTATTGTTTACCAGCCTGTATACTTGCTAAGACGACCAGCAACATAAAGAAAGGGAGCAGATGTTGACATCCACAGTGAATGAACATTTTACTTCCTAAAGACCATCACTTTGTGCTTCTAAATATCTAACACCCAAAAAAATTATTTACCTCCATACTAAAGCAATCCTGTGCTTGCTAAACTGACCTGGTCAATCTGGGACTCCTAACAGCTGTATCAGCAGTTCAGATAACTTCTTGTGCCTTAGTCATACATTTGCTTTCTTTAAGTGCATTTCTGTTCACTTCTCTTTGTACACAATATTTGGTACACAATAATTGGGACACAATTAACAAAAGTACATCCCATTCCATTGTAATAAAGTTTATCTTTAAATGATATTGATTTATTAATGTAGAAATGTACTCATTTTGTATCCCTCCATTTTGCTTCCTGCCTAATGTAAATGTCCTCTGAAAGGAAATGTTCCACTGAAATGAACTGATGCAGAAAAAATGGGTCACCAAGGAAAGGACACTCAGTTGTGCTTACTGAGCCCTGATAAACCATGCATTTCTTTATAGGCAAATCATTTAGGTTTGGTAGCCACCTGACCTCATCTTTTCACCTTAATTTACCTCCCAGATCAATATGTGAATGTCTTGATTAAAGAGCAGATAGTTCACAGGAAAAAAAGGCTGCTGTTTTAAAGGAAATATCCATTCCCCATGCATGATGTTACTCTTTAGCTCTCCTGGGCCCCCATAATTCATCTCCTCTGTTTATTTTACCTACATCAAAATCAAATCTACCATCAAAGATATTTCTATCCTTTCTGCTTCTACAGAATCACAACCAAATGAGAGAATGACTGTGCATTCTTTGTCTTATCCATTCCTGCTACATCTCAACAACTTTTCTTTTCTAAAGCATTCTCTAAATATATCTTGCAGTTTATACTTCCAGCTGCCACTACAAAGGCCTTGTTCCCTCAGTCCAGGAAAATTCGGAATTGTTATAACCAGGGCTTTTTTTCTCATAGAACGCTCAGAACGGAGTTCCGGCACCTTTTTTGGATGGAACCTTGTAGGGTAGGCAAAGTGGGTTGTATGAGATGTGTGAGTTCCGGCACCTTTTTTTTTTTTTAGAAAAAAAGCACTGGTTATAACTTTAGTATTTCATCTTTGTCTTGTCTTGACTTATAATGACATCCTGCAAGCTTTGAAGAGATCTCTTGAGCCCAGTTCCTAGGACATTTCCAAAAATGTTGATTTACTAATCAACATTTACTAATGTTGATTACAACAAATCTACTAAATTGTGATCATTTTTGTAACCTATTTTCATGAAAAAATATGCATGTATGAAAATACAATATATATTTTAAAAATCAGTACGAATATTACTAGAGTTTCTTTTTAACCAACTTTTACAAAACAAGGTCAAACTGTAGTTAATAAAATGAGAAATCCTGAAAATGCAAATATGACATTATCACTTATCCCTCCTATAATACTGCTGTTTCCTTTGGGGTTATATGATCCCTTAGCAGCAATCAGGACCAGAGGACAAAGAAGATTTTAGGATCAAACGAAACAGAGGGTTACATAGGGGCACTTGAGCAAAATTCCACTAAGATAGGATGCCCTCTTATGCCCACCTTCTAGAATGCTAGAAGTGACAAATAATATTGATTGGATGCTGTTGACATCATTTTCCTGATCATATACTGATATCTTATTTTCATTTTTTGAAGCTCCTCTGTCAATTTGGAATACCAGCATGCAATTGATAAGGAACTTTAATCAAGTCCTGTCCAACTCTATTATTATTATTATTATTATTATTATTATTATTATTATTATTATTATTATTATTATTATTATTATTATTATTATTATTATTATTATTATTATTATTATTATTATTATTGTTATAGTTATTGTTATTGTTATTATTATTATTATTGTTGTTATTGTTATTGTTATTGTTATTGTTATTGTTGTTGTTGTTGTTGTTGTTTTGTTGTTTTGTTGCTATTGCTATTGCTATTGCTATTGCTGATGTTGTTTTTGCCTCCCTGATTATCATTCAACCTTTTAATTTAGATATTGTATTCATATTTAAACTACAGCATAACATTTGGAAACACTACTTCAAATATTTGAAAAAATGAGTTGCCCATTAGGAAGACTAATGGCAGAGCTCATGGAAAGGCTGTGTTGATTTGTTCTTTGGTTGTTAGGATTTTTAATTCAGCTGCCTACATATTGCTATTATTGTTACTGTCCTATGGTGTTGTTAACCACCCAGAATTATGGATTTGAGATGGGAAGACATATAAATTGAAATAAATAAACATAAGATCAGATATTGGATAAATATAAACCACATAATAGAGGCCTGGATGAGAAATAGTCAAGAAGGTGATCATCACTTTTTATTATATTTGGTTTTAATTTGAAAACATAAGTAACTAGGTTTCCAGAATCTAGAGGACTATTTTTTCCTTAAACAGACAGAGAGGATGGAGGGAAGGAGGAGAGAAAGCAATTTGGGATTTATATTCTTAATGTAGCTCTTAGCTATAACATTAAAAATAAATTATCACCAAAAATGCCATTTATTTCATTTATTTCAACAGCTCAGAGGAAATAAAATCCTAATTTTAATCTATTTAGAATCCCTCTGGAACACTAATACAGTTCTGTATTATTATTATTTTCTATTTTTTTTCTGTTTTTCATACTAAACAGGGTTATTTTTAAGAAGCATCTCTTGTTATATTAAAGTATAAAACAGTAATAATAAATACTGTTCAAAAGGGCAACAAATATGACTGAATCACAGCACTGATCTTTTACATTTTATTAATTCTTTGGTGTTTCCTTCTGCTTTGTAATTCACTTCCAATTATTTACACTATTTTAAAAATGGGAAGACTTGCTATAATATGAAGCAGCATGGTCAATGTCCTTTTAATATCTGGAAATGCTGCCAGAATAGAACCGGTAGTTTAGTAAATCAGGCATTTCTCTGAAGCATTTGGAAAAATTTAGCAGCTCTTTTGTTTATAGATTAAGAATTTATTTATTTATTTATATTTATTTATTTATTTATTTATTTATTATTTATATTTATTCATTTATTCATTCATTCATTCATTTATTACCTCTTCCTCGTATTAAAAAATTAAAATGACCAGACTTGAATTGTTTAATTTGCAAATTTACAATTTGCCATTGTGCAATGCCATCAGCAAGTATTGAGGGCCCAATTGGCAAAAGAAACCTCAAAACCCCATTGGTTGGAAAGAGGCTTTCATCCTGCAGTGGAGAGATGATGAATTTGCCATAGAAGTTAAGAGGTTATGAAGGTGTTAGATCTAAAAAAAAGGAAGCAGAACTGTACTTCCTGGCTTTGCCCAGATTTATCATGACCCTTGTACTCTTGTACTCTTCTCCCAACATTTTCTTCTGAAGAGGGAGAAAATCTGATGGGTATGTATGTGTGGGGTGTGGGTGTGGATTGTGGTGGATTAAAATATGATGGAGAATTTGTGTCATTTTAGTAGAACTGTCTTGTGCAAAGATACATTTCTGCTTATGCAAGGTAGCTTTGAAAATTAAATTTAAATAATATATAGTTAATAACGGGATAAATATTACAGACAATTTTGCAGGCAGCCCCAGAGAAATGAAACAACCATATTAATTCTCATTCCCCACCCTCCATTTTTTTGGGGGGGGAATCTACAAGTAGGTACTGAATTATTTAGGCTGCAGTTATGAAGAGGGGAAAAATCAAGTCTAATTAATAGCGCTTTGGTTATATGAGTGAATTGAGGAGAGCACTTGCAGTCCTTTCTGCTCTTTTGCTAAATTGTTTCTCTTGGCATGTTTATCAAGATTTATTTATGTTCCACACAGCAAGAAAATAAACTCTCTTATACTTTGTATTCTTTCCAAAATGTACTGTAGAAGTACTCCCAAGCTCTTGTACAACAGCATCAAGGATCAAGTGGAACCAGTAAGACAACTGTGCACTACCGTATTTCACACCTTTCCAGATCCTATTTCCTGATGTTAAAATGATACCATGACTCATCCCTTCGTGAAAAAAATAAATAAAAAATACTCAAGAAGATGAGTTTGAAAATAGCTGTATGGCTGTACTTTCTACTGACTTTTGGTTGCTACTGCAATAAAAACAAGATAAAGTACAGTTCATTATGGATTACAAAAAAGTTGAAGCCATTATGTACAACAGTAAGGATATTTAAAATTACTAGCATTATAAACAATCCAATATGAAAAGTGGGATGATGCTGTCATTACAAATACGCTCTGTAGTACTATACTGTCATGGCGGTCGTGTATGAATGCACCGCTGATCAATTTAATCAAGTTATTATGTTGATCTGTCCTCTGTAAGAGCTGGTTTCAAGATCCACACAGAAAGCCCATCTGCATATCCCACTATTATGAAATCACTTTTGGAAAAAATATGACAGAGGTTCTATTCTTTGCCTACTTCCAAGTTCTAAAACTCCTGTTTGAGATCAGGCTAAGTCATCTTTCCATTGACAAGCAAGAGTGTTTCTGGTGTAGAAATTGACTTGTGGGTTTTAATCTGCGTGGTGCTTTTATTTAATTAATCTAGCAAATGCTGTTAGACATTAAATTAATTTGAAATAGATCACTTTTAAATTTTACTTATAATGTTTTTTAATTATATTTTTTATTATTTTGCCTGCATTTTATTCTAAGGTTGCTTAAATATGTTTTTTTAAATGGGAAGGCATGTTATAAATGTAGCAAGCATCTCATTGTTAATTTTTCTAAATATTTTTTTTACAGCATCAGTATTGTTATGCTGAATCTCTAAGAGTTTTCTGTAAAATAGCTCATACACCATAATAAAAAGAACTGAATTGATAGAATGAAAAAATTAATTAACAAGGTGCTGTTCATGCCCAACATGCTAAGAGTTCTCACTTGTCTTAATGTAGTCCCATTATGATCATTTTAAAGCGACAGAAGTCTGGATGAATATCTAGAAGAGAAACTTACCTCTTCCCACTGATGGATATATCTTATTAATCTTGAAAGTCGTAGCAAACGTAGCAGACTCAGGATTTTTGTGAACCTCACAATGCGAAGTGCTCTAGCTGTCTTATAGACTTCTGAATCCATTCCTTTCTCTACAATAAGAAAGATATAATCCACTGGTATGGATGAGATGAAGTCAACCACAAACCAGCTCTTTAAATAATTCATCTTGATTACTTTGGGGTCTAGTATTATTTCAGAGCTATCCTCATTAACCGTGCCGGTTCTAAAGTTCATAATCAAGTCCAGCAGAAACACAGTATCCGATGCTACGTTGAAAATAATCCATGGTGTGGTTGTCTGTTCTGTGAAGAATGTGATACCAACAGGTATTATTACAAGATTTCCAACCATCATGATAAGCATGATTAAGTCCCAGTAAAACCTAAGAGAAATAGAGAATGCAATTGTTAAGCAAAGCAGCATGTAAATGGCCATTTATTCTTTTCTGTGCATATATGATTTGTGGACAGCACTTTAAAATTGGAAGAAACTAGACTGCATTCAAGATTTTTTTCATCAAATATACAAAACAGAAATTGAAACCATCCCTTCACAATTATTCATGTGCCTATGATTGCAAGTCACATCTTCAAAATAACTTTTTTTCCACAGAGGTTTGATGGCACATTTTGCTGAGTCAATTTTCTTTGGTATCTTCAACAGAAACATTTCCTTTAAAAGTATTTTTTTACTTTTAAAGTATTTAAAAGTATTTAAACCTTTAAAAGTATTTTTTCATTGTAGTTACATTGAAAGCATTGATAAGTGCAAGAAAAGATTTTGCTAAAAAAAAGAAAAAGAAAAATCAGAATGCCTAAACCTTCAGAAGCAAAATAAAGGCTTCAGATAGCAATCAGGAACATTAGTATTAAGATAGTAAGCTATGAGACAAACATTATATTTTCACTTCCAGTAAAAAGATGGCTGTCAGAACCCAATCTTTGTATGGGCATGGGATTTCTTATTTTTTTCGGGTTCTGCCATTCTCCTGGGAGGGGGGAAAGGGGGATGCTTGGGGTGCTGATGTGTATTTCCTTTGCTTTGTTCCTTGCTCTATCCTCTTTGATATTTCTCTATCGGGGTGAGAATGGAATATGCCTCCAGACATCTGCCTTATCTCCGGCTGCAGAAGAAATAGCACAGAGACCTAACAGCCTTGGAAGCTGCACCTTATCAGTCCATTCCCATGGCACTTTCACACCTGCGGATTGGCCTGTTTGAACTGTCTGGATGGGCAGTTGGGGTGGGGTTATTTTGGACTCTTTTTACTATTTGATTCTCACGGGAAACCCTCAGATCCTGCCTTCCATTCCTGCTGTCAGCATCTCCCAATAAAAGTTCCTTTTGAAATGATGTTGTTTCAAGAGTTCTGCTTCCTTGGGAGGACTGATTGAGGCAGGTCCCTACAATGGCCAACTGACAACATGCCCAGGAAAGGATTCCCTAAGGGGTTTTTCTCTGGAATGTAGCTTCTTCAACTATCCTTTAATTTAACTCTCCCGGGTTAGGGAAAGTCCTAGAATTATTCCTCAAGATCTTCCAATACAGCAAAGGTCTGCAAGTAGCTTCAGGAGCATCTGCTTTGAAGCAGCTTGTATGCCGAAGAAGCAGCCATTTGAGAATTTATTTTTCAAATGAACAGTAAGTTGTGCCTTTCGTTTCTTAATCATTTTAAGGACTATCAATATTTAATTAAGCTAAAAGATGTTCTCTTTAGCTACAGCCTGTTATTCCTTTTTGAAGATCTGTACCATTTGGGGGGTTTCTTCTTGTTAATCAACAAGGAAGAAGGCTGCTAAGGCAAGCTAAAATAAGGAAGTGTGGAATATCTTTTTTTTTTTTTAAATGGAGAAATATAACGGCAGAAAGTTGTGGTTCTAGTTTATTATTTTTAGTAATTTGTAGCTTGGTCTGCTTTGCTGTGGGTGACTAAAACTTTCTGATTTTTATGATACCTGATTGGCCAGCAATTCTTAAGTGACTTCCAAAAAAGCTACTTTTGACTGAAGAGGGAGTTAAGAAGATGGAAGAGATACATTAGAGATGTATTTGAAAAATCTTTAAATAAAATCCATCAATTTATAGACCAGCTATGCTCCAAGGGTGTTAAAAAGACTACTCAAACTATTTCAGATATGCAAATATTTGTAGAAAGTTACCAAACCACTGAGACAATTTCATAGGTAGCTGCCAATGCAAAGGAGTCAACTGTAATTTTGGAATATAAACCTGACACCAATTTTGATTCTGATGGCTTAAATTGAAGCCTCCCAACAGAATTGAAAGAAGAGCTTCAAGAAAATTTGCAACTTTAAAAAGGACAAGTAGGGACTTTTTCCTCATGGATATTAACAAGGTTGAGAAATCTTTGAGAAAAAGAGAAGCTTATAACTACATGACAAATATTCCAGAGAAGAAAGTGATTTTATTCGATGAAGTCAAGCTGGAAGGAGTGACTTAAGCGTAATGAGTCAATTGAAATTAGGATGGATTTTCATCGGTTTCATATTTGTAATTGAAAGAAAGTCTTAATCTTAAACTAAATGTATTTTTTTCTTTATATATAATGCTTAAATAATTCCTAAAGTTTGTAAAATATTATTGAAAGTGTATTGAAAATATCTATGTTAAGAGAAAGTTAAAGAAAAAGATGTATTAAAGAAAAATCCAGAGTTTTAAAAAGGATGTGTACAAGAAGAAAAAAATTATTCTATGATGGTAACTTAGAGGGAGTGATCTAAATTTAATGAGTTAGAGTTAGTTGGAATTTTATTGGTCTGAAAGTAAACTTTAAAGTATGCATGCTAAAAGAAAGTTAAAGATTTATTAGAATGTTTTAATTTTAGAAATGTTTTTAAAGAAAAGCTTACTGTTTTATTTTTTTTTGTAGAAGTTTTTATTAATTTCCCCCCCATACATACAGTAATAATTTTTCAACCAACATGCTGTCTGAGTTTACATTCGCTAATACATATTTAATTCCTAATCCTTTATTCTTTCCTCTAGCCATCGATAAAATAAGTCCCAAATTTGATAATATTCTGTTTCTTCTTTTTCTTTCAGACTCATAGTCAATCTGTCCATCTCTGCACAGTCTAGCATTTTTTTAATTATTTCTTCAACTGATGGTATTCCTTCATTTTTTCAATATTGCGCAAATATAATTCTTGCCGCTGTTGTGACATGCAAAGTCAAATAAAAGCTTTGTCTATTAGTATTTTCTGGTATTATACCTAATAAAAAAAGTTCAGGTTTAAAGTCTACATGTTCTCCCAACATTTTTTCCAGCCAAGTATGTATCTTTTTCCAATAATTCATTACTTTATCACAAGTCCACCAAACATGGTAATATGTGCCTGACTTATGTTTACATTTCCAACATCTATCTAACATATTTTTGAACATTTTTGCTAATCTTGCTGGTGGCAAGTGCCATCTATAGAACATTTTTATAAATTTTCTTTATAAGAAGTCAACATTGTCAGTTTATAATTTCCCTCCCACAAATTTTGCCATTTTTCTAAGTCTGTATTATATCCAAAAATTTTCGCCCATCTTATCATTATTTCTTTAACTTGTTCGCTTTCCATTTCCAAAGTTAATAAAACATTATACATTTTCTTAATTAATTTCTCATATGAAGTTAACAATGTCTTATCAAACACCATTTGTTCCTTATAAAATCCATACAGTTTAATATCTTTATCATATCTAGTTTGCATTTGTAAATGTGCCCACCATGATAGGTTGATGCCCTGATTTTCCATTTTTTGTTTAGATTTTAGATTCCCTTCAGAGTTTAGAATATCTCTATATGTCCAGATTTTTTCAAAGTTCACCAAATTTTGATGTACAAATGCTTCCATAGTTGACAACCACCGTGGAATTTTCAAGTATATTTTACTTTTTATTTTTTCCCATGTTGTTAATAATGCATTTCTTATATAATGATTTTGGAAATATTTATGAACTTTATTTTTCCCATACCATAAAAAGGCGTGCCATCCCAATTGTAAATCATGTCCCTCCAGGTATAACAACCTTTTATTTCTAAGAGTTATCCATTCTTTTACCATGTTAGTACGGATGCTTGATAATATAAAACCCACTCCAGTAAACCAAATCCTCCATTTTCTTTGGCATCTTGTACTGTTTTAAAATGGATGAAAAAAAGCATTTTTCCCTTTGAGGTTAAAGAATCTGAAAGAATACAGTGAATGTTGTTAATATAAATGGTGATAGTTTATAAAGATTATTAATTTGGCTGCATTAACCGAGGAATAGAATCAAGATCACGTGAAGTGTTAATACCACTTTACAATGCCTTAGTAAGGCCACACTTGGAATACTGCATCCAGTTTTGGTCACCACGATGTAAAAAAGACATTGAGACTCTAGAAAGAGTACAGAGAAGAGCAACAAAGATGATTAGGGGACTGGAGGCTAAAACATATAAGGAACGGTTGCTGGAATTGGGTATGTCTAGTTTAATGAAGAGAAGGATGAAGGGGGACATGATAGCAGTGTTCCAATATTTCAGGGGTTGCCACATAGAAGAGGGAATCAAGCTATTCTCCAAAGCACCCGAAGGCAGGACAAGAAGCAATGGATAGAAACTAACCAAAGAGAGAAGCAACCTAGAACTAAGGAGAAACTTCCTGACAGTTAGAACAAGTTGAGGCTGGAATGTTATACTGTGCTAAAAAGAGTCAGAAGTCAACGCCTTTTTCTTTCTTCCCTTGTACCTCGTATTTTTCTTTCCCTTTTCTTTTTTCTTCCCTTAATTTCCTATTGTTATTTTTCTTTGTATCTTATACATTGATAAAACAATAAAAGTTATATAAGAGAGAAGCATTACTGTCAACGCTGCTAACATCGGATGTTCTTGCTTTGACAACAGATGGAAATGTAGCCATCTTTTCTCTATCGCTTTTAGAGTTCATTGATGCTGGGAGGGAGAATATGGATGAGATTACCTCTCTGTTGTTGAATTTTGCTTTACAGGTAGTTTCTGAATAATTATGATTTAGGTCCTTTACATCTCTTATTGCTGCCCTATTGTGCAGTGTTTATAAAGGATTTAATTTTCTTCTTCAAACAAGTAATATTTTCAAATAATTTTATTAAGATTACAATTCAAACAGTACAAAACTTTTACTTTTAAAAAACTGAAAAATATAAAAAGAAAAATGAGAAGCGCGAGGGGGGGAAGCAAAAAAGAAACAAAAGTGAAAATGAAAAAACAAATAAGGAGTGACTTTTCCTTCATCATAAGTACAATTTTAGTAAATTATCACTTATCTCTACAACAAATACACTATTCTTCCCATAACTCATTTCTTAACAAAATCTTAAGGCCTTATCATTTACTCCTAATCAGCAAAAATATATTAAGGGCTATCAGAAATCACTACATAACTATTTTAACCATGATCAAATAAGTCAACTCTTTATTCCCTCCCCACACTTTTATCAAGTTTTAATCCCTTAAAATAATGATTTTGGGCTTGATTTTTTTTTATTCTTCCCTTTTCTCCTCCCAACAAATTTTCCAAAGTTTTTATAGATCTCTTTTGTAAATTCAGTAAGAAGAATTATCCAAATCACTCTTATAAATTAATACCTGTATGTCCTTTTTCAATATCAAGACTTTTATTAGTTTCATTTGTATATCCAGTGTGCTATCTTTTTGCATATCAGGGAGAAAGTAGTAGTGCATGTATATTTGTGTGTTTGCAAAATAAAGGTGGATGCGCATCTTTATGATAAAGATGTAATATAAACCCATCTTGCTACTTTAAATGAATTCAAATCTCCAGGAACACTTGGATTACAGCTAGGCACTAGAAGGACCACCTGACTAAAGTGATACCAGTACTGCTGACTGCAATCTTTGAAAACTCTTACAATATGACAGCCCTGTTGGACCTCTTCTGATGAGAAGGTTGGGGGGCTGGAGCATCTGCAGTAGGGACAATATATGTGTTATGTGTGATTTCAGCAGTTGTGAAGCCACTCCATTCTGGTTGAAGCAGATCCAGGAAGCCCCAGGACTTCTTGCCTGCATCTACTGACAGCATCTCTGACTCTGAAGTCCAGCCACCTAGACCTAATCACAGGCATTGATAAGGATTCTACAACAGACAGCAGAATTCTGTAGATGTTTTTCAAGAAGCAATTCAATAAAAGAACCAATGCTGAAAAGTAAACTGCCACAATTGTGTATTGGGTAGAGGCTTAGTGTGGCTCATTTATTGGCCCCACTCTCTGAGAACAAATCCTGTGAACAACTTTTGAAATCTCAACTGTGATGTTTATACCCTGTTGTGCTGTGAGACCTCTGGATTCCACCTCAGCATATGTCCTGTGTTTTCCTTTGAGTTTGTCATCTGCTGATTGGATTCATGGTTTCAACCTGTGCCAAGTCTATGATTATGTTTACAGCTGTTATCTGATTATGCTGAAAAAAGGGCCCCTTTCCTGTAAACCAGACATGTTAAACTCGCGATGTCACGTGACGTCGCGCAACGTATCGGAGCTTTTTCCCCATTGCCGGCAATGGGGTGGACACGGTTTCCCAGTGACGCGTCCGGCCTGAGGGCCGGCAGTTTGACACCCCTGCTGTAAACGTTCTGCCTGACCTTTGCCTGTCACTAGGCTGTGGCAGGTATTCAGCTTGCCATCTTGTTGGCTGGTATACTGCAGTGCCAGCACCAAAAGTAGAAAATAGGTGAGGTACCAGAAAATTGAATAAGAGCAACATAGATCTCCTCTTCATATCCTTCATATTCAAGAAGCAGAAGAAAGAAAACTTGGGAAACACTATAAGATAGATGGTGGAATATACACACGTGTATACATGCAGCTACTAGAATGCCAATTGTCAAGCAACAAGTCTGTGAACACTTAGAAAGGAATACTACCATTTACCAGGAGTTACACTGTATTTCTCCAGAACAAATTATGTCAAACAAACCTTTTTTTACAACCAGATGACTAATTTAATAGATCAGAGGTGCTGTAGATGTAATGTATTTAAATTTGACCACAGCTGGCACCAGATTTTCTGTTACTAAGCTAGTCAATTGTTAATGAGTTGCATCCAACTTTAAGACCTTTTCTGTTGCTGTTGTTAAGTGAATTACTGCAGTTCTTAAGTGCATAATGCAGTCTTTAAGCAAATCTAGTTTCCCCCATTGATTTTGCTTGTCAGAAGCCAGCTGGGGAAGTCACAAATAGCAATCACACAATCCCAGGATTATAACTGCCATATGCCTGAATTTTCATCAAGTCATTATTGGGATACCGTGATAGTTGTAAGTGCTTCAAACAATTGTTAAAGGAATGGTTTAAGTCAATACCTGTAATCTATAGCAGATGGCATTGCAGTTCAATGGATTTGCAACTGGTTGAATAATTGCACTCTGCAACTGATTCCTTAGAAACCTGAAGAGATGTGCTTCATTGTATTCAGCATTTCTTAGACTGTTATTAGGTGACTGCCTATTCTGTTCTGTTCTGGCAATCACAATTGAAAAAGGCATGATAAAGCTAAAGTAGTATCAGAATGGAAGAGAATCTGGAAACCAAGACTTATGAAAAATGGTTCAAAGAGCTGGGCATACACAGCTTGCAAAAAATAATAGGCAATGATAGCAATCTTTAGAGAATCTAACATTTTATCACATGCCTGAGTTTGGGGATCTGTTGTGCACAGAAACTGACAAGGACTAACATGTTGGATTTAAAAGAAAGGAGATTCAACCTAAGTATGAGGAGGACCTTTCTGGTGATAGGAAATGTTAAGGACTGGAGCCATTTTCTTAAACTTGTGATATGTTCCTCAGCAGTAAAAGCTTTTCAAATGAGGGTTGGATGGCCATTTCTTAGTGATTGGTTTGTGGAACCCTTTATGAGGCAGCTTAAAGGACTAGATAATTTATGAAGTTCCTTTCAACTCATACATTCTTAGCCTATAATTCACTCCTTGTAGTGACAAAATTACACCGATTAAAAGACAGTCAGTATGATGTCTTGTTTCTTGCAAAATTGTTGATTTGTCCAGCAAAACTGCAAACACACACTTAGTTACGTTGCTGAAAAGTTCTGTATTTTTTTAACTGAGGAAGTATCGATACTTTTTCTGGTGTAGGGCACATGCAGAGTTTCACAAACATATTCAGATTTTGCTCTTTCTTCCTATCAATGATTGGCATATGGAATGAATTTGTCATTGTGCTGCAGAATTACTTTATTATCCCATGTCATATTTGAAGGGTTACATGGCATTTTCCTCAGCCTTCCTGTCATAATCTATCAAGGTGTTGACATTAAAACAGAAATTCCTGCTGCTAACCATGGATTTTATGGTAGACTGAAACAATTCACTCTTGGACATCCTCAAATAAGTACAAGTCTCAAATATGGTATAATATTTGAGGAAGAATGAACAATGTATATTACATATATCGTACAAATAAGGCATGTTTCTAATTTTGCAGGCAGATATCCATCTTGTATATGTATCATTTTTTTCAATTTATGGACGAATTATATCCAGTGTTTACTGTAACTGTGGTATGTAGAAATTTAGTTTTCATTATATATCATAATGTTATATTTGCATAATCATGATTTGGCAATATATCAGAGCTACTGGAGATGATTCTCATCCTTAGAAAGCACAATGTAGATATACTAGCATGGGGATCTGAGGATGATATGCAAACCTGAAGGTGATTGGTGGCTTGAGGGAACTCCCTCTGTTTCTTTTAATTCTTTAACATCTTCATTTTAACCTTCTTTTAGTTCTGCTCTTTTCTGTTTTAAACTATGTTTTTATACTCTTATGGTCTTAATTGTAAACCACCCAGATTCATTTAGGTGAGATGGGCAGTGTAGAAATTTGATAAATGAATAAATAAATAAATCATGAAATAGGGCCATGTTATTTTACTTTAAATGTTTTTGTCCCATTTTTCTGTATCCTATGTGTATTTAAGATCATTCGGAATCAACAAATCAAACAAATCTTACAACCTAAAGTCATATATAAAGCATCAGGAAAAATATAAAAAGTACAAAGCAGGGAGGAAAAACTGAGATGCCAAACTGGTAAAATATTCGGTGGTATAAGATAACAAACAATGGACAGAAACAATGGAACTTCTGCAATGAAATAAAATCCATAAAACTTTAAAAGAACACTTCAACCATGTGTTTATAGATATGGTGTTAATAACACCAGGATATCCACTAAAACTTTTTGGAGTTTACCAGTTATCCTGCCTTATCATTTTATTATTATCATTCCTTGCACAGCCAGATGTTCAGACTGGATATGGCATTTTTGTCCACCTAGCAATTCCTTCCCGAGGACCTAGGACAGTCAGATGTAGATGTTAAAGGGATCATCAGAGGATGTAAGATGTTCCATGTAAAGCTGCCATTTGCAATTGACTAATGGTGATTTTGTCAATGCTGATGATGTTGAAGTGCTCTAGTTGTTTTAGGATTGAACCCAAGGTGCCTATTACTGTTGGTACTGTTTTTGCTTTCTTTTGCCTCATTCTATTTCTATTTTCAGGTCTTGGTAAAATTCTATTCTATTTTGCTTTATCGTGGTTGTTGTTGCTTTAGTTTTTTTTAATTTTAAATGAACAGAAAGCTCCCTTCTGCAAAAGTAAAGCATTAGCCTCAAGCATAATCTGTAATCTCCTCATCAACAGAGTCACAGAAACATCTGGAAAATACGGCTTGAAGCTTAACACCTCCAAAACCAAGATCATGGTCGTCAGCAAACAACCCGTTAAATTACCACCAGTAAATTCAGAAGGAACACCACTAGAAAAAGTTGAAAGGATCACGCACCTCGGTTCTAATTTACATGAAAGCTGGGACATGACCGCTGAAGTAAAGACTAGGATAGAGAAAGCTCGAACAGCATTCTTCAAAATGAAAAAGGTCTTCTGCAATCACGACATAAGCCTAAGACTGAAAATCAGGCTTGTCAGATGCTATATTTTTTCTATCCTGCTCTATGGAGTAGAGAGTTGGTCTCTGACAGAAGGCCACCTGAAGAGACTAGAAGCATTTGAAATGTGGATTTACAGGCGGCTGTTACGTATAAGCTGGGTTGACAAAATCAGAAATGAGAAGGTGATAAGCCGCCTGGGAAAGCCAAAGGAAATCATCAAAACAGTTAAAAAACAAACGTTAGAATATTTCGGACATGTGATGCGACACCCAGAAAAATACAGCATACTCCATTTAATCCTCCAAGGAAAGATTGAAGGCAAACGAGGTCCAGGCAGAAGAAGAACATCATGGCTTCAAAATCTAGGGGACTGGTTTGGACAAAACTCAACAGCACTTTTTCGTGCGGTTGCTGATAAAAACAGGATCGCCAACATGATCGCCAACGTCCGATAACGGATATGGCAGAAGAAGAAGATAATCTGTAATCTGTTTGGATTCCACATTGATCCTAAAGACTTTTTAGAACTTAAATATGGCAGGGGTTTATAGTTGACGAAGTGCCTACTGCTCCAACAAACGTTTGAAGTGACTGAAAATATCTCTATTACAATGCTTTTAACCCACAAGCACAAATGATGGAAAACATCTATTTAAAATAATTTAAAGATATTGATAAAAATCTAATCTTTTAAAAATCATGAAATGAAAATTAGCGATAATAGTTGTGGTAGAACAGCAACCTAAGCTATTTTTTTGAGAAAAGTATCCAGGCTTGTTCCTGTGATATTAGAATACTACTTTTAGCAATATCTAACACAATTCTTTGCCACAATTCAAGTTATCTGAGCACATCACTATCTTTCCAAATAATGGGAAGTAACTGTTCTACTTTATTCTGCACTATTCAGAGTCCACTTCAAAGACTGGGCAAGGACTATTGGATTCAGAAAAACTGGAACACATTCAGAGAAGAGCAACAATCAAGGGACTGGATGTGACCTTTAGCTCTAAAAGGAGAGGGCTCTTTGAGGATATGATAGTACTCTTTAAATTTTTGAAGATGGCCAAGTTCTCTTTCCCCTTATACCAGAGAGCGGGACATAATGGTTCTATTATAGAGAGATTCTGATGAAGTATTTTGTATAAAATTCTAAGGATGGCTATGGACCATAACTGATAAATGTTCAGGTGCCTAAAGCTGTCTGTATTCTCATAAGCAACACCAATTTTAAGTGCTGGAAAAAGAATTCCTACTTAAAAAACATTCAAGGACTTTTCAACATCAAGTAATTAATGCTGTCAAGTTCCCTGCAGAGTGAAATGTTACACAACTCTGAGCAGCATTATATTAATTCAGAACAATTCATATTAGTGAAGGATATGAATGTTTGTGTATATTTAAAACACCAGTAGCAAAATTTTCAGATCAGTTTCCTACAATAATCTTTTCCATCCTAGTGCTTTCCAGACTGATAGGTGCTGGATGGGTTCCAAGTCCCATACTTCCAGTAAGCTATTGCTTACTAAGTATTTCAGAACCTGGCATCCCACACATCTGAAAGTGATCAGGTTGGAGAAGTCCATCCTATAGTTTCCTTTCTTGCCCAGATCACGACTTTAAATTTCAAATTTGAAATATATTAATAAATTAATTTTTCCTTATCACACAAAGGGGAATCACACAATAATAATAAAGAATACATGTACAATAATGGTAAGATGCCCTATTGTCTGTGATGCAGGGTTTTTTTAACAACTAATTTACCTTATGTCAGTAATGTCTTTCCATTGTTAGCATCAACATTTCTTAAGATTTCAAATGAGGTGGACATCCCATGAGATTTTTGCCATTTAAAAATTATTTTATTCTATTGTTTTATTTTTGGTATCTGCATCATCAAAAATAACAGCAGTTTCCACACCCCACTCCCAAACGTAGATTCATTTCTCTGTAAGTATAGTGAGTTATTTTTACAAATACTGAATTTATGGTAAGGGGAATAGTGAGCTGCCTGGCTCCAAAAATGAACAACAAAGTAATTATCTCATTCTTAGTTATATCTCTGGTATAAGACTATCCTACATTCTATAGGGCTTTAAACATGCCTAGTTGTAAAACAACTGGTAATTTATCAAAGCTCATGGTCACTTATCAAAGCTTATGGTGAAGTTGAGTCAGTGCACTCTTTAGGAAATAGTTCCTAATCTGCATCCAGAGATTCCTTGGAACTGAAATAGTTATAACGAGGTGCCAGGAGATTAGGTCAAGCCCTGTCACAGGAAAGTAAAGATTCATGAGGTGGCTAATTAAAATGAATGGATGTGGAGGACATTTGCATTAAACTGCAACATGAGCAGAAATCTTATGAACAAGAACTCAAAACACATAGGCCACCAAAAGAGTATATTGCTATTTTCACAATTTCCACATATGTATGTTATATTTCATGGCAAATTCTCCTGAGACAGTTCATAATATATTTAAAACATTAAAATAAACCACCTGTGTATCATTAAATCCCCAATCCATCTGATGTGTAGAATATTGTTGTATAGTAGATTAAAGCAACATAAAGTATTACAAAAAGTAAATCAGTAACAAGACAGTTTTGATGTTTCTTGCTGTGAATCTGTAACAAAACATTCATGAACTATAACAGCATTACAAATATTTACTGCTTTCTTTTTTACAGATTGAAAGTTTGGGAATCTATTGAGTCAGAATTTTAATATCATTCCCTACTGATCAAATTCATATTTGAATGCATATGGCCTGAAACAATAATTTGAAAAGGTAGAGTTTTCACTCTAGAATTCTGTATGTTGCATTTTCCCTTGGTTGTGATTGGTTGTCTACCTAAGGAGTTACAAAATTTTTGTTCTATATCCAGGTAAAGACTGATACTGACTTGCATTGAAATGATAACATGGAAAAGTAAACATTTGGCATATTTTGCCATGTAGTCAAACAAAAATCTTTTTTTTCTTTTGTACAAGTGAATCATTGTGCACATTTGTAAAATGTCCACAATATTTACTTCAAATTGGTTTAGGGAAAAAGTTATTCCTCCTTAATCAAGTCTATGGTCAGAAATTATTCAGAGGACTAGCAACATTTTTTTTCTTTACTTCTTCCATATCTCTAACAGAAAGTATAATAGATTCCAAAGTATCTACAGATAGTCCTTGAGTTACAAACACTTATTCAGCAACTATTCAAAGTTACAATGGTACTGAACTAGGGAGATTTACAAGTGGTCCATGAAATTGTGTCTGTTGCAGCATTCCCTTGGTCATATGATTTAAATCTGGATGTTCAAGCTTGCAGTTATGATGTTGAAGCAAGCCACAATTGTTGACATTCCCTTCCCACTGGCAAAATCCATTGGCAGGAAGACAGAAATCCCTCCCAATCCCACTGCTTTTTCACCTGCCTACCTAATTTATTAGTACCTATCCACTGCACCTTCTCTGTACCCACCCACACTCCAAAACACCTGCCTGTAGAAATCCCCTGCACCCTAATGTGTACCCACCCATACTCTAGAATGCATGCCCACAGCACCTTCCAGCCCCCTTATGTTCCTTAGAAATTAATTTCAGATTGCACCCTTCCCACATTCAGGAACTCACCATTGAATTGTATCTTAACAGACACTTAGTGCCTGGAAAATTCTTTTTTTTTTTTACTTATTTATTTTTCTCCATTTTTGGTTACTTGATTACTTGCTTGGAAGGGGAGCATAACACAGTGCTTTGTTCAGTTCTAACAATATCAGAGGTAAAGATGATCAAAAATTTCTCAATAAATGCAAATATTTTTCTATGGAAGATGATATTAGAATCTGATTTGCCAAATTATTAAGCAGCATTCATATGCAAAAGAGTACCTGATCCATTTTTACATCTTTGTAACGTGATATTTTTGCTAATTGGTAAAAAAGAACTGAAGAAAAGAGAATACAAATAGATGCAGATTAGCTGCAGATTTCAAATGCCCTTGTAGATTAATCTTATCCATGCTTACTTGGCAGTTTGAGTTGACTTGTCTAAATGTAATAGGATTTAACTTTTTACATAAGCATCTGGCCACTCAGTAATATTTTATAAACTAAACACTTTCAAAATATTGGTATGGTTAGAACAAGCTTCCATTTATGCCTTTTGGGAATGGTGAGATATTTGTGTCTTTCATAAGATGAAAAGCTCTAAAAACCGAGGCACTCAGTCACTGAATTACTGCTGTCATACTGTTCCAAGCTCTCCAGTCTTCTGAAACGAAACACAGAAGTTCTATGAACATTAAGTTCTATAAGACACCCCAAAGAATTCTCACTGGATCAACAACTCTTGTGAGAGCTTTCAACCATCTCTTCAGCTTCATCCTGGACTCTCGTGAGCCTGCTGGTTTTCTTTTTTCACCTGAGATAAATCAGGTAAGAAGTTTAGGACACTCAGAGAAACTTTGCGAGCTGAGAGTGGAGGGAAAGACAAAGGGAAAGACCTAGCTATGCATAATGAACTATCAGAGGAACACGGTTGAGGAAAAACTGCCATAGTCCTTAATCAGTTCCTTGACTCCATTTCCTAGCCAAGTATATTGTCCTTAATGAGTTCCTTAGGCCCAATTCATAGCCAGTTGAGTTTCTTATTCAACCGGGGCTTCACTTGGAGACCAAATAACTTTTTCAGTTAGCTTCTGAGTGCAGGACTTGAGGTTCCTTCTTTTGAACACAGTAGTTTTGAATGCATACCCAGACATCCTATCCATTCCCTGTCTTGGCACCAGCTCTTTGCATCTCACTAGTTTGCATCTCACATGTCTCCAGTGTTTGTTATCACTCAGTGTTCACAAGATGTCCACAGAGGAGAAGCTGGCTGCCTTATTCTAAGTCCCTCAAGATTCACTTCTTGAGTCTTCCATCTTCTCTTGAATACACAAACAAAATCCAATTTCCTGCCTGCCTCCAAGCTCTAACAAACATTTCCCCAGCCATTAAACAATCGAAGTCTTCTAAAGGGCAGCTAAGGAAGCTAAGAGTAAAGACAATAGAAAACTGACAGGAGACAGGAGTTTCTAATTTGTTTAGTAGCACAGGAGTGATTCCCATAAGTCCTTCCTTCCCTCTTCACTTTCCAATTATTTGCATGCATGAAGTTAAGTTGGTATCCTGTGCACACCTACTAAGCATAAGTCCTTCACAGCTGTGTGTGGGAAATAAAGAAATTTAGGATTGCACTGCTTAGCTGCAATACACATGACCACAGTGTGAATAGTACATCTACATGACAAGTTTGCAAAAGCAGGAAGGGGATAAGAAGATAGGTGCTTAAGTGGATTCAACCAGGCACTCAAAGTAGGGGGGGGGGAAATCCATGCCATCAATTTTCCATTCCTAAGTGGAGGATTCATTCTAAGTGACCCCCCCCCCCCAAATGGTGGTTCTCATGCATAATTTTCAGTCACACAATAATAAACTGTCACACCCAGCCTACATATGTATCTCTCTCTATATATATATATATAGTTTATTATTTATTATTAACCTTATTATGTTTCATTTTATTGTTAACTTTCCATCACTTAGAATTTTCCTCTTGAACAGAGTTTCAGGATTTTTTAAAACAGGTTCTGTAGCCTGAAAAAGTTTGAAATTCCCTGATTTGCTGAACAAATCTGAATTTTATCCTGAAATCCTAAAGCAAGCTTATTTTGTTGTTGTTGTTGTTGTTCACTAGTGCTACACCGATCTATTATCATGTGGATACTGGAAAGTAAAAAGGGGTGGGGATTTGGCATATAGACATTGCTGCCATCTTGACTTTTTATTTTAACCTCCTCTGCAGACAGACATCCCTGCTTTGAAGCAATGTTATGAAGTCAACACACTGTTCCACCCAGTATAGCAGCCACCTTGACTTACCTGCTTGCTTGTAGTAAGACAGATCAGCAAATCAAGGCAATTTGATCCTGCCTTTACAAATCACTGAAGCTGAAATAATGTGTATGTTGTTGTATAGCTTTTGTGTGTGCCAAATACATAGAATCAATTCTTAGAGGAAAAGCTTTTCTCAGATGAATTTATGAATTTATTGTTTCTCAAAATATTTTAAAAGTATGTTATAATTGAAAAGATATTGTAATATATGGACCACAGTGTTATTTTTGTGCTTTTTGTACTTTGTGTATGTGTACATATGCGTGTGTGTCTTACAAGTCAATGAAATCAGGAGTGAGTATTTATGGTTGAATGTGTTCAGGAAACCCTGCTATTGTCTTAGGAGATGGTATGAACTGGGCCTTCACATTTAGGTTTATGATCATTCTACACAGCACAAGAGCACACAATTGTTATTTTCCTAAGACATATTTAGGTTTTAGTGCAATGCATAAACTCATCCTCCCTGTAGAGAGGAATATTAATCTGGGACAAAACAGCCTTTAAATAAATGAACATAAAAACCAACAAAAAACAGGACATGTGGGTCTAGTTGATAGACTTTCATAAATATATACAACAAATGCAGTTAGAATGGTTTATTGGGGGAGTGTCACAGTGAGGTGAATAGTGGCATCCATAAGGGGAAAGGGGGGGGGAATCACCATCCTGACAAAAGCCCTGTTCCTTTTGTACACTCATTTGTCATTCTGATGCAAACAGGAAGATCCTTCAGTTGTCTCTGAAGGTGTTATACCAGCCAGCAAGTCAATCAAACTACTACAGATTTGAAACCTGGGAAAACCTATTAGAAGAGGTTAAATTAAGCCCTGTAGCTCCCCCAGGTGAACTCTCTGCCTTGGCTATGAACTGGAACTATTAAAAAGCATGACCTGATAGAAAACCTGGAGCCCAGTTTTATAAAGATCTGCTAGCTGCAGGACTTAAGTAGGTGACAGGAGGTTAGAAAAGATTTGTGCTGTCTAAAGCTCCAAATAATTCTGTGCCAAGGAGACGTTCTGCCTGAATGTTAAGTGCAAAGACTTTTAAGGACTTATCTATAGCTTTGTTGCTGATTACAAAGTGTATAAAGAAGGAAAACCTTGTTTTTAAAATCAGCCAAGGTCAGGCCAAATCATGGTTAAGTATTATTTGATAGCTAGATATTTCAAACTAATTACAAGAAGGACAGAACTAAACTGCCCTATTTATCTCAAATTCTTTAAACAAATCATCCATCAATGTTGGATTTATCTATGTTCAGTTTTTTTTTATAGGATACAACAGTCCTTTCCATCAGAAGCAGCATGCAAGTTTTTTTTTTTTACAATAACGTTACTGAGTGCCATATTGATTTAAAAATATCTGTTCCAATGTGAAGTTGGACAGGTGGCTCCTGTGACATCATATGAAAGCCATAACTTACAGAAAGGTAATACATTTTGTTGTGTAGCATGCATTCATTGAAATCTCTTGGAGTAAACATTCTCTCTGATTCTTGAGTACAGATTAGACCCAGTTGTGCAATTATTTATTCAGCAGTTCTGTGGCTGTTTCTTTACTTTAGTACATAGAACACAACCTAAGGTGACAGTGAAAAGTGTTTCCAGTTGAGCAAGTTGCTCATGATAAGTTGCTCTTAAAACAAGCACTTCAGAAATTTAGGTCATTTTAGTCCCACCACTTTTCTTTCTATTTATGTTTGTCAAAAAATAACTA
Source organism: Azemiops feae (assembly GCA_023970755.1). Lineage (NCBI taxonomy): Eukaryota > Metazoa > Chordata > Lepidosauria > Squamata > Viperidae > Azemiops > Azemiops feae. The sequence continues at coordinate 902,935 of JALGBA010000302.1, read as the reverse complement.
TATGCCTAAAAATCTCCTTTTGGTCTCAGAACTAAAGCTCACTGCATTTTTAAATCATTTTGATTAATATTTTAATTGGTTAAATAAAGTGAAAAGTTAATTGAAAGAAAAATCATTTCATTTTTTCTTTCTAAATTACCATGCTTATGGCCCAGGAAAAAAAAAACAATGAGAGCTCATAATCTAATAGGGAACATTTTATAGATAACAATAAAAAATCTTTATTAACACTGAATTTAACAGAAGACTTAATGGGAAATTGTGCAGATGGGAATACACTGAATGCATTTATAGTATTTACTTTGACTTAAAGCTTAAGTATTCCCAAACTGTAGTTTTTAAATTGATTTACATTTTACAGCATATTAAGAAGTATTTATTTTCAGAAATCTTGAGTTCAATGGGTTTATTCTCAAGTAAGTGAGTATAAAATTACATCTTTAATTATTTATATAAATTGCTTAGGTAAACTCTTGGGCATTAGCTTCATGTTGGATTTTTTTTTAATTAATCAGGGTTGGGAGAAATAGTTATAATAGCTGGCCTGGGATAATTTTTCAACAAATACTACTATTAAGTCAAGATGCTACTTCAAACCTTTACTTTGAAGAAGTTTAAGTCTCTTTTTAAAACAGTTTTTTTTCTTCCTAGCATTTTCACACAAGTGGAAGGTCTGCTTTTTTTCAGATCAACTGAGTGTTGATCCATTGGTTGCAACCTGAGTGCTTGTCACCAGGGACTGATATTGTGAATTAAGAGACTGTTTGTCCCAAAGTCACCCAGCCAGCTTTCATGCCTAAGGCAGAACATCATCTCACAGTCTCCTGGTTTCTAGCTTACTGTATACATTTTTCAGTAATTTGGGTCTCAGATTCAAGTTGAGAGCCTTGTATTCTGACCTCTTTTTCTATTTTTGGTATATCATATAGATTATCTATAAAGTACTTCATTTTTTAAAGCACCAACAACATATGGTAACTACATCTCAAAGGCTTCCTCTCCTTCCTTCCTTCCTTCCTTCCTTCCTTCCTTCCTTCCTTCCTTCCTTCCTTCCTTCCGCAACGGAGTCTTCAGGCATGCAATTAGGCCTTAACTTCTTAAATTCAGAAACACAAATATTACCACAAGTATTTTTTTCAGGAGGCCTTTGAACCTTAGAAATGACTACTCATGCATATCTACTTGTTATTTGGCTTCCATCATTGTTGTGCTATTATTTTTATATTGATGTGTTATTTGTGGTTGTGTTTAATTACTAAATATTCAGTATTGTTACTGATTTGCCACCTAGCTAACCAGGGCATCAATTTTAGGATTGTCTTACATTGCAATTCTATGGCTGACCCATCAACAGTTTGGCTGCTATGTTCTGTACCCCTGTGACTTCTGAATTTTCTCCATAAACAGCCCCACTTAAGGGATGTTACAGTAATCTATGTGGTGATCAAGTATGAGTTACCATTGCCAGGAATCATAATGAAGATTTCAAAAAACATAAAACAATCTGTTTCTAACACCAAAGCAGTCTGACAGACTTTGAACCTAAAATAACAAATGCAATAAATGCAGTTGTGTTGCAATCTTAAGGAAAAAAAGGTAAGAATAAACTATGGTTTATCAAAAATTCAGCCCCCTTATGCAGGAGTCAAAACTTTGGTATTGTCATTCACAAATAAACCCCACTTTAATCCCTATTTGTTTTCCACTTGTAACTCAAGGGATTGAAAAGCAGTTCTTATGAGTTCACCAGCTGTTTTAAATTTAAATTTATTATGGAATATATTCATGCAATTTCATGCAAATCTCACTCCCCCCTCCAAATTAAAAATATAGACTTAGATCATTATAACACAGCAATCAAAATGCTAAACACTGTGCAGGATTATGCAGAAATACGCATAATTGGACTTTTTTTTAAAAAAAAAAAGATGGTTATAAGTCAGAATAGCATCTTGAATCCTTAGCAAACTGATTAAAATTCCCTGATTGACAGCTAGTAATTCTGTCAATGACTTGATAAGCAAGGCATGTTTTATCCTCACAAGCCAGTATCTAGAAAATCAACTCTCTACAGATGATAAGAAATTATTCTTCTGCTTAATTTTAATAGGAACACCTAAGTCTTGTCAAGTTTTATTCATTTTTATTCCACCTTTATTATTTTTACAAATACCTGAAGGCAGAAAACATATACAACACATCTTCCTCTTCCTAGTTTCCCCACAACAACAAAAGTCCAAAAGTCACCCAGCTGACTTTCATGGCTAAGGAAGAACTTGAACTCAGCTTTCTGACCTAGTGCCTGAACTACTGGATCAAACTGGCTCTCAGACAAAAGTGTACAGAGGAAACTTTTGATATGAAAGAAATACTAGGTTTGAAAGAAACACTAGACCTTAACAGCAGAAGGATGGCAGAGAATTCTTCCGCCTTATATTGATATAACTGCAGATTGCAGCACTAGTTAATCATGTCTGAGTTCTATGGTTTTGCAGGATCAGTCCTTCTTTGTACTTGATGGCAGAACACTTGTAAATTCCAGGTTCTAGACTAGACTAGAAAATAGCACAATGGCAAACCATTTCCATACCATTTGTAAGAAAACTGTGTGGATATGTCTATAGAATTACCAGAAATCCAGCTGAGTTCAAGGGCATCTTTACCAGTCCAAGAAAGACCGAAATTGTAATACTGTGCTAAATAATTGCAGGGAAGGAATTACAGCATCAGAATTGATGGCATTCTGGGAAATAAACTTATAAATAACTTTGAACAGTGATGGTTATATATGGTAGAAGACAAGGCACTTCAGGACTTCTGAGATTATATAATGGGCGATTTCATATAATAGCTAGAATGGTAGATATATCAGTCACAAGACATTCATTTACCAGCAGGTAAACTGGTGAAGTTGTTCCTGTCATCTCATCTGGTTTCAAGGTACAGCTTTCCTTTGTGTTTTCTTGTGAGGCAGGTGGTTTTAAATAAAGCTCTTGGCTTCAGCGATACACCATTTTTATTTTCTGAAAATGAACATGGGGCCTATCTGGGTCTCGGCAGCATTTCAAGAATGAATGCTGCAGGTAAAGTAATACTTTGCAATTTTAGTCATCATAGATAAAGTTTGTATTGATGATTGTAATTATGAAAATGTCCATATAAAAATGATCTTTGCTATTTATTTTAACTAAGAATCTTTTTTAAAAATTGCAAAAAACACATATTTTACATTCACATTTTGCTAATAAACTTTCTATTGCTATCCGTTCTCCACACAACATGAACGAAGTAGGCATTTTGTCTAATCTAATCCATCAGCATTTAACATGTAAAATTTGGATCAACTATTACATTCCTTTGTTTTACTGTGTTATAGTTTATTGACTCATATTCTCTAGTTGAGGTTTTTGATAATATGACAACTATTCAATAAGACGTTGAATAGATGTAGATAGAAATAAATGATCCTCTTTGACTTGGCCTGTTGACTGTTAACTTACCAACCACAAATCAACTGTTTAAAAATATACGGACAATTATGAAATTACATTCATCAATACAAATTTTATGATGACTGAAATGTGTTTTAAATAAGTATTGCATAAAATATTTCTTCATTATTGATACAGCTTTTAATAGAATTATGCAAATATTCAAATCATGTAATTCAAGTAGGTTTCTATCAATGTAATGATTATGAAATTCTGAATGAAACCTGAGTTGTTCAGAGTGTTAAACTGAATCATGTGCCATTGAATCAATTTGAAAATGTCAGATGAGATTTAAAGTGCTTGCATGTTCACAGATCCTTTTTAAGGATTAATTCGAAAATCAATATCAATTGATTTCATTTGAAATTCCTTCCAGTAATCTTGATCTTGCAACATTAATGGGCAATGTGAATCACAGCTAATCCATAGAAGCTCACATTCAGTTTGGAAGTATCTAGACCCAGAAAGGAATCCTTCCCTTTTTTTTCTCAGAAATCTGTCCTCTGAGGGTTTTTTTAAAGGAGACAAAGTCCCACTGGCACAGTTATAATTAATACTAAATATTTTTATTTTCTTTGTTAATATAACTTTAACTTTTTTATAAATCATAAAAAATAAAAAAGTAACTAAAACAAATGGTCAAACAGAAAAAAATAGAAAAGAAAGAGATAAGAGACAGAATTGGAAAAATAATAATTATAAAAAGAAAGAAAAAGAAAGAAAAGAAAATGTAACCTCCGACTTCCTTTACAGAAGGTATAGTAAAACATAAATTCAACTCTTCCTTTAGCAATGAACTATAGCTTCCATGTTCTAAATAATTAATACATTTTACTAATATTTTCAAAGGAAATTTATTATCAAAACTCTAAAAAGGACATTGGGAAAAATACTTTCCCTTTGACATATTTCTGCAACTTACTGTTTGCAACTTAAAAACTGTATGCATTGGTTTGGCTCTAAAATATGCTACAATAGCATGTAAATATTTATGATAATTTAATTTGATATGAAAAACCTTTATCCAAGCATAAAAACTGTACACATTAGGATCAGGACCTAATTTCTGATGGACTGTGCATATGAAAATATTTATTCTTATCTCTACTTAAAATCATGCCTGTTAACATATCTTTAAGAAAGCCTACCGACTCTTTAATGTCACCAATGACAATATACATGTACATGTGTGAATATGTTTTTGTGTGCCATTAACTTGATTTGATATGTCTAGAATAAATCCTCTAGGTAGGAATTAGCACTTTACGGGCCATGAATTCCAAAATTGAAATCCCATCTCTGGGGAAAATAGAATTAGAGAAATAGACTGCTGAAAAGCTTTTTGACAATTAGCAAGTTGTCTCCTGTACTCATTTTTCTTTAAATTAAAAGTAGGTTAAGCATTTATCTCAAAAATCTTAGGCAGCCAAATACATAGGATTCAATATTGGGTGGATAATCTTATTACTGAATTGCAACACTAATTAGTATTTTTTTTATGGTCTTCAGTGGATTTTTGTGAATTTTGATTCATTTGTATGTAATATGGCAACTCAGAAATACTACCTATAGAGAGAGAGCTGTAATCTGTAAAATTCATTTTAGAGAAATGAGGGAAGACTTTATGAAATGGCTGCAAGAAAATTGGAATAGGATTGAGAACATTACTACATTATATTACTAAAGAAGCTACTGTGAATAACAAAGCCCAGGCTACATAGGAACCACAGAATGGCAACAATGGAAAACAGATTTGCATGTAGAGTCAGAGAGAATAACAACCAGATATTGTCCTAAAATGAATGTGAGAAACTGGTGCTACCTAAACTAGGCAATGGACAATTTGTGCTCAAAACAAAATTGTAAAGCTCTCCTGACCTTTTATTACCATCAGTCATGATATTATTCTGAATCATTTTGCTATACAGGATTTTGGGGGTATTGTTTGGCAATGGTTTCTGAATTGTGGGTGGCAGGGTGCGCTAGGGGATTACTGTCCATCACTTAGGTTGTTGTCCCTTTTTTCTCGTATGCTTTTTATTTTCTACATCAAATCATTGAAGGAAGTCATGTAGAACTTTGGAGTTGAGCTATGTCAATATATTGATGACATTCAGTCCTACTATGCCTTACCTAATAACTCCAAGAAAAAAAATCCTGAATATTATTTAACTGAATGGCCTGGATAAGAAATTAACTTAATAATGGACTGGATAAGAAATTAAATCCATAAAAAATGGACGTTGATAAAGAAAAATCTGTAGTCTGGATTCCAAGTTCTTGAGGAACCATATTAGCCAATATAACTATGAGAAAGTGAATGAACAAAAAGTCTGAGCTAACACAAGGCAGATTTCTATGTTGCTAAAGATGAATACAATGGAGATTTCTTTTTTTTTTTAAATGTAACCTTTATCTGTTCTGTTACTAGAAACACTAATTTCACAGATGAAACAAATTTAACAATAAAAAAACTAGAACACTATCAGTGTTGCCTTTAAATTTGCAAAGTGCCTTTACTTGGTGTGTCATTGATGCACACACAGAGGATGCTCATAGTCTAACATACATGGTGTGCAGGACCATTTATTCAGCCATCAAATTCTCTCTTCACTTTTAATCCATTCCTCATAAATATATAACAAGATTGCCTTTCACAGATTTGAGACATTGTCAAGTTAACTATAGTAAATACGCCTCTGGAAGGTTTGCTGAGAAGTTTGCTGCAAATCTAAGAAAATATTTTTTTGCATTTAAGAAATGCAGCCTCATTTTTAGTAGAATGTTCTTTCTTTTCCATGATTGCACCTATATCTTGGTGTCACAGTATTAGAAGAGATACATGCTCAACAGAAGAGTCTTCTATTTCTAAATAATAAAGGGGCTAATAGGCTGTAGTCCTTAAAACGATTATTATATTGTCACTGTAATTCCATTATTGAGACATCTATATCTGTAAGTTTTCAAACAATTAAAACAAGATCAGGGTCACTTTGTAGCAGAATACCAATCAATGTATTCTACAAATGTTAATTGCGGATGACTTCTTGAAAACAATTACATCTAGAAAAACAAAGAAGGGCAGACAGATGGAAGAAGGATTTTCTAAATTAAGTTACAACATACATTTTGCTCTTAAATATTTTGCTTCCTAAATACTGCATTTTATCAGTCTTTCTCAACTTGCTGCAGTCTAAGTAATCCAGACATTTATTTCCAGAATCTCCTGATAATGGCATGTTGATTGAAAATTCTAGGCTAGTCAGATAGTTGATTTAACTATGGTTCACTTTTGTTATTTCCTGAAATGACATTTAAAAATAATTTCACAAATGAAAGGAGCTCCAAAGTTTTAATGTAGTAAAGAGATAATGCATACGCCCGTTATCACTGTCAGAGAGGAAAAGCCGTATGTCTTTCCTTTTCTTCCATGAAATGCTTATTCTATTTATACAATCACAAAATGATTTGGCTTATGGACTTCAAAGTTCTTTTAAACTGGTTTAAACCTCTTTGGGGCTGCATAGAATAAACTATAGGGTGCTTTACGCCTTGATTCACTGGAAATTTTTCCCTAGAACAATTATCTGGCAGTATACTTAAGTAATCAAGATTTAGCAGTTATAAAGGGAAATGCCATCTTACAAATAATTATGTCACTCAGAGGTGAGAAAAACAGAATACTAAAAACGAGCATGAGTTTAACAAGATAATTCTTGAACAACATATATAATAGAAATGGAAACTTCTAGAAAATAAGCTGAAAATTATGGATGAAATAATTTTTTTTATTTCTTCTTCTAAGTCTGAGAAAATTGTACAAAAGAACTTGGAGAAGAAGAAAAAACATACAAAGTTAGCAAGGGAAAAATGTTTTCTCTGACCCCTGAATTCTTAAATTTATATTCCAAATTATTACATTTTTCCTTATTATGTAATCTGAAGCTGAAAGGAGAAACACGTACAGCCATGATGATGGAAGTAATGATGGTTGACAGGAACAGAAAAATAATAAAAATATAGCAAACAATATTACTGTAAACTATATATATTTAAAATTCATTTCTTCTTTCATTTCCTGATTTTAATTTATTTGATTGCTACTTTTTATTCTTTTGCTAAAGTTTGCACAACATTTTTGTGTGTGTGCCTTCGAGTCAGCATTGCCTTCTGCTGACTATGTGGACCAACCCCTGCAGTTTTCTTGGCAAGGTTTTTCAGAAACGGTTTGCCATTGCCCGTTTCCTAGGGCTGACAGAGTGTGACTGGCCCAAAGTCTGGCTTCATGCTTAAAATGGGACTGGAACTCAGGGTCTCCCAGTTTCTAGCTTGATGCCTCATCACACTAATCTGGCTCTCTTGCATAACATTACTTGATCTGAAAAGAAACAGCTTGATGAGTATGTGATGTATAATAGCTCTTGCATCTATTTTTAAAATGATATTTGATCACCAAGATTAAGAAATGCTTTCATATCCTGGATATGACACTGTACCAAGCCTAAAATCTTTATTTTATTTTCTACAGATTGAGAGTATAGACAGCTATTTCCCTAAGTAAATGGCCCTTCAATATGGGAGCCTTGCCTACCACATTTCAAAGACAGTACGAGACAAATCAGTTTGACCACTCAACTTGCTACTCCATCTGAAATTAAAATACCTTTAGAGGTTACAAGGGCAACATTGCTGCTGTGAGAAGGAAGCTTCAGGTATATCATATCAGTATCACAAGTGGATTATGAAGAAATAAAAGCTGTCAGGAAGAAATCTCAAGTGCATTGCCTGAATGTCACAACCGGGGCTAGGAAGACAAAGGTTTATCATGTTGCTTACATAATGGTTTGCTAATTAGAGCTTAATTCCCATCAGAGTAGCCTATTCTCCTTGTCCTAATGACCACATACCATTATTAAAAAGAATATCTCCGCTCTCTCTCCCCCCCCCTCTCTCTCTCTGTGTATCTCTCTGTGTGTATGTGTGTATTAAGAGCATCTTTTCAAGGCTTTTCAATTATACATCTATCCATTTTATGCATTCAGAACCTCATGCATGAATTGCATAATGTTTGTATCACATTTTTTCTTTTTTATTGTTTAAAATTTAAGTGCATACTACAATTTGCTAAATGTTGTTTTTATACAATAGAACTTCCTAGTATGTTAAATATAGCAATCAATAGTATAGAATAATGCATTGCTCAGTGGTTCTTTTAAAACTAATGAATATCTGACCATAGACCTTGTCTTTAGAAGGAGTATATAAACTGTAGTACTCTCTGTATGCTCAATAAATCTATACCAAACTCTTGAAAAATCATATTTGGCTATTCTCTCCCTCCCTCTCCCATTCCCTCTCTATCATTTTGTTGTTGTTGCTTTTGGCCAGCTTATCTATTAGAGCTATTTGCCAACATCACTGAATTCAGTCTGGCCTTGAAAAATTATTCCATGTCTTCTATAAGCAAGTTGTCTAGTAATTGCTAATGAACGGTATTATTAAATTTAATGCAGAATGTATCTCTCAGTTGCCATCTAATGGCCAGCCACACTTTTTCACCTCAGATCTGGTAGCACAATCCAGTCTAGAAATGGTAGGTTCAATCTAGAAAGCGAATCTAGAAATCCAATCTGAACTTTTCTGCATGAAAAACATGTGCCACTTTAAGTTGTTTGTAAAAAATAAAAATAATAAAGGTGGGGTATAAATATAAATTATAAATTATCAGCACTTAATTCATTTACTGCCAACTAAAAATACACCCATTACCAGTTATAATATCATGAAATAGAGGGATGAAATTCTTTTCATAGAAGGAGAAATTACAGAACCAACAGAAGAGAATATTTATAGTTTAGGACTGAACTGCAGGATCATTGGTGCTCTCTGAGCTTCGTGATTTTCTTGCAGATGTTTCATTACCAAACTAGGTAACATCATCTAATGATGTTATCGAGTTTGGTAATGAAATGTTGCAAGAAAACCACAAAGACCAGAGCATCAAGGACTCCACAGAACCTACAGTAATTGGAGCTCCCTCTCATGGAACTAATGAAGGTATGACAAAATATCAAAAATCAAGTACAGGATAGATAATTTGAGTAGTGAGAGTCATGTTTTCACAACATGAAATTTAAGGTTGTTCAACAAATTGCATTCAACAAATGCAAGGAATTTCATGCAGAAAAAGGACTGGACAGGCTGATATATGGATTCAGCAGGGATCCATGTGATGCATTACCTAAACTCACATATAAATATAATCAAGCTAACCATCATTGATCAGAAAAAGTTTGGGGATGGTTGCTGAATCCATGTTTATTACAAGGAGAAATGGATATTTTAATCTTCCATTTTGTATTTAAAATTAATTGACTTTGAAATGAAAAACTGAGTCATGTTAGACATTTGCTATCCTCTTCCTTCCACATATTTTACTTTGAGGCTGTTCTCCAATGATGGGACAGCTCTGTGAACTAGTCAGATTCTGCCAATACCCAATTATCACAACCATCCATAAGAGCCTCTGCTTGTGTTTAAGCTTGTGAATAAAGGTTTCTCTTGTATTTGTTTAAAATGTGAATTTCAAACAAGCTTTTCCTTACAGGGTCCTTGGTGTTCTCTGAGTTTGATTGGTTGCTTGCACACATTTCATTACCCACTATTCAACTCTCTGTTTCACATATTCTCTTCTATTGAAAGCTTTTCCTTCAAACGGAGAAAACTATTTTATATTGTATGAACTGACAGCACTGTCAAAGATTTATAAAAGTTTGAAATAGCCAGTGAGAAATTATACAAATATATATTTTTACAGTATCCACAAACAACCCAAGACTTACTACAAAATGTTTTAAATAAATTAAGTTCAAATTATTGTGCACCAACGCTACAATGCTATATCCAAATATATCTGCACATTTTAGGATACTAAGATATATAAGATATATAATCTTTACCTCTCATTTAGTGCTTATAAGAATTAGCATCAGTAAATAGAATTAGCATTTTCTTTATATGGTTGAATAAAGTGACATTAATGAAAGATACACTGTTTATTCTGTACTGTGCTAAAATGCCACTTGGTCTATATAGCTTTTAAATAAATGTGGAAGACCATGCTAATCTGTTAATGGTTGATCTCAGAAGGTCACCACTATATAAATTTCTTTTCCCTTCCCTCTTCCATATGCCTAAGAGGGAAATTAAATTTGTATATTATGCACAGCAACAAATACAGTGGTTGAAAGGACAAGGGCAGTGCATTCCAAGGTTAAAGATGGGATTTCCAAAAGCCCCATTATTCAACACCTTGGATAGCTACCAGTTAAAGATTCTAATATTTCTCCCCTCTGACAGATCTCAATGCAAACTAATACTGTGTGTCTTAAAAGATATTACTCTCTGGTTTGTAGCAGCAGATAAATTAATAAGGACAAATCCATTCTATCCAAAAATTATTATTCAAAATCCCAGTTGCCCTCAATCCATGCTCTTCTTTTTCTTCCCTGCAAAATCCTGATTTTCTATCAAGCTGATAATAGCCTGTATCCAAATTATTGAGGAAGGCAGCCAAACATGCATGTATTATCATACAAAAGCAATTTTATGCACAGATCAGCATAAGCTATTCAATGGTGCATGATTCAACCAAGACCGTATATATGTCTTTCCGAATTTCTCACAAAGCAGTGGGACTCCGGGATAGAGATTTGATTTTTCAGAACAAAAACAGCACACATTTCTAAACTATATATATATATATTAATCTGATTTTCTGGGACATTTCTGGTTTCCTAATTTTGATGCCTTCTTTTGTCATATATCAGAAAGAAAGGTTCAAAGATTAATGAAGAACTCAGAGATGTATTGGGTAAATATTACATTTATTAGATGACCATGGCCTCTTGATGTGACTGATACCCACACAATTCAGTTAAGCCCTGGATCCCCAGACTGATGCCTATAACCACTGAAACTTTCTTTGGTGCCCACCATTACTGTCAGCCAATTGATCTAATTAAAGTTCCTTTAATTCTTAAAAATAAGAAGCTAGCATATCAAAAAGCAAAACATTCTCCTCAAGGAGAATACTTTTGAGTCCGAGTGGCATTCTTAAAAAATAATGTAGTTGTTAGCTAGAAACCAAAATTTTGTAAGAGTGCTCACCTTTTCAGAAAACAATACAGAATATGCTAAGGAGCTATACAACTTCTTGAAAAGGAGTTATGGAAGGGGTTCCATATAGAATCAACTTTGTGAACTCTCAAGTTTCCTCTTTCCGCTATGTATTCAAAATGGACAGTGATTAATATATACATAACACACATATATACATGCTATATACATATACACACCCATACACACACCCATACCCGTGTGTGTGTGTGCGTGTGTGTATAGCACGTATATGTGTGTGCTATGTATGTGTATGGGTAGATATATACTTTGAGAGCAGGCGACAGAATTTCATTTTTTATGTGGGCCAGCGTGCGTACAGTAAAAAATGACAATAAAGGTTATCTTATCTCTTTGAGAAATTACATCATCAGTTTTACCCGTGGTAATTTTTTAAAAATTGGTTATCCGAACCATTACAGCTATTTTGTTAGAGTGTCCCAAATATATTCTGTGTCTACCAACTTATGATGATTAGAGATTCATGTCTTTCACACTGGCCTATATATGCGGAGCCTAATTGTATGTGTAAAATTGTACTCTATAAAGCACAGAATATTGTATGTGCTTGCCTATATATCTTGAAGAAGATTGGATTACTTGTACAATCTTAACTGTTGCACTCTATCACATTCTTGCTTTTTTTAAGCAGTCCAGAGAACCTATGTTGATATAAAGAAATGAATGACTAAATATATAAAATAAGCAGTCAGTTAATATTCTAGGTATTGACCCATGTAAAACACTTTTCAGATATTATGTTTAACATATGTATTTGGGGTATACAGATCAACTCCAACCCAAACAAAATAATTGATTTAATTCAAATTACCAGTCTAATTATTTCAATCTATTCAGAAAACTGAGTCAATTCCATTTGATTTTCTGGATTGATTAGGGGGGAAATTATTTAAATGGCTTTGAATCAATCTCTAATGCAAATGTTAAATGCACCAAAGTGGCTTCCCTCTTCCCACCCCCACCCCCACCCCACCCCGCCAACCTTCTGTGCTTAGAAAAGAGCATTTTGCATAGGGCTGCAGTCAAGGTCAATCACATAGTTTCTAATTTTGGCATCACTCAAAGAGTTACATGTAAATACTTTTTTCCCTCACCTTTCAAAAGAAAGCAGTGTATATTTGTTTGTTCTCTTTGTGCAGCTGGAGGGGAAATGATTACTTGCTACAACAGTGAATTAAAGGAAGGGATATGTATAGTTTTTAGACATTAGTGGTTCTTGGTTTGTTGAAAAACAGCACCCATCAACTTTCTAATGCCACACAATAAGTGTGCCAGCAACCACCGGCTTTTCACTTCAGAGAATGAGTACTTTTCAGAGAAGATAAAGTAAGGAGCAGCCCTATTATTGTAAAACGGGGATGACAGTAAAGTCATATTTCACCTTCCTTGCTTTTGCTGTGAAAGGTTTTTTTTTTAAAATGCAGGTTCTAATATTAATATTGGATGAATGAATGGAATGGATTAAAAATATCCGTAAAAATACACTGGGGGAAAAAAAATCAGTGAAATAATTTTACTTGTTCAGAAGAAAAGGGAGATTTTTAAAACCCCAAACCATTCTAGCCTTCAAAACTGAAGGTCATAAGAAATAATATTATACAATGGTTACATTAGCAGACTGAGACTAATGAAACCTGGGGTCAAATACTGTCTCAGGAATAAAGCTCATAGGATGACCTTGGACAAGTCATCACCTGTCAGTATAATCAACTTTGTAGGCTTCTTGTGAAAGTAAAATGGTGGGAAGCAATACATACTTTTGCTTCAATTCTTGAATAGAAGGCAAGATATAAAATGAAATAAATACATGGAATTTTTTTAAAAGATATTGGTTTGTTTTTTTCCCTTAAAGCAAGGCGAATCGCATTATCTCTTTCAGCAACATATTTTGAAGCTGATAGGAAGAAAAAAATAGCTTCTTGTCAGGTGCTTAAGAATAGTCTGTTCCATTGGGACTGAAAGCGATGCAAATGAGCCAGCTTGCCAGTTCAAATCCCAAAGGTTATGGTAGCATTCTGAGAGTGAGTGTCATCACTGCTTGAGAACTTGAATTGGAATCAGAGAAATCCACATTCAAGTCTCCATTCAACAAGGAATTTGGTGGTTATATTCTCCCAACTTGCTTAACCAAATCAGCTAAAAATTCCATTTTCTGCTTTTACATAGTCTATGCTTGGTTAATGATAAATTTGATCTTGAAATGTATTCATTTGTAAATTAGGGGCTATATGTGAACCTAACCTGTTAAGTTACATTCATGGATCAACGTATTCCCACGTAAACCAGGAATGAATAAATAAATGAATGAATACACTTAGTTCCCGAGGTAAGCAATTTACCTGGGAAAAAGCCACTACTGCATGATTTTGGGCCAACAAATATTCAGCCTACCTTAGAGAATTACTGTAGACAGGAAATGATAGAGAACCTGCTTCACTTCCACCACGTTAATGTCTCAGAGGAAAGAGGAGATGTAATTTTAAAATAACAGAATAAGTGTGCTGGGAGCATATTTAGATTATGGACAAGACTGGCATGTGTTTTCCAAAAAATGGAATTTGATTCTTGTTTTTATAGGAAGAGAGAAGAAATGGAAAAGGTAGGAAGAAGCTCTGTAATTTTCATGGCCCTCATCCTTCGCCTCTAGTTTCTTGGATGATCTTTCTTCAGACAGGAATGAGTTCTGATGAAGAAAACTTTGCCAGGGATGAAGACTAACTAGCTCTCTGAGAATTTTAAAAAGAAAGGAAGAAAGAAAGAAAACAGGATGTGCTTTTAGCAGAAGTCCCAGCATTTTTTCACAATTCTCATCAGCAGTGACATCAAATGATTGGAGTGGGCTGAAGAGAGACAGACAATGCTGAAATAAGGTGATAGACTGAAACATTTTAACCTATGCCTCCTCCTCTCTCCCAAGTTATCAACTCAGGGTGCCCACTTCTATGTCTGACATCCAGATATTGTTTGACAGCACCCAGCATCCGGCTGGCACTTTCAAATGAGCAAATACGCCCCTTCCAGTTGGACTTGGCTTGCCCAGAGTTGGCTCGAGCCTGCTCAATCTCACCAGTTGCAAACCTGGTCTCTTTCTGCCGCCCAACCAAGCGCCCCTCACCTGAAGTCGCTGTACGGATGGATGATCCAGAATCCTGCAGTTTTAACCCTTTCCTGCTCCTTCTCCACTGCTTTCTGGCTGCCGAACATGCGGAGGGAGAATTTGTTGACCCCGGGCTGCAGCATGGAAGTGAACTGCCGCTGCATGAAGCCGTACTGGCGCCGCGCGCCGTCGGCACTGTCGAAGCCACCCACCGGTTCCTCGGCGCCGCCGTTGCCCTCCACTTTGAAACACACCGAATTGCCATGCTCCTTAAGGCTCCCACCGGCGCTTGGGCTGCTCAGCGCCTTCTCCGTACCCGTCTTTGCCTGGGAGCAGGCATTGGTGCTGGGACTGCTCTCGTCCCGGCTGCCGGGCGAGGCACTCGGCTTGTTGCCCTCCATGGCACGGTCCGGCGCCCAGGAAAGCGCTCCAGCCTGTCCGGCTCCTCTCGAGCCGCCGGCGGAGGAAAAGAGAGCGAGCCAGCTAGGCGAGCCGGCTCCCTCAGAACGGTGAGAGGAGGAGGAGGAGGAGGAGGAGGAGGCTGGTCCTACCCGCCCTTCAGCAGCGCTTCACTGCCCTGTGCCGCTCCTGGCATTGGCCAAGCCGGCAAGAGCCGCTTCTCACTCTGGCACCGACCAAGAGGGGCGGAGAGAAAAAAAAGCCGAAGCCTACGGCTCCGCGCCCTCTGCTGGTGAACGCTCCGCCCCGCCCCGCCCGGCTCCGCCCCTTCGTCCACTTCCCTCGTCTCGACATTGAGCGACCCGGCGGAGCCCTTGAGAGAGAAGGGACGGCCTTTCCTTCAGCTGGGCTGAAGCGGCGTTTTTCTTTTCCAAAACCGCCTCCCGATCGGTGAGGTGTTGGCGCTCCAAACCTGACCTGCCGGTGGCTTTGATTTGGATCTTCATCTATGAGTTCTGGCACTCGGTCTCGTTTAAAGAGAAAGAGTTACGGATCACGCAGGAAAGCCGCGTGAAGATTGCCCCCCCCCGCCACTTTCCAACCGGTCCCTCAGAACTGCAGGGACGCTGCGGGCTTCTTCGAAAGAGGGTGGCAGATTCAGAAGCGGCGTTAGGCTGCGCGCTGCAACTGGGCACAGCTGCCTTGCAAGACAGGTTGACTGATTCATATGTGCCAGCTCGCACCCCCTACGTCGAGTTGTAACTGCTGGTGAGATTGAGCCTTCACAGATGTGCGAAAACACTAAGGCTCGAGAGAAACCTGGTTTCACTTGCTGGCAATGCTGCTCAACCTTGGCAATTTGAAGATGTGTGGACTGCAACTCTGAGAATTCCCCAGCTATTATTGGGCAACTTCAAGCTGCTAAGAAACACTGCTGGAAAGAGAAAGGACTAGAAATGTCTGTAACAAAGCCAATGTCAAGTTTTCCCAGAAGAATTCATAGGGCTGAGACCCATTGTATCTTGGACAGGCTGCCTGTGCAGTTGGTGAGCTTTCCTTCATGGCTGATGTTGAAGGAATGTCTCTAGACACTGTCATATTTACAAATTCTTGCATCAACAAGATGACCTCCAAGGTCCTTTGCCAATTGAACAATTTCATATCACTCTGGCCATCTCAGACGCAATGCTTCAGCCTGTGGTCACAATAACTGAAAACTCCAAAAGAAATCTTCAATTTCTTTTGATGGTTTACAGGGGGGGGGGGTGTTCTTTCATTTGTTGTGATCTTGAACATCACAGGTGGGAGAATAGGCAGCATGTTTAACATTGTTGTGTCCTTTTTAAAGTTCTGCTTCAGCTTACTGGCGAGATACCCAGAATCAGAATCACTGAATTAACCCCTATGAATGAGTATGGATTTAAACCATCTGGCAGCAACTAGCCAACCTTCCTATCACCAACAAATTAAGAAGAATCAAAGATTGAAGCTAGAAAATCTTAGAGCAGGAAGATGAAAAAGCATTATGGAGAAAGTCAAAGGAAAACCCTTTGACCCCTACCCCAAAAAGTGATATAGCTTTCAGAAGTCAAACTCAGTGCGGTCTTTACTATAACTCTCCTGTAATTTCAACCATCATAATGTATTTGCAGAACTTGCCATGTAGGGTAGAAAAGCTGGAGAGGGGGCAGGCCAGGTTTTGCTTTTAGAAGTAAAGGGGCCACACAGCTTCAAAAGATGGGTATCCTCAGGGTGTGATAAAAAATAAGATAGTGACTGCAACAATGAGATCAAAGTTCTACAACACACGTAAGTTATGCAACACATCCAAAAAGAAGACAAAAGCTTTGATTGCAGTCTGGTGATCCTTCCCATGACTTTTTATCATACCCTCCTGTGGGCACCCCTGCTTCACAAAGTAGCTTTGAAGTAGTGCTTTTTAAAACATTTTTTTGACTGGAAGTATCCTTTCAGAACTTTAAATGACTTTTATTTCTATTCTACCTTTTTTTTTGCAAAGAAGGGCACTTTTCTTTCTTTCTAACAATCCTGTAAATTATATCCACAGAGATTTATCCAAAATCATCCTGGAAATTGTGTAATTTAGTGAGGATTTGAGCATAGCTTTGCCCAGTTCTGATCCTCTAATCCAGCAAATGATAGGCATAGAAAAAACCTGTGAGCAGCACTATTTTACAATAATCCGCCAGAACATTGTGTACATCTCTCATTGCAATATTTTTGCTATCCTATGAAGAAGCAAAATCAGGAATCTAACAAACTCTGCCAGGTTCCAATACAGTCATACTTCTTTTTGGCCTCATTTGCTTTTCAAGAATGAAGTTACAATAGTATATATAGAAAACACAACTGTATTGCATAATACATATGGTTATATCCCATTCTAAAAAGTGGCATTTAAAAATGCTAACATAAAAACATTTTGTGTCTTATGCTAGTGCTATTGATCTTTAACAAAAGATAATTTTACAAACTCTTCCAATATTCAGATTTTGCTATACCAGGTCATAAGTTTACATGATTTGCTATTTTTCACTGTATTTGTTTAAAATGACTGTTGCTTTAAATCTACAGTTCCATCATGGGAGATTTTGCTGTTAGACTATTTCTGAAAAGAAGAAAAGAGATGCTTCATGTCTACATCTATATGCTTTACAAGTATTATCTGTGCAGTTCTGTTAAAAGGGCTAGACATGATATAATTTTGGAACACATTACTGAAATCTGTTTTAGAAGCCTGGTTACAAAACATTCTGTCTCACTAGAGTTTGAAATGGTTGTCCTATTCCTTTTGTATGAGCCTAGGAAAAACAGTGCTGAATCATTAGGATTATAGGGAGACACAGACAGAGACACATATTCCTAATTCCACATGACACATGGAGATTCCTTCTTCGATACTAATCTGTGCTTGTGCCATTTAATGTTACTAATTGCTTTAGGGTGAGTAAGGACAGCTGGAAAATGACAGTTGTTTCTTAAGCAGAGATCATCTACTTTAATGTTCAATGGAAAGATTGAAATAATTGTAATTGCCACAATCCTGAAGCCACCCATGTAGGAATGTGCCTGGGAAAAATACAATAAGCTGTCCAGAAAGGATTCTACCTACCTCCAAATGAAAAGTATATTTTATACGTCTGAAAATATCTAGTTAATTCCAACCACAACTGATTTTAAAATGAATGTGCATGCTTTGAACATGATTCAGAAGAAATGTATCAAACTCACACAAGCAGCAATGAACCACACTGTCGCTCATTAAAGTTAGCTATGTCTTTTTTCAGGATTTTGTGTCTGTCTGAAAGAAGATGCAGTTGCTTTAATAGTTGCATTAGGCATTGCATTAAAACAGATTTACATAGTCTGAAAAAGGATATAGTTGCTTTAATTAGTACAGAGGTCCTGCATTTGCACACTTTCTGAAAAAAAAAATTCTTCTAAATTATTTTTTGCTACATCCACTGACCAAAATTCCATTTGCTTTTTACTGATATTATTTTATTTTGTTTAAATTTAATTTATTACTCTATTTATTTATTGCTTACACTCTGTCTGAAAGTAAGGAACCTATATACATGACCTAAATATTTTGGAAATAGACAGATTTTGATTTTCTGGCTGAGAAGAACATCTCTTCCCCTCATGCCCCCAAATCCTAGGAGCAACTATAAATATCAAGCACTAGCTATGGATTCAGTCTGTAAGTTACATCTTTAAACTCAGTTTCTACTCTTGATGGTGTTTAACAAAAAGATTGGCAGCTATGGATTATGGATTAAAGTGCTAATTGAATCAAGAAACTTGGTTGAATGTAGGATTGTAAAAAATGATGTACAAATGCTTTCTCAATGAAGCTGACTAGATGACTTTGGATCAGTCACTGTCTTTTAATCCAAGCTTCTGCATAAAGTTGTTTTGAAGAAAAATGGGAAGAAGTGCCACTATTTTTGAGTTTCTCGAGGAAAAGTTGGATATAACTATGAGGAATAAATAAATAGTGAATAGCATCTTATAGCAGGAATTATGAAACAAAGTTTGAAATTTGAAACAATTTTTTTGAATATTTCTATTTGCCACTATATTGGATGTATATAACAAATTTGAAATTTCCCAGTTACATCATACTTTTAAAAATAAAAGGTTATTTCTGCAACATAATATCTTATTAGTCACCTTACTCCACTAATTAAGATAGGAATTGGTGAAGTTGACCAAGCATATGACTTATCTGTGGTGATAAGGGCAGCAAAGCCAATTTCTACCTCTTTATTGAATCTGCAGAGAGCCACCAACAATCCTAATTTGGTGACTAGGTCCCTCCTAGGTAAGGAGAAGTTGGGGGAATCCTTGCAGGGCTGCTGTGAAGTGTATTATCAATGTCTGTTACACAAAGTTGTTTGACTTCGTTTAGAGTTGGATTTTGACTGGGCCTGTTTTCCTAAGGAGATAGATGGGGTCCTAACAGTTGTGAGTTTGGCCATTTGCCTTCATGATTGGTTAAGGTCTCCCTGGAGGGGGCATGTGGATGGGTCCAAGCAGTGGTAAATGCCTCTTGTAGAAGGGGATGGTACTGCTTGCTTTGAAGGAAGTGATAGTGTGCTCCCTTTTCAAGAGGGCATTCTTGGGCAAACAGTATTGGACAACTTCCGTCAAGTATTATTATTATTATTATTATTATTATTATTATTATTATTATTATTATTATTATTATTATTATTATTATTATTATTATTATTATTATTATTATTATTATTATTGTTGTTGTTGTTGTTGTTGTTGTTGTTATTACTACTATTACTATTACTACTACTACTACTACTACTAATAATAATAATAATAATAATAATAATAATAATAATAATAATAATAATAATAATCGCACAGACAGCCAGATGTTCAGACTGGATTTGGCATTTTTGTCTACCTATCGAGTCCTTACCTGGGATAGGCAGATGTGGATGTTTGATGGTATTACAGATATCGTCGCAGGATGGAAGCAGTTCCTAGTAAGGCCGCCTTTTGCAATTGACTAATGGCAAATTTGTCAATGCCAATGGTGTTCAAGTGGTGCTCCAGTTGTTTTGGGATTGCACCCAAGGTGCCTATTACTATTGGTACTACCCTTGCTTGCTTTTGCCACAGTCTTTCTATTTCTATTTGTAAGTCTTTGTATTTTGTTATCTTCTCCAGTTCTTTCTCGTCTATTCTGCTGTCTCCAGGCACTGCCACGTCCACTATCCAGACTTTTTTATCTTTCTTATCGACAATTGTTAAGTCCAAGGTGTTATGTTGCAGGTGCTTGTCTGTTTAAATTATTATTATTATTATTATTATTATTATTATTATTATTATTATTATTATTATTATTATTATTATTATTATTATTATTATTATTATTATTATTATTATTATTATTATTATTATTATTATTTCTTTTATTCATTAAACATAAACCTCAGTCAACTGAACATTCAAATTGGCTGGTGCTGATGGTTGACACGGGTTGCTACCAGCATCCTAGGTGTCAACCAGGTACCTTCTTAAAATATAAGATGTTCCGAGTAGCGCAGTTTTTTGTAACATTGCTGGAGTTATTGCAGGAAGCTGCAGTTTCTTGATGTGTTTTGCGAAGTTTTTGGACATAGTTCCCAGTGCCCCAATGACAATGGGTACCACTGTTACACGTTTCATCCATAATCGCGCAGTTTCGATGGCCAGGTCGCGATATTTCGTAATTTTTTCCAGTTCTTTTTCTTCGACTCTGGCATCTCCTGGTACAGCAATATCAATCAGCTGTACGCTTCGGTTCTCTACAACTGCGATATCTGGCGTATTGTGTTCCAAATGGCGATCTGTCTGTATTCGAAAGTCCTACAAGATCTTCACCCTCTCATTCTCAACAACTTTTTCACCCTGTGTTCCCACGACTTTTCGGACACAGGCAAGTCATATTTTTTACACAATGCCCAGTGGATTAATTTAGCAACTCGATCATGTCTAGATTTGTAATCAGTTTGTGCAATTTTGCTGCACTCACAGATTAGGTGTGAAACAGTTTCAACTTTGTCATTGCAAAGTCGGCAATTTGGATTGTCAGTGGATTTTTGTATCTTCGCTTTCATGGCATTAGTTTGTAATGCTTGTTCTTGAGCAGCCAGTATTAAGCCTTCCATTTCTTTCTTGATGGTTCCCATCTTAAGCCATGCCCATGTCAAGTTGTTATCACATTTTCTTTCAATGTTTTTCAAATACTGTCCATGCAAAGCTTTGGTTTTCCATCTATTTAATCTGTCATCCAGCCGTTTTTCCTTATATTCTGCCTTTGTTTCTGTTATTTTTATAGTGCTCTCTGTTTTCACAGCCTGCAGCAGTTTTTCTGTACTTTGATTCACATAGTCATTCAAACTTCATTTTTCTTCTTCTACAGTTTGGTGGATTTGCAATAGTCCTCTGCCCCCTATTTTTCTTGGCAGGTACAACCTGTCGATGTCACTTCGTGGATGTAGAGCGTGGTGCATATTCAAAAGTTTACGTGTTTTCCGGTCTAGGTTTTCCAGCTCAGCCAAAGTCCAGTTGATAATTCCAGCTGGGTAGCGTATCACTGGGACTGCCCATGTATTAATGGCTTTAATTATGTTTCCAGCATTCAGCTTTGATTTTAAAATTTTGCGGACTCTCCTGATGTATTACTTTTGCGTTGACTCTTTGACTTTTCCATTCAAGATGTTATCTGCTTCCAATATGCCTAGATATTTGTAACCGTCATCCTTTGCTAGTGCTTTCACAATACATCTATTTCCCAGTTCTATTCCTTCATTTTTGCCATTTTTCCTCGTTGCATGGATAGTACAGCACATTTTCCAAGTCCAAAGTTCATTCTGATGTCTCTGCTAAATAGTTGGACTGCGTTGAGTATTGATTCAAGTTCAGTGTGGCTTTTCGCGTACAGTTTTAAGTCATCCATGTACAGCAGATGGTTTATCTTGCCATGCTGGCTTGAGATGTAGTATCCCTGTTTTGTGTTTCGTAAGATTATTGTCAATGGAATTAATGTGATGTTGAACAGTAGTGGTGAAAGTGAGTCCCCTTGGAAAATTACTCGTCTGATGTTAATTTCACCAATGTTCTCCCCATTTACTGTTAGGGCTGTTTTCCATTTTTGCATATTTGCTTTCAAAAATGTACATATATTTTTGCTGATTCCAAAGTTTTCCAAACATGCATTAATCCAACTATGGGGTAATGAGTCGAATGCCTTCTTGTAATCAATCCACGCCATATTTAAGTTCGTTTTCCGTCATTTTGCATTTTTAAGTACCATTTTGTCAATGAGCAGCTGATCTTTTGTTCCTCTTGATTTTTTATAATTTCCTTTTTGTTCTACCGGATACAGACTGTTTTCCATCAGTTGGTTGAATACTGAATTTGCCAGTATTCTTGTAAAAAGTTTGAACGTTGTTGGCAAACAAGTAATTGGGCGGTAGTTACTTGGTTCTGTGCTTTTTTCTGGGTCCTTCATTATCAAGTATGTTTGGCCAGCTGTTAACCATTCTTCACTTGTGGCATTTTGGAGCATTTCATCAAACTGAGTGGCCATGCGGTGATGGAGGCTGGTGAGATGTTTCAACCAGTATCCATGCAGCTCGTCCAGGCCAGGTGCACTCCAGTTCTTGGCCTTCTTTACTTGTTTTGCAACCATATCATTGGTTATTACAGTATTCTCCATTTTGTTTTGTGTTGCTTCTTTTTGGATATCTTTGATCCAGGAGGCAGTTTTATTATGTTCCACTGGGTTTTCCCACAGTTCTTTCCAAAAGTTTAAAGTTTTTTCTTTACATGGGAGAACACTAGTTTGGACTTGATTTTCGTCAAGTGACCGGTAGAAAAGGTGCTGGTTTCTTCTGAACTGGACATTTTCACGATATTGTTTTATTCGTCCTTCGTATCTTTCAATTTTCTTTGCTGTTGCTATTACACGCTGTTTTAGTTCTTCCATGGTTTCCGTTATTGTTTTTTCCTCCAGATTATATTTTTTGTATAAACTGTTTTTCAGCTTTTCATTCTTTAGTTTTCCTTCTTTCAAGTATTTCAATTTGCTGACATCTCCTCATAGTTTTTTTTATTTTATTTTCAAGTTGAATTTTCCACTTTGGTGTTCCAGTGGGCTTCTTTTTTGGCATTTTATAACCCAATTCTGCAGTTATAACGGCAGCTGTACTGTACATTAGTTGGTTTGTTTCATACAGTGTGCTGGATGGGATGGAAGTTAATATGTTGTTCACAGCATTTAGTATATCTTTCACTCGTTTGCTATGCACTTCACGAATGGCAGGCAGGCTTTTTCTTTCTGTGTTTTCTTTGATGTGGTTTTCTATCTTTTCTTTCAGCATTTTCGCTAGATCACTTAGCTCTACATTTTCGAGTTGTTGTACAGGGGAATCTTCACCCTGTGTGGCAGCTTCTTCTGCTGGTTGGTCAGTTTGCTGGTTAGTTTGTTCAGGTGTTGGAACACTTTTTTCAGCCTGTTCATCATCATTACTTGTTTTCTTTTTAGCCAATGTTTCTAGTTGTTGCATTTCCACATCTATAAAAACTTTATTACGGATGATGTAGGGTCTTTGATCCATTAATCGTTGTTCAATTACATCACTTTCCGGATGTTTTTCCTTCCACAGTTGCATCATTCTTTTTTGAAACCCCCTGGCTGTTGGTTCTGCCTGGTAGTAACATTGGATGATTTCTCGATTTTCTTCGGTTGTCTAGGTTTTGCGCTTTTGTTCCAGTCGCTTTACAGTTGTACGCTCTGGTTCCCCAGCAGTAGCAACTGAGCCCTGTGGCCCATTTTCCGACAGATGCCCAGGAGCCATAGCATCTGACGCGGTCCTTGTTGACCCGGGCGACGACCGATCCGGTATGGGATTTTTTAAATTTCTTCTCATCATTAGTGATGGGGGGGTGCCTGGGTTGGTTCACAGTGGCTAAGCCACTACCGGTCCGGAGATCGGTAATCCCATAACCATAGGGACCGCACCCGATAGCCGTCCAGGCCCACGGGTTATTATTATTATTATTATTATTATTATTATTATTATTATTATTATTATTATTATTATTATTATTATTATTATTATTATTATTATTATTATTATTAGGGATGGGGGTACTCAGGATGAAAATGCTGCCCTGACCTTCTTAGACATGGTGTATTTCTGGACCGGTATACTGATGACATTCAATTACATATTCCCACCTTGGGCCAGGCAGTTGATGCTGGTTGTGGTGCTGGCCCAATGCCTGGATGCTGTGGGAATATGGAGGAAAAGAACTGACTCCAACTCAACTCTGGCAAGCTTTGGAGTGTGGTTCCCAGAGTCTGGTGACATGTCATGTTTGACTCTAAATGGGGTGGCCCTCCTCCCCCCAGACTGAACTGGTGCACACTTTGGGATACTTTCTATACTCAAAGCTGCAGCTCACAGAGCAGGTGGCAGCAGTATCTATTGTGGCTCTTAAACAGATTCATCTGTGCAGCAATTGTGCCCTTTTGTGGATGTGGAGGTCACTTATGCCTTAGTCACTTCTTGGTTGGACTTCAGGTTTGTGCTTTACATGGACAGGCCTTGAAGACCACTCAGAAGTTATAATTTGTCCACAAAGCAGTGGTGTACACAGTGCTGGATGCACCTAGTTACATCTCTGTTGTGTGAGCTGCATTGGCTTCTTCCAGGTGCAATTCAAGGTTATCGCCTTTAAAGCCTTCATGACATAGGACAAGGTTACTTTTTGATGCTATTTAATCTAGACTTTGCAGCCTAATTGGCCAATTGTATTTTCTTATTTTGGATTAGACTATTACCAAAAAAAATGATGAATAAAGATGACAGTCAATTAAAAAGTGCTATAACATCTACAGGCATCTACCCTGCCTGGTTCAATTTCAGAAAAAGTGTCTGTGATTTGTATTTTATTGCAGCAGTAATTGTCTATGCCTTCTGACCTGATGGGAAGTAGCAGACTTTAAGCTATTGGACTGTAGAAATTTTTGATGTAGCAGAAATGGTAATAAAAAGCATTTAAACTTGGAAAGAAGCAGCATTTTTGGGGAGCTGAAATTAGAGAACTTCTCCTAGAGCAGCTCAGCAGGGAAAGCCATCTGGCTTGGACTATCCAGTTGGCTCTTGAATATAATTTACGGTGCTGGTTTTGACCTATAAAGCCTTTTATGGTTGGGCACCTGCAGGTCCACCTGCTCCAACCTGAATTGGCCCAATCTACTAAATCATCTAGGAAGAAGCTTCTGGTAATTATGCACAAAGGTGGAGAGATTAAACATTACTCAGAATAGAGGAATGGATTGTGAAGATGAATGGTCAGATGGCCAAATTGATATCTCTGGTCAGAGAAAAGACATTACAAAAGTTTATTGCTGACTCAAATCCCATTTTGGGCTTTTCGTGTGAAACAGAAAAAAATGAATTTATGATATATAGCAGGATTTTCCAACCTTGGCAACTTTAAGACTTTGGACTCCCCAGAATTCCTCATGCTGGCTGGGAAATTCTGGGAGTTGAAGTCCACGAATCTTGAAGTTGTCAAGGCTGGGAAACTTTGATGTATGGTTTTGATGATTAGGAAAAAACTAGATTATAGAAAAAACAAAATTCATGTTGTAACCATAGAGTAAGAGGCAAAGTTATTTTTATAACTATCTGTAAAGAAAACCAGAAGTGATTTCTTTATTTTTTTTCGCTCTCCTTTTCCCCCCTACATTTTCAGCTATTTCTTTTTGTCTTGCTTTTCTTACTTCTTTTCCTTATTCTAAATATTATTTTGTGTTTTTTATATATGTCGCTATTAAAATCTTAATAGAATTATATATATATAACATATATAATTAGTAAGAAAAGGCAATAATTCAAAGTTACTTGTGAACTTGGAATTAGCAATAACCATTTAAGGCTTATCTTTTAAGTTTTATCCTGGGCAAGGTTTTCTCTTCATAGAGTTTCAATCTAATAAAATTCCAAGAGGATGTGAGATTTTGGGGAGAATTTCAGCATTTAGTTCTTCCAGACAATTCTAATGCTTTTTCTGTTGGTTTGGTTTTTGTTTTGTCACTCTCCATTTATTTATGACATTTCAAAGGGTAACTATCTCCAGGAGTGCACACATAGAATGTTCCAGTACATTCAGCATGACTTTTGATGGTTACTGACTATAAAGAGAACAAGCTAAAAGATCCTTGGTCTCATTTTAAACAGACAGAAATGAACAAATAACAACCATAAAAAAGCCATCAGTCCAAAGAAAACTAAAAGCAACATAAGTAATCAAAAATGAAAGATGACATCAACATAAGCTCAAGGGAAAGCCCACTAAAACAATTCCATTTTCAAAAATTTATGGATCATCAGCAAGGAGGGGACTAGTCCATCTCCACAGGGAGGCTGGGAGCAGTATCTTCTCACTTTAAGGTCTAAAACCTTTATAAAATGTAGGATTTGCTACAGTTTCTCAATGGTTCTCTAGATAACTCAGGCTGTTATTATTAGAGTAGATATCCTCCAGATATAACTCAGTGTATATATTGTCCAATTTCAAGCAAGGTGGTCTACTGATTTCTTCTTTCAACTTTCATAAAGAAGAAATAACATGGAGTATTCAAATACACAAAGTTGCTTCTTGCTTGCTGTCACTTATATAAGTTTGCACTTAGCATTATCCACAGATGTCATCCATATATGTGATGCTATGTATTCTGACATCGTAAACCATGATGTAGAACAAACAGGATATTGGTACATTCAAGCTGTTCATTTATACTTCACATCTCCATTCACCTGATGGTGTAAATTCATCAGAAGGGTAGTTTTTTGTTATATTCAAACCATAGAGTTACAATGTGACCAAATACTGAAAGCCTATTTTGAATTTTGAAGGAAACATCCATGAATATAATTTGATAAGAGACATCATGTTCTCCAGCAGCTGGTACATTGTCTTGTCTTAAAAATTAGATTCTGTCAGAGCAAAAGTTAAGATTAAAAATACAAAATATGAACAGCAGAAAGTCTCAGCTTACATTCATCAAAGGTAATGCAGCCGGTAGCTGTTGCTCAGCCATTCCAAAGCACATCCTATAGATTTAAATTATATTTTCAAAATCTTCAGCTGGAGTTGTTTATTGTTTAATTCTATACCACTATTCACTTCTAGAGAAAAAGTGTTTCCATGCCCTTCCTCTAATTAAGATAACATTAGCAGGAACAGCTGCAAATTATGCATTTAATAGATCCTTTTGGAAGCTCAGTGCACTATAACTGGCTTGAGAAATCAGCTGTTAATATTCTAGAGCAGCAACGTGCAATTTTCATTGGCTCAAGGGCTGCACCAAACTTTGAATGGCAAGTTGAAGTCAAAATGTGAACAGTGGGTGGGTCCAAGGACTTTTCTGGGATATTGATTCAGAAGTTTGTATCTTTAAGCATCAGGAAGGATTAAGGGTAGCTGATTGCAATCTTCCCTTTAAGGGGAGGGAGGGAGATGGGTAGTTATACATACACACACATACATATACATGTATGCATATACAAATATATATATACAGTATATATGTGTGTTTGTGTGTATCTGTATATCTGTATGTATATAACTCTATATGTTTAAATGTCTATGGAGATTCTCAGTCATCTAGGTCATAGTTGTCCCAAAGGTGTTTTTTCAAAGGAAACTGGACTTTTTTACTCGAAGACGTTTCACTTCTCATCTAAGAAGCTTCTTTAGTTTTGAATGATGGTGGAGAATGGAAATATTTATATTCCTTGCAGTCATCTGGTCATTAGCACTCTTTCTGAGACATATTGAGGCCACTTAGAGGTGGCCTCAGGGTCACTTGAATAGTGCAAATGGCTGTGGCATACATATGTTTCATCATAATTTGATGAAAGCCATCATTTGTCCATATCTTAGTGTCATTGGTATATGTTTAAGATTTTAGGCTAGTCTTTGGGATAATTAATTTAGTCGCAGAGGATGTAAAACCTTTGAAAGGTTTACATGATGAACATCTATTGTTCTGCTGTCTGTTTAGAACTGTCTGTGTCCATTTGTGCCTATTTGGTGGTTCTGCTTGAATCTTTGGCTCAAAATCTATATGATTGTGTTCACCTCAATGAGCCACTGTGTGTTGCAGAAGCAATAAATTTTGCATTGTGGAGAATCAACAACAATACCTGCCACTTTGGGTAACTTCTGGGGCCTTCTTCAACATATCTAGTAAGGTTTATTTTCATGCATAGCTGCTAAAGAAGGCAATCAAAAGTGTACAAAGTAAAGAAACAAGGCAACTTCACTTTGTAGAAGTACAAGGATTTGTTATTCTAGCAAGTAGTTTCAAACTGACAGCTGCCCTTCAAAGCTTTGAAGGGCTGTCCTTGTTAAATAGATTTCTCAGCTGGCAGCACATCACCCAGAAAAGGAATTAATAATAGTTATGAGTGAGCCTTCAATTGGTCAGCAAAGGAGAGTCAAAAATGAAAAAGCAATGTTTGGGAATTCAAGGAGAAAGATGGAATTCTGAATGTGGCAAAGGATTAAATAGGGGAATGAAGAGAGTTAGAGAGAAATATTAAAAAGTCATAGTCAACCACAATTCCATATTTAATGTATCTCTCCAATGTTGACTGACACAAATGTGCCCCGCTTTCAGTTTTGGCCTTTATATATTGTTTCAACATTATTCTATAATCACACCTGCACCTTTTTCTTTTAATTTTCATTTGACATTTGAATAGAATAGAGCTGGAAGGGACTTTGGGGGTCTTCTAGTCCAGCCCCCTGCTCAAGCAGGAGAACTTATACCATCTCAGACAAGGGACTGTCTAGCCTCTTCTTAAAAATCTCCAGTGATGGAGCGCCCAAGATTTCTGGAGGCAAGCTGTTCCACTGGTTCCATTTGGCACACTAGAAACTATTTTGTTAACATATATATTTTATTGCTCTTAAAATAACAGAAAAAGAAAAAAACAAAGGGAACAAAACACAAAGATGCATACATTATCCAGAAAAAATGTAAGTGGTTAAAAATAAGTAAAGAAAAATACATCAGAAAAAACTAGAATACAGAGAATAGGTCACTATCACAGTAAATGACAACAAATATAATTATTTAATGCAAAGAGTGTGCAGATATACACACAGACACACATAGTCTCTAAATCACTTATATAACTATCATGCTTTTTTTAACCTACTGTATTTTGTATAAATCAGTCACATATTTCATTATACTCATCCATACAAAGTCTTTATTATTCTTTATGGTGATTCATAGAGTCAAAGCAAAGCTTTTTTAAAAGAGCAAGCCAAGAAGGTATCAATCAGTTTGACAAAATATTATTTTGCTGCATGGTAGCCAAATTTTGTGAAGCTGATTTTCTCATAGCATAGAATGGCTTTTTTAAAAAGTCATTTTTGCTGTTATGTGGGCAGGTCTATTAAATTGCAGGATACTATGGGGACATCCCTGTATGACAAGGTGGACAACTATGGCCCCTTTATGACCTGTGAACTTCAACTCCCAGAATTGGCTGACTTAGGAATTCTGGGAGTTGAAGTCCACAGGTCCTAACAGGGCCATAATTCCCCACCCTTGTTGCATGACATCTGGAAGTTGAGTGTTATAGCAATTTGGGGGTCTTGTTGTTTGGCAAAGGGATGGGAGACTTTGATAAATGTCATAAGCTGAGGACATCATGTGACAAGAATGTCACATCTTTTTAATATGAACACAATATGAAAGAATATGGCCTCTAAGGTGTAGGGAGTCAGCACCTCACCCCCCCTCCTAGAGAATGAAATATTTCGGGAATATTAAAAGAGAGAAAAATCTTAACAAAGAGAGAAAGCATCTGCAGCCTCAAGCAAAAACATGAAGAGGCCAGTCTTTAGGAGATTCTGTATCCATTCAGAAAGATTGACCCACTCTGTTCATAAGCAAAGAGCAAACAGAGACTCCAAATAATCAACACAATTAGGCAAGCCAAAAGCTGACAAGTTTAGCTCAGACAAACAGCTAGGATTTCCCCTTTTGCCTATAGAGCCAGCCATGACCCCTACAGGACCCCATAGGAATCTGTCAACAGCCATTAGAATATTAAAGGACATGTCTTTGCACAGGAACAGGCATCTCAAATACAAAGCCCAAAAAAGGTATAAAGCCCACCTATTCTCAACTCCATTTTGTCAGCTGTCCCAGAACTACATGCTGTTGTTGGTTCTGCTCATCATTAAACCTTCTTTCCTATGCAGACAGGCTTCATTTTATTTCCAGCATCTTAGCCTCCATTTTATTTCCAGTGTCTTACTCCTGGCTTGGAACTAGACCTGATTTTTTTCTTCCAACAAAAGGAAACAAGACTGAGTCTCCAGCTGTTTTACACTGCAGATTCATCTGGCCAAGGCAGCAGCATGGTCAGAATTAAGGATATGTGGGAGCTGCAGTTCTGAAGATCTGTTGCTAAGAATCTGATTCAGCTTTCACATTTCATATGTTCCAAAGTATTTGCAATTATCCATCTGTTTTGCACATTGGTTAATGTCCATATGACTATCATACAACATTTAAACATGTTTTTTAAAAAGCTTCTGGACAGAAAGCAGCATGGCCCCTGCAATCAATTTCTGCAGCAGACAGAAAAACACAATATATCTTCAAGGAGTCTCTGCCCTCTTCCTTACTGTAAAGCTCTCCAGCTGTTCTAAGGCCTAAGTCCAGCTGTTTTGTAGAAGTACATTATTATAGAGATTGCACTGGAAACAAATACACATTGATAAGAATCCCTTGAAAAATCACATGCAAGGAAACAATAGAAGCTACTAAGTACAATAAAGGTAAATAAAATGAAATTTATCTCCTTTTATTATGGGACCAACTTTATTACAGACAGCTTTCACTACTGTGGCATTAGAAAGGGCTAAAAAAAGGAGTAAATGGAGCCAGATACAGCATTTTTGTCTCTGTTACCACCATAGCTAGAATCCTCAGTCCATCTTCCAGTTTTCTAAAACTTTTCTTCCTCTGTGTAAAGGAAGTCTATCTTGTTCCACATCTTTAAAATTTGATTCAACTTCTTTTGATGGTATTTATGAGCTTATTTTATTCTAATATTGTATAGGGTGTTATGGATTCTTCTCCTTCTTCTTTCCTTCTATTTCTCTTCGTCCTTATCTAACCTTCTCAGCAGCCCTCAGTTTGCAATATGGGAAGTCTTTCTTTGCAACTAAAGGAAGCATGAAAGCCAAGAAGGCCTGAGACCAGTGGTGGGATTCAGCCAGTTCGCACCACTTTGGCAGAACCGCTAGGTAATTTTTTGTTGCCCAGGCCCAGAATGGACCTCCAGAAGCGGCATACACACAGACAACCAGTTGTTCACATATCTGAATCCCACCACTGCCTGAGACCACTAGAAAAAAGATCGTAGAACACAAGAGAGGGCATTCAACCCAACCTTTGGCCACTTTATAGCTAGCAATAAATCAGGCAAAACCTTCCATTCAAGCTGACTAAAACTGATAAATTAAAACAGAAACTTCAGTTTCTGTATCATTTCACCTGTCCAGAAGAGTCCAGAAAAGATCAACGAAGATAATTAGGGGCTGGAAGCTAAAATACATGAAGAAGAGTTGCAGGAATTGGGCATGTCTAGTTTAATAAAAAGAAGGACTAGGGGTGATATGATAGCAGTGTTCCAATACTGAGGGGCTGCCAGAAGCAATGGATGGAAACTAATCAAGGAGAGAAGCAAGCTAGAACAAAGGAAAGATTTCCTGAAAGCGAGAACAATTAACCAGTGGAATAACTTGCCTTCAGAAATTGTGGGTGGTTCATCACTGGAGGCTTTTAAAAAGAGACTGGACAGCCACTTGTCTGGAATGGTATAGGGCAGGGGTGTCAAACTGCTGCCCCGTGGGCCGGATGCGTCATGGTGAAACCGTGCCCACCCCATTGCCGGCAATGGCAAAAAAGTCACAATACGTTGCGACACATCATGTGACGTTGCAAGTTTGACACCACTGGTATAGAGTCTCCTGCTTGAGCAGGAGGGTGGACTAGAAGACCTCCAAGGTCCTTTCCAACTCTGTTATTCTGTTCTATTACATTCTGTTCTGTTTGAAGTTTTCTACTTAAGCTGAATTAATCAGCCACTAGCTTCAGCAAGAAAAAAAATGTACAGGAAAAAAAATCAATAAGCAAAGGATGCCGTGAGAAGAAAGATGAGAGTTCATTTTGTCTCCTAGTCCTCTGAGATTCATTTATATTAATTGGTATGAAATTATTTTCTAGCTGTTTGCTAGTAAGTCAACATCCAGCTCTTTTATTGCTGATTCACAGTTGTATCTTCTTAATATTTCCAGGTCTTGCAGCCCTTCGTTATTTTCTCCATTTCTCTGGTAAGCTTCCTCAGCCATCTGTGTAGCTGCATTTAGCATTCAAGTGTGGTTTGTGAGCTGTTCATGTGACAAAATCTTTGATTAGCCATATTTTCTTCCTTGCTCTAATTTACTAAGACATGAGTTGAAGGATAATCATTCTTGCTGCTATCTCTATGTGAAGGAGAAAAATACAGTGTGGGGAAAATTAAGCAATGCTTTTTTATTTCTAAAACACAGCATGAATGCCTGCTGTTTCTGTAAGTTGGGGAAAGCAGGAAGAGAATGGTTTCTTGACTTTTTTCCAACGCTTATCAACAGTGACCATAGGAAGCACCTGTACTTTCTTCTGTGTAATTAAGTAATATATTGTGTCTCTGTGGGAGAATTTCTGCTTTCTCCTGCTATTGTGACTGTGTGTGTTTGTGTTTGCATGTGTATTAGGAAGTGTATGGAGGAAGCAAGGATCCTGTTTTATGATTAGGAGGGAAGCTTAGAATGGAGACTTCCAAAGACAGTAGTGGTGGACCAAACACAGCTCTGCTTGTTGCAAAGCAATCATGTTGGAATAGCTGGTGAAATGGATCAGCATCTTGGAATTCATATCTGGATCAAGGAGAGGACAAGGATTGCCCACAGGTTTGCTCAGCATAGAGATTGTAAAATAGCAGTCCCCAGCAGGTTTGAGAGCTCTGGGAACTGGAGGGGAAATTATCCTATCTAAGTTGGTATTTGGCTTCTTTCAAAGAGCCATTTGGTTCACCTTAGTTTCTTAACTACTTTAGGAAGCTGCTTATTGTCTATGGAGATTCTCAGTCATCCAGATCATGGTTGTCCCAGGTGCTTTTTCAAAAGGCAAGTGGAATTTGTTTTTTTCTTGAAGACATTTCGCTTCTCATCCAAGAAGCCTCTTCAGTTCTGAACTGAAGAAGTATCTTGGATGACAAGCAAAACATCTTCAAGGAAAAACAAATTCCACTTGCCTTTTGAAAAAACACCTTTGGGAAGCTGTTTGAGGAATCCTCCCAAGGGCAAGCTTTACTACGTTGCTAAAAACACCTCCTCCTACCCTGGATGAAAAGAAGCTCTGATGTAAATTTAAGGATTAAAAAAGATCAAGAATTTGCTGTTTACTTTTAGAAAAACAGCAAAAGCGAAACTATAATGTGAATTTTGGAAAGTTAAGGAGCCAGATGAACTTGAAGGAATATGCCAGTGTATAAGAGATATGCCAAAATCGATTTATAAATGAAAACTGCTGATGTCTTAATAATTAAGGCAACATACAAATAATAAATCAGAAAAGTGACTTGGAAAGCCTTCTTATCTTGGCTTCATAAAAGGAACATGTGAAACATGAGGAGACAGAGAACAATTACTGAAGCTGTTCCTGAAAGAGAAAATGATTGGAGAACATTATTTGATGGGACCAAAGATCAAGCTTTTTAAAAGTAAACTGAAATTCTACCAAGTTGAATCTATATCATCAGGGTTCAGATATACACAATATTGTTCCTGGTAGCTATTAATGAGATTTCTTTTTGACCAGGACTGAATGACAAGACTTTAAAGATCTGTTTATAGGTGAGGAGAGAATTCTTTTGGTTCATTTCTTAGAAAAAAATGATAAGTTTGGATTACAAAATGGATTTTTTTATTAAGGTTAAAATATATAATATATAATTCTTAATAGACTTTTGATGATTAGAGTTGAATGATGAATTTTTACAAATTGATTATAAATGAGTCATGAGATAATCGAAGAAAAGACTTTGTTTTAATTGAAATACTAGAGAAGGTGTTCAGTTACTGAAATAGATTATATTTAATCTGGAGGGAACAGGAGTCATTTTATATATATATATATATTTCTTTTTCTTTTTTCTAAAGCTGCACGTTTTTCTTTCCTTTTTATATTTTCACTTTATATTTTCCTATATTTTCTTTTTCTTTGCATTTGTAAATTCTAATAAAATTATTGCAAAAAAAGGGAGGGAGGCTTATAATGGTAAAGTTGGCAGCATTCTGATCTGTTTGTCTCTTCACATAGAGAGGAGCTGGGGAAATTAGGGAGACGTTTTCCTCTACATCTGTTCTGACTTTTTCACCACTGATCTTATTTGGTTTGAACTTGAACTTTCTTTCGCTGACTTGTCTCCCACAAGTCCAAATTTGGTCCAGTTATGTTTAGTTGTTGGAGAATTATCCTGTAGAAATCTGATCCTATTCCTATCTCTTCTTTCCATTGTTCAATAGAATTGCAAAGAATGAATGGGCTTGGTTACCACTTCATATTTTATATTTGGAACTTATATACTGCATTCTTTATCGTTGTGTGGGTATTTCTTCTTCTTTGATTGATGGATTGTTTTTATGCAGTATGCTACCCAGAGTCACATTACTTGGGTTGGGTGGCCTTATAAATCTTATCAATCAACCAGTAAGTGTTATGGTATAGACATTGTGTGGCCTACTTCAGAACTTATTTTGCTTTCACTCCTCTGAATGAATAGGACAATCTTAAGGGATCACTCTCTTTCTTTTGGTGGGTTTTTTAGAATTTAATATCCAGGCTTGCTCCAAAGAGAATCAAAACCACTTCCCAATCTGATGTAATCCATTAAAGCATTCCTGGATTTGTTGCTTGTACTATGAATGAAAGATTTGTTTATATTTTAGTTGATGAAACTATGCTATAGAAACAGTCTATGTTCTCCAGTGATGCTTTTAATATATTGTGTGATGCAAGACTGGAAAGGAGAAGAATGTTTTTGCATTTTCAAAAAGAAACATGCTAACAATATTTGAAGCACATGCATTTCCAAATTTCACAGTGCACTTTTAAGTTTCAAACATGTACTAATTGTAATGTAATGTAATGTGTTCCTGTTATTATTGGTAGATTTAACCAGTAATACTTTACTTTATTGTGGGCCCAATTGACAAAAGAAAGCTCAGGACCGTATAGGTTGGAAACATGTGGGAGAGGCCTTCATCCTGCAGTGGATAGACAATGGCTAAAACGATGATGATGACTTTATTTTATTACCTTGGGTTATATGTGTTTTAATTTTTACAAACTTACTTGAATTAGTTCTTTTAGAAGTTTTAGTGAAGCAAGCACCTGGAAAAACTCATAGATACAAAAAGTCATAGATACAAAAGACATTACAGTGGTGAGTAGGATAGAATTGTTTAAAAAGGATCTCAAACCTCACTTTATCTCTAGAGAGGAGTAAAGGCTGGTACAACAAACAAAGAAAAGAATAACATTAATTGGTGAGTAAAGAGAAAACAGCACAGCAGGGTAGATAGTTATATTGGGAAGATTAGCCTGCTTGATAGTGCCACAGTAGATTGGACATTATATATTGAAGGACTTGAACAGTTTGGGGGCTAAAAAATGTGACTTTTACTGAATGGTATGAGAGACATGGTGCTATAGTGTATCAATATGTTTTATTCTCACAATTTATATTTATTGGTTTTCTTTTTTTTTAATTAAGTGCTGTATAACACCTAGAGTCATTCTCTTGTGAGACAGAGGACCATACAAATATGATGAATAAATTGAAAATAATGCAGGAATATTTGGGATTAAAATCACTATTATTAGCAGAGAAATTTGGTTTCATAAAGCAAACAGAAAAGGAAGAATATATTGTAGCATATGCAGCTAAACTCAGAAAGCAACTGAACATTGCAAATTTATTGAAGGGCTTAACAGTGCATTGAGAGATCAACTAGGCTGTGAAATTCTGAAAGCAAGAGATTCATAACAGAGACAGATTTAACATTTAAGGATGCATTTGAAATTGCTCTTCCCATGAAAACTATTGCAAAGATGTAATAGAGTTCCAATCAGGAATAAAAACAAATGCAAACAAACTTGCAATAGCATACTGTGAGTAACAACTCAAAATTCACACTCATCAGTTCATGCAGATTTAAAAGAGAAACCTGTACA
Organism: Azemiops feae; assembly: GCA_023970755.1. Classification (NCBI taxonomy): domain Eukaryota; kingdom Metazoa; phylum Chordata; class Lepidosauria; order Squamata; family Viperidae; genus Azemiops; species Azemiops feae. The sequence continues at coordinate 866,328 of JALGBA010000302.1, read as the reverse complement.
AACAGCAAAAAAGTGAGAGATATTTACAGAGCCTGTTGCTTAGGAAAAAGCAAATCATTTCCTAAAGACTAAGAACACATCTCTACTTTAAAAAGAGCACAGTCCTATAGCTGAAGTGTTTGATCATGAAAGTGAAATAGAAATAGTTAATAAGGAAATCTATATCATTATAACAGGATGGTCTAGTAATATCAACACTAGTGTCTGGGCAGAAAGCCATGGCCCAAATATTACAAGCTATTCAGAAACCCAGTGCTATTCAGTTGACATCACTGTCACCAGAGAAAATGGTGATTGCAGAGAGTACTGCAGAGACTTGTGGACAATGACCTCAGAATACTCTGTGGCAAGTGTGAGTTATTTAAATGTAGTATTGCATATTAGGTTTGTGCAGTGGTGGGATTCAAATATGTGAACAACCAGTTCTCTATGTGGATGCCACTTCTGGAAATCCATGCTGGGCCTGGGCAACAAAAAATTAGCCGAAGTGGTGCAAACCAGCTGAATCCCACCATTGGGTTTGTGTAGAAGTACAAGGCCACGGCAACTGTACAGGGAAAATTCTAGCAGTTGTGAATGTCCCAGGCCACAAGATGTATCAGAGTTACAATCCTTTGTAGGATTAATTAATTCTAACAGATTCTGTCCATGTTCTGTCCCTTCAACACTCTCTTAGCAGGCGGGAAGATGATGAACTGGACAAAACACGTATTTTATCCCACCCTGATCTGAAATTGGTGTATTATGTCTCACAATATGGTGTTGGCATAGTTAGCTTAGATATCGTGAAAGATGATGAATAACCAGTACCTTTCCCATTGCATTTCCTCAAAATTGCACAGGAAAATTATACAGAAATAGACAAACACTGCTGAATTACATTTGAGGAGTTAACCATTTCGACAAGTCCTTGTACAAAAGTAGTTACTCTCCTCTTTAATTATCAGCTGCTGTGTTCAATGTTTGATCCAGGAAGAGGAATTCCACTAACAGCAGTTTTTTGAATGGAGTATTGGGAGGGGGGTCCCATAAAGGACATGGGTACAAAATAGAATTCATAATTCTGCAAACAAGGATGTAGGGACTGAGTGCTCATCATATTATCCAAGCTGGGAGCTCAAGGATTGAGAGAGTGTTGGACATCCTCATGTAGTAAAAACAAAGAGACTAGTTTGCAGTTTGGTGGTAGGGACTGCATCTACAAATTTAACAGCTTGTAGCTAGTTGGTCAGCTTGCTAAACATATCCAAAAGATGCCAAAAATATCTTGTGGAAATGGTCTGCCTCGCTAGAATTCATATAAACTTTGGAGGAACATTTATAGGCACAATTTTTAATTGTGGTGAATCCATGTTCAAAGTGCCAAGAATATTTCTCAAATCATTTATGGTTTGTATGGTTATTGCTTATTGTATGGTCAGCAATAACCATACAAACCATAAACGATTTGAGAAAACTCTTTGGGAGAGCAGGTGTTCCAGAACAATTAATGAGTAACAATGGACAGTTTGTAAGCAAACAGCTTTCAGACATTCCTGAAAAAGAAGGGAATCAGATGTGTGATATTGATACTATGTCCCTCTGCTGCAGATGGATTGGCTGAAAAAAATACTGAAACTCCCATGTTGTGATGTGAGCAAAGTCTGAGAAAACATTCACCAAAAGCTTACAAATTTTCTATTTATAAATTGTAATATAATGCACCTAATTACAGATGAACCATTGGAACTCTTCAAATCTAAACCGACAAATGTTTGGACAAACAAATGAAACAAGTTGGTCATCTTCTCATACTAAATATGGAAATCCTCCACTGGACAATTTGCACAAATAAGAGACCATAGAGAGGAGTGTACAGTATGTGGACTACTGGAAAGATTTTTTTTTAAATTGCAACTAATCATAGCCACCAATAAATCAGCAATGTAACAGGTTAGATGATTTGACTATCTCTTAACATTCTCCTACATTTTTTTCTCTCTCTCTCTCTGATATATCTATATCTCAAGGTAGATGATAGATGGTAGATCATAGATGATGAAGATAGATAGATAGACAGACAGACAGACAGACAGACAGACAGACAGACAGACAGACAGACAGACAGACAGACAGACAGACAATAGTTATTGTGCCTTTAATTCATTGTTGACTCCTGGAAACTGTGTGGAATAAGCCTATATTTAAAAAAGTGGACGTCTTTCTTAAACTGTAGACATTATTCCTGATCACATTCAGAGATGACAAATTCACCACCTAAAGAGAACAATGCACATTATTTAGGTTGATTGTTTCTCAGATTTAGGATTTTAACAAGAAATATCCTTTTCTTTTAATAACTCATGAAATCTGATGCAATCAGTTATAATGCTAAAGTTAGAATGAGTTTCATGTTGTTTTTAATAATTATTATAAGCTGCCTGGCAAAGTCCTGTTATTGGACAGCATACAAATGCCATAATGAAAGAAAGAAAAAAGCATTTGTTTAAAAGAAAAAAAAAAGAAAACAAATGCCTAGTTCCAGTGGTGGGATTCAGCCAGTTCGCACCACTTCAACAGAACCGGTAGCTAATTTTTGGTTGCCCAGGTCCAGAATGGACTTCCGGAAGTGGCATCCAAACAGAGAACCGGTTGTTCACATATTTGAATCCCACCACTGCCTAGTTCTATTCTTATTTCTATCAGACCTGAATTCTTGATGAATTGGCAAGAAATCTAATTGATTCCAGGGAACATGCATATAAATGAGGCCTCAGTACTTAAGAAAATTAATACTAATAATTAATGCAAGAGAGAGTAATGCTAAACAAGTATCCCTGCTGCAGAGAAGTGGATCAGCTCAACTAATAAATGAGGTGAGGGTAATTACTTAGAATGTACAAAACACAGAGATATTTTTATTGTGTTTCGAATAGAGTTTCAGCTTGGAAAAACTGAGATTACTCCTTTGGAAGTAATAGAACAGGTGCTGAATGGGCAGGTTTCATCTTACAGAGGTTTCAAATGATTTGTTTTTCCGCCAGGAACTCACCTTTTGTCAACAGTGTTCAGGGAATCTGTCTGAGACACAATCCACTTTCTTGCTTTCCTGTCCAAAGGAAGGGCGTCGTTCAGAGACACAGCAGTAGAAATAGAGTTTGAGTTGGCCGAAATTTTTTCTGAAAAGCCCACACCACTTCTAGGCTTTGAGTTTGTTTAATGTTTAATATATATTATTAAACTTTACTTTTTAAATAAATATTACATAATGACCCCGAAAACAAAATGGGGTAATCATAGTAAAAGGGGGGGGGGGGAATTACATTTGACTACTTCCAGTAGTAGTCTCTTTTGATGAGCAGAGCATGAGGTGCAAAAAAACTGGACAATCATTAGATGGCAGCAAAGAGATACAGAAAATTCTTGTTGGTCATCTATGATTGATACTGATTTTTTGTAGCCAAATTATGGTCGCTTTGAGGAGGACTTACCCTATGATGATTAACCTTTAACTGTTGCAATGGCCAACTCCAAGCTACCCTCTTCAGGGAATTACTGTGACCCACACACTGAAGAGTGGGGGAAGCTGAAACCACTTCTGTTTGCCACTAGAAAGGGCAAACTGCTCAAGGAACAAAGCCTCACCCAGTGAGAGGCTAAGATACGCTCCTATAATGGCCATCACTTTTAAAGTCTGCACTTCTTCAGGGGTAGGCATGCTGGCTCAGGAATTCTGGGAGTTGAAGTCCACGAGTCATAAAAGAGCCAAGGTTGCCTACCCCTGGTCTAGGTTCACCATACAGCTGGTTTGCCTAGGAATGTCCTGGTTTTGTGATTCAGGCTGGTTGTTCCTGCCAGTTTACAAAAAATCCAAGAAAGTAGGGCAACAGATTCACACAGGGGGAAGGTGGGTTTAGCCAGCTGTTACAGTTCAGCACTCAGTTGCTTGTACAAGCTAGCTGACTTGAGAAGGGAAAGGAAGGGATTTAATTTGCAAAATCTGAGCTCTCTCTCTCTCTGCTGGAGAGAGAAAGGGTTTAGCCATCTGAGAAAAGTCACTCCTCATTTGGAAGATGCTTTGAAAGACCACTAAAGCCCACATTAATTAGTGTTGCCTGATCAAGCATGGAACATGAACTTGGTCCCAAGTTAACTGGTTAAAATTATGGCAAACTTGCAATTGCTAGAGATAAAAAAGTAGCAGTTGTTTTATCTCAGTTACAATATATGTGAAGCTGCATCTCAAGGCCTTTAATTAGGTAGGATATAGACTTTATCCCAGTAGTGAAAAATAAAGTCTGTGGATTGTGGTGGACATAATTCATTTTTCATTCATTCATTCATTCATTCATTCATTCATTCATTCATTCATTCATTCATTCATTCATAATAAAAGAGTAACTTCATGAATAACCTATGAACATATATATGTCTTTCATTCAATTAACCATTTAGATAACTTATTCATCTGCTTATGAGAGAAAAATAGCTTTCAGAGGGAGCATGTATAGTTCATAGCAAGCTTCTGTTTTTTTCATGGCTTCACTCAAAAGCTGGTGGGGGAAAGAACTATGGTTTCTGTCTCAGAATCTTAGTCCTACATGGCTAATCTTAGTCCTACATTTGGAATAGAAAGAAAACTCTTACTATATATAACTTTACAGAGCAGAATCTTTTGAATGGATCAGCTTATGTATGCATGGCAGTAAGAGGAAGGGGGAGTTTCATGTCAACATTCAGCAAGAGATGAGCTAATTATTTCTTCCTCTGCAGAAAAAAAAGTCAGTTCTTATGTCTGTGGAGATTCTCAGTCATCCAGGTCATAGTTGTCTCAAAAATGCTTTTTTCTTCAAAAGGCAACTGGGCTTTTTTTTTTCTTTGAGGAAGAAGAAAATGTTTCACTTCTCATCCAAGAAGCTTCATCAGTTCTGATGGCAGGGAATGGAAGGATTGGTACTGAAAGTTGAGACTGGATGGTAGGGAGTTGAAAGGATAGGTTCTGATAGGATGGTGGGGGTAGGATGGAAGGATTGTACTTTTTTGCAGTCATCTGGTCGTTAGCACTCTCTGAGAGCTGTTGAGGCCACATGAGGGTTTATCTGGGCCCTCAGGGTCACTAGAATCAGGATGCGATTGGTTGTGGAATCTTCTTGGATCTTACTTTCCAGGCATTTGAACAGGAGAATTTGTTTCGTGTTTGTTTGGATTTTTTCTTTGTGCTTGTTTGCTTGTTTAGCTTATTTTATTATAGTAAGTGGTGAAGGTGCTCCTGATGTTGTTGTTGTTATTTTCTTTTATATATCCTTTATCACTCTGGAGCTTCCCTGACTGACCAAATTTCTCAATCTAAACAAACATGATGGCAGTGTTGTTTTTTTTCATGATGTCTTCTCTTTGGCAGTGGACTTTGACACTAAAGAGAAATAAAGATTACAATCAAAGGAGAAGAATTCATAAATTCTATTTATAATTGCAGAATGAAGCAAAATATTGTAACATTTTGCTTAAAATGTTAAAGCAGTTTTACCTGAGAAGATTGTAAATGGATTTACAAATCACAGGCTATAAGAATGACATGGAAAAGATGTTAAGCTGGACATAAAAGAGCAAAAAAAAAAAGGACAATGTTTTAATAAATAAAAGGAATATACAAACAATAAACCAAGCAAGTGAACTGAATAATCTTCCTACACTGGATTTGCAAAAGAAGCTTGTTAAAGTTTTGAAGCATCTTATGAGAAGGGGCAAAGAAAAAAAATGAAAAGAAATCAAGTTCTAAGACATTATATCAATGGACTAAATATTAAGATTGTTAGAACTAAAAAGAAGGAATATAAAATTGGTTTATTTGATTAAGGTTAATATAGATGTGCTATTATTTTTCGTAATACTTAATGGACTTTTTCTAATATCAGGACTAAAATGACAATACTTTATGGATTTGTTTACAGACAGAGATGTTATATGGGAAGAAGAGAACTTTTGTTGTATTTTAAGAGGAGATTATCAATTACTAAAAGTTTATACCTATTATGATGAAGGCAGGAAGTCACATCCTTATGTATTTTTTCTTTTTCTTTACTTTATTCTTATTTTTATTTTTTTCAATTTCTTTTCTATTTCCATTTGTCATTTTTGCACCTTCTATTACAAGAAATTCTCTACCTTTTTAAAATTTGTACTAGTTTTTACTATTGTAATGATAATATCAATAAAATTATTATATATAAAAAACTAGCATACTCGAGGATTACCCAACAAAGCAGAATGATTGGAAATTTCAGTCAGATACCAATAACTCCTTAGTACAACAGGCCTTTGAACTATGGTGCTGGAGAAGACTCCTGCGAGTCCCTTGGACTGCAAGGCGATCAAACTGGTCAGTCCTAAAGGAGATCAACCCTGACTGCTCTTTAGAAGGCCAGATCCTGAAGTTGAAACTCAAGTACTTTGGCCACCTAATGAGAAGGAAAGACTCACTGGAGAAGAGCCTAATGCTGGGAAAGATTGAGGGCAATAGAAGAAGGGGATGACAGAGAATGAGGTGGCTGGATGGAGTCACTGAAGCAGTAGGCGTAAACTTAAATGGACTCCAGAAGATGGTAGAGAACAGGAAGGCCTGGAGGAACATTATCCATGGGGTCGCGATGGGTCGTACATGACTTAACAAATAACAACAACAACATTTTATTAAACATTGAAATGTATAGCTTGAAGTTACAGCAATGACAACAAACTTTAATTATTTTAAAGAGTAGACGAATGTATGGAAGATTCATTGAGCTTTCAATGGGTCTTAATAATTATTCCTCTATGTACTATATTTTACCTCCAATATCAAGCATGGTAATATGACTTTTATCTGTCATTGGCAGACTCAAACAAGCTAGTTATTCTATGTTTCCTTTTGCCTGTCCAGATTGGCAAAATGGGTCCATGATCTGATCTAGAACATCTTCCTATGTTTGTACACTCATGAGCATTAAATTTACAGTGCATGTAAGATGTTTGTTTGTTTACTTATTGTTCATGCAGTGTTATCTGGCAGTGGTTCACATGCCCAGCCATTTCTTTCTGAGTAAACTCTAAGCAAACAAAGCTTCTATTTCTTATATTTAAAAGTAGCAAATATACAGTAACTCTTTAAGAAGTTTAAGTTAACCCTATTTCAAAAATACCTGCAGATGAGGCCAAGATGGGGCAAAGCATCCCTGTGCCGTCATAAACCAAGCGTTGCCACATTTTTCAGTCTTGTGCACAAAGTTGCATGAACAAATGAAAGGGGCAGAACTGGCATTGTGTGTCTGCTCCTTTGATCATTTGGACAGAAGCAGTGGATCCTGCTGACATTTCTGTCCTGATAGGTTTGCCTTGAGCAAACATTGACCCACAGTTCGTTAGGAACCAGGGGAAGAAACCCCTCAGAGATCATTGTTGAAAAGGTAGTTATAGAAATGTTGACTCCTAGAGTTTAAATCTTCTTAACTCTTAGTGGAATGGGAGCAGAGATAGCAAGCAAGAGATGGCTTTTTTTCTTTCTCTTATTGTGTTTTATGGCTGTTATTGCTAGAAAATATTTAAAATTGGGTGGCTAAAGCCTTATCCAATCTGAAGAGAGGCAAGAAGAGCACTTCACAAGTTTACTCTGGTATACTGAACGGAATTTATGAGAGAGATTCATGTGACGCTCAGGGTACAACCTCTTCTGTAAATTACACCAAATATGGTAAGAGGCTGAGGGATCAGAACCCCATCCCTTTAAAATATGTGTGCATATTAAAATAGGTGGGGTATCGAACAAGCAATCACAGCCACCATCTTGACTTTTTTGACATCCTCTCCCAGCAGATACCGCTTTCATTTTACCTTTTGTTTTTTACCTTGGCAGATGGGTATTTATGCAAATACTGAGCTTTGGGACAGAGGATTATTTCCAAATGAAGTGCTTTAAAAAATAGAATGGGTATCTGACCTGTATTGTGGCCTAAATGAAGCCAGAGGGAATCTTGGCTAGAAAGTTGATATTAGTGGATGATACTTTGCTTTCCAACTAGTCAGTTTTTCATTGGGAAAGAAAGTCAGGAGGTCAAACTGTTGGTTGAATGTCGAAGGAGATGCAAAATGTCATATTCATGACATTGTATAATATCATTTGTTTATTGTATGGCATCGCAGCGCAGCGCATTGCATATTGACCTTTTTATAATATTATTTAGAGAGCCAGTTTGGTCCAGTGGTTAAGGCACTGGACTAGAAACTAAGAGATTGTGAGTTCTAGTGCTGCCTTAGCAATGAAAGCCAGCTGGGTGATTTTGAGACAGTCACTCTCTTTCAGCCCAACCCACCTCACAGGGTTCTTGTTGAGGGAAAATAGGAAGAGGAAGGAATATTATATATGCCCATCATAATAAATCAAGTAAATAAATAAAAAGTCAGCCAAAGTCCTACAGAGAATCAGGGAGTCCGGTTACCACAGGTATAAGTGGCAAAGTGTCTTATAACAGTAATGTTATTATGCCAGTCAAACACAGAGGTGAGGCACTCAGCACATTGCCACGCTTCTTGGAATGGCAATGTGGTAAATGAACAGAAATAGAAGCAAAGTATTTAACACCCTCATTAGATGAAGAGATGGGTATGAATGCCAATTGCCAGACATCTGAATCTGGACTACATCGTGGAAAGTGGATCTGAATGGTCTGCTTTGAGACAAATAAATAATTTTCCAGCCTTTAGAGTTGGCAGTCACTTGTATGTGAATGATTTAAAGGAACCATCTGTCAAAAATTTCTCTCACTGAAACATTGATGAAATAATCCAGCTTGGAAAAGCACCTGCTCTTTTTTAAAAAACATGGACAGAAATCAGTGTTGTGGATCAACGGTTGATCATTCATTATTGCTCTTTATTTCGAATCATGGAGACAGTGGGGTGGATTGTACAGATTTCTTGATAAATACTGCAGCTGTGTTGTGAATTGTTTCATAGGACATATTTGTTTGTTTGAAATATATTTTAATTTTTAAAAAAATACTTAGAAATATACATACTACCCTTTACAAATGAGGTATCTCAGGTACCTTCCATAAAATAAGATACAGGCTAAAACATCCACATATGAAGCTATATCAAAAAATTAAAATATCATGTTAAATGTTTAATCATTTAAGAGAAACTTGGTGTACTTTTTTCTTTTTTACAAAGTATTGCTAGCAAAATAAAGCCCATATTGTTTCATATTTGTTATTGAACTAACGTCTCTGATTCTGAAATGGCTATTTCCCTGCTTCAGGGATAACATGTAATCTGTAATGTGGATATTAGATATGAATCATTTAGCATGAATATCAGCAGCAAAGCAAAAAAAAAATTAAGTGCTTGTGTTGAAGTTAAGTGGAGTGCCATTGCCATATTATGGAAGGGGAGGGTGAAAGCAGATCATTTAACTGAAATTATATGAGAAACATGCTTTCTTGTTTCATATCCTTTCACTGGGAGATCCTGTAGTTAGAAAATATAAACAGTTTCCCTCTGACTGCAAACCTAGTTACATTCGGCCTAACTATGCACATGAATCTACTATATACAATATAGTATAGTGCAATATTCTATTGTGACAGTATAAAGCAAAGAAAGTATTTTTTATATCTTATACTGTTAACTAACCTTGGATCTATGCAGGACACCTCATAATTGGGAAAACAATTCTGAATAAATTATAAAAGTAAATAAAAGTCATTAGAATGGCAGCATAGCATTTTCAAACCAAACAAAAATCAGTTATACTTTGTCCCTGATTTTATTACTTCTCTGGCAATGGGGAGCAAGAGGTAACAGGCTGTTGATATCAAGTTTGTTTTGTTACACTGCTTTATCAGCATGCAGGGTTAATGAGAAGTGGTAGAAAAGAGATATGATTTAATCAAATAAGTTGTCCACCACAGTAAACTATATACCATTGAGTTCTAGAATACATTTTAAAGCTCCTATTAAAACTGGAATCCAGGAAGAAGGGAGCTCAAGTAGACCAAATTAAAGTACATAATTGGATTTACTTATCCCTAGGGGTATTCATTGCTTAAGAATAACTAATTCAACATTGGGAGGAATGAGATAGAAATCAATTGCAAGATGCATTATTAAGATGGCCTATAGTCTGCACAATGTGCAGGAAACCAACAAACAAAAAAGTGCCATTTTGCTAAACAGAAGGCTTTTCAGTTGCTTCCGGCTAAGAACATGTGGATGCTTGCAGACTTCTTTTTCCTTCAGTGTGCAGCTGCATCAAACAGAGAATACCCAAAACTTGGCAGAATTCAGTGCAGCTTTCTCTCACTTGCTCTTCCACTCTGTTGTGCCAAAGATAGCAAGTGCATTTTTGGTGGAAGCATTTTCAGTCTGTTGTCCCTAGAGAAACAAAAGTTTCATTCAGTTATTCAAAGGGAACAGCCAGCTGATTTTGACCTTGTTTTCTTTATATGCAGTGACTCTGCTTCTGGTCTTACCAGCTTCTAAAATGATGATTGATTGAAGATTTTGTCTTACTCCTTGTGCACACTCCAAAGTCTATTAAATGTTGGGAAAGTAATGTATATTTTTGGGTTAGTCTAGGCTTTCTATGAAATTCTCTGTGGATAAATCCATTCATACAGAAATTCAGAGCAGCAATGAATGGAAAATGGCTGTATACTCAGGCAATGTGCAGCAGCCTCTTGCTTCCCACATTGGGGGAGGGGGCATGGAGAATTCTGGGAGTTGAAATCCACTCATCTTAATGTGCTGAAGCTGAAAAACATTGTATTAGACAGCCAAAGGATTTATCTCAGATGCCTATGCAAACAGCAAGAGAATGAATAACAGCTTCAAATGCAAGCATATATACAGACCAAAGAGTTCATTGGCTAATTTACATACCTGCAATAGATGAGAGAGAGAGAGAGAGAGAGAGAGAGAGAGAAATTCCTTATAATAACCCCCCCAAGCAATAGCAATAGCACCTAGACTTATATAGTGTTTTACACTATAAACCTAAGTGGTTTACAGTCAGCATATTGCCTCCAAAAATCTGATTCTCATTTTACCAACCTCAGAAGGGTGGAAGGCTGAGTCAACCTTGAGACAGTGAGAATTGAACTCTTGGCAGTGAGCAATGTGTTAGCCTGCAATACTGCATTCTAACCACTGCACCACCCTGGCTCTTACTAAACACCTTACTAAACATGGCTCTTATTGTGTACCAAAGAAGGTGGAAGGAAAACTTTGCCTGATCATCCCCATCAGGTCTTCTCCAACTCCCCCAAAAAACTTTGTACCAAAAGAAACAAATACTTGGGAGATGTAAAAGGAAGCAGATCAACCAAGAGGGAAAAATAAAGAAGATCTAGAAGAGAAAGAAAGTGAAATTGCCTAAACATATAAACAAAGTAAAAATGAAGAAGAGAAACACTTTCTTAGTTTCCAGCAAAACAGAGAACTAAGCAATGTTCAAATGTGGGGGGGAGAGCAATGCTGAAGTTCTCTGAGACTGGAAGTCAGATAAGGTGTAATGCAGAGCCAAGAAACATTCAGGGATTAGGCAAGATAGAGACTGTAGGTGGAAAGAGTTGATGGTTAAGGCAGAGTTGATGGTAAAGGGAGAGGTAAGTGCTTCCTGGCTGAAAGCCGAAAGAGTTGAAGGAAGGAGCTGAACCGTGTGCAGGATATCTCTTGAGAGTCAATGGAAGTTAAAAGGAAGTGTTCCTTAAGCTTCAATGGAAATCTGTGGTCTGCGAGCATAAGGAATTAATCAGGATCAGTGAGCTGGATCAGAAATGAGTCCTCTCAGAGGTAAAGTAAAAGTTCTAGGCCAGAATCAGATTCTTTGTGTTCAGGTGTGCTGGTTGAGCAACATACTCAGGCAATCCTAAGCAAAACAACAAGGAAATAAATAAAATGCTTTCTTCCCACCCTTTTAATAAACATCCTTATTTATTATGTTAAAAATTACAGTCTAATAACAATTTAGGAGAATCTAGAGACATAAGCAGTACACCAGGGGGCTCCAACCCCTGGTCCGTGGACCGGTACTGGGCCGCAGCATGCCAGCAACTGGTCCTCACAAACAAGCAAAGCCACGCACCCTCCAGTCTGTGGAAAAACCTCTCTCCACGGAACCGGTCCCTGGTGCCCAAAAGGTTGGGGACCTCTGCAGTACCTCTGCAGTACACCATTTCATTTTCCCTTCTCCTATTTTGGGTTGGAAACAAATTTAAAAACCTTCAGGATGGCCATTTAATTTGAAATAAGAAAAGATTTACAACACCCTTGGCTGTCCCTTAAAGGTCCTTTATATCTGGTGCTGACTAACTGCTGCAGTGGTCCCCAAGAGACACCTTAAGGCCTATATTAGACTGATCGATAAGATCTTCTTAAATGGATGAGAGCTTTCTAATTCACTTCATTTCTTATATACTGTGGAGGTAAGCTAAGAGATCTACTCTCTTATTCTAGGATAAATATATGGTTTTATCTTGATCATGATAGTATTTTTTTCTACCTGAGTTTCCAGCTCTCAGAACCGTATTCTATGTTTATTAGCTATATCCAATACATTATCTATCTATCTATCTATCTATCTATCTATCTATCTATCTATCTATCTATCTATCTATCTATCTATCTATCTATCTATCTATCTATCTATCTATCTATCTATCTATCTATCTATCTATCTATCTATCTATCTATCTATCTATCTAAAATCTTGTGAGATTATTCTGATTTTCTTTACTCAGTATCCCACTGCTTTCCAATCTGAATCAGGAAAGATAAATATTTGAGTCAAAGACCTTATAGAACAAAATTGAATTCATTTATCCCTTAATATTATTTTTATCCTTCCATCCCATCTCATCCTCTTCCATTCTAGTTTCTTGGCACTTATTTTTCTATCCACTATATTATTGCTGTATATGAAGTCGCAATGGCTCAGCAGTTAAGATGCTGGGCTTGTCAGCTAGAAATTTGACAACCCAGGTTCGAGACCTAAGCGCTCCGCTATGGGTAACTCCTGTTACTTGCCGCAGCTTGTGCCACCTAGCAGTTAGAAAACATGCAAATGCAAGTAGATAAATATGTACCACTTCAGTGGAAAGGTAGCAGCGTTCTGTGCACCTCAGCATATAGCATGCCTATTACATGACCACAGAAGTATCTTTGGACAATGCTGGCTCCCTTGGCTAAGAATGAGTTGAGCATGCCTCCTAGAGTCAGACACTGGACAGAGGAAACATTTACCTTTACTTTTATACTACTATATACTATTATGCACTGTTTATTTAATGATTTATTGATTTATTTATCAAATTTCTATACTGCTCATCTCACCAAGGCAACTCTGAACAGTTTACAATAAAATCATATGGTAATATAAAGCATAGTTAGAAAACTGGAACACTGGGCGCTATCTAACAAAATGAAAAAAAGTAAAGTTCTACATTTAGGCAAGAAAAACCAAATGTACAGGTATAGTATAGGGGGTACCTTGCTCAATAGTATCAACTGTGAGAGGGATCTCGGAGTCCTAGTGGACAATCACTTAAATATGACCCAGCAGTGTGCTGCAGCTGCCAAAAAGGCCAACACAGGGATAGAATCAAGATCACGTGAAGTATTAATACCACTTACAATGCCTTGGTAAGGCCACACTTGGAATACTGCATCCAGTTTTGGTCACCACGATGTAAAAAAGATGTTGAGACTCTAAAGAGTACAGAGAAGAGCAACAAAGATGATTAGAGGTCTGGAGGCTAAAACATATAAGGAACGGTTGCTGGAATTGGGTATGTCTAGTAGTTTAATGAAGAGAAGGACAAGGGGGGACATGATAGCAGTGTTCCAATATCTCAGGGCAGCCACATAAGAAGAGGAGTCAAGCTATTCTCCAAAGCACCTGAGGGCCAGGACAAGAAGCAACGGATGGAAACTAATCAAGGAGAGAAGCAACCTAGAACTAAGGAGAAACTTCCTGACAGTTAGAACAATTAACCAGTGGAACAACCTGCCTCCAGAAGCGGTGAATGCTCCAACACTGGAAGTTTTTAAGAAGAGGCTGGACAGCCATTTGTCTGAAATGGTATAGGGTTTCCTGCCTGAGCAGGGGGTTGGACTAGATGACCTCCAACTTTATTATTATTATAAAATAGAGATTAAAAAAGAATTAAAAACAACATATCTTAAATTTGTTGAGATTGAGAAATACTGTTTTAGTGTGTCAGTAGTCAGAGAACACACAAAGAAGTGTTTTCCGGCTTGTGGACATGCCAGCAACTAAGTCGTGGTATATCTTCAGAAGATGAATATATCACCTCTATGGTACAAAACACATTGTCAATGCTGCTTTGCGCAACCTCATATCCTTTATGACTTCCAGAGCTGTTTTTATACACCTGTTTTGTAACTCCAGATATAGACCTTCGAAATGTAGCAGGAAGAGTGTATAATCTCAGAAGTATTACTATTAGGCAAGATGTGGATTACAAATTCCAATTAAAATAATCAATTCTACATGGAAAATCAGTTTGATTCCATGTTTCCAAAAGATTTGATTCTCATGAGCAAATAATTGGATCTAATAGGATTTCTCAATGATTCAAGAAAAGCATTTTCCATGTCCAAACCAATTTAGAGACCCCCATTTGCCTAACAAGTTAAGATTCTAAGTTGAATTCCCAAATCACACAGCTCTAGCTATTAGCATGTACTTTAATATACTTCATTGGGTTATTGTTCAGAATAAATAAAGATGGGATTATCCTTTGTATCATTTCTTCCATGCAGAAAGAGTGAAGAAACAATCACATGTATTCTCCCATTTTAATAAGCAGAAGTGCTTTTAAGTATTTGGAATTCAAGAATACATAGGAATGAAAGACAATACAAAGAGTGTACATAATTAGAAGTCTGTAAGATAAATTGCAATATGACAGACAATAAATAATCATAAAATATGGGGCAAAAATCCAAAATGTCATTTTCAATCACATTCAAACTCACAGCAAAATCTCAGTTTACAGACAAAATAATTCACCACCTGTCTTTTTTATAAGCATTTTGGAACAAAAAAAATCAACATTTTTGAGCTTCCTGCCTTTGGATGAGCAGAGAGAGAAATGTTATATGATACTCGGTTTACATTTCAATCATTTGCGTATGAAAAGGAAATACGTTTCCAAAGGAGTTTTGGCAAGGGCATATAAAAAACAATTGAGATTGATTTGAAAGGGGCATGTGGATAAATTCATGAAGGGCTAGGCTTTTAATAGTCAAAATCCATTGGAGCAGGACAGCTATAATAAATTCAAATATATAAATAAATAAGATTTTATGACTATTTAGATCACTTTTGAGTCACACTTAACTCTTGTTGCCTACAGAATAGGTCAATTATTAGAATAAAAAGGTGGTTGGCCATTTTGGTGGAGAAAAGTTCCCTGAGGATAGCTCCAGCACTCGTCCAAAAGCTGGGAAGACAAAACCTCTGGTCCTGGTGACCAACCCAGATTGGATCCTGTAACATTATCCTGAGACACATATATTTGCCTTCATTCATAATTATTTTTTAACTTCCCAGTTTAGCCTGAGAAGAGACTATTTCCAAATAGTCTCTCATCTAATTACTGTACTACCTAGGCTGCAAACAGTATATCTTTTGAGATCGTCCAAAGTCATCTAGAAGCAGTGAGTTGCCTCCTGATTACAGACAGCATAAAAGCTACATACCAGCAGTTGGGGAAAACAAGTGAAGTTGTGTACAAATTTCTCAAATTATTGGATTTGCCACAAGATAACACAGAATACAAGACCAGATGGACCTTTAGTCTAATAGTATAGCTGGTCTTCTATTCCTAAAATCAAATTCATGTTTAATTTTACATACTTGGGCAAATGTTCAAATATTGAAATTCATGCATACATTTTCAGCTATCAGGTATCACTATGCAAAATCTACAAATAAAAGTATAAAATACTTCAGAGAAAGTAATTTCAGACAATGAAATTATGGCTTGAGGTTAAAAAGGTAAAGGAAATAAAACTAAATGTAGTTCACATCCACATATTCTGTATACCTTTTAGTTCTTGCAAATTATTTATGATGCTACTGTGTCCATATACTGCTTCATGGATTAGTTTTTGTTCTTTAAATTTCTCACCTTTCATCAGTTCCAACCATGACTTTCTTAATCCCCTCTTTCTCTTGACTCATTCGCTCTCACTTCATATATTTCTCTTGTGTTTCAGTCTCTCTCTCTCTCTCTCTCTCTCTCTCTCTCTCTCTCTCTCCCTCTCCCACAACATATTCCTTTTGCACTTCACTATTTTATTCAATCAATATTATTTGGCATTCATTTGGTATGAGATGGGTGGCAAATAAATTCAATAAATAAATAAATAAAATAAAATCCATTCATTCTTGAGTCCATCTTTATTTTTCTACACTGAGTTTTAAGTAACCCATTTCCCACTGCATCCACCTGATCTTTATGTTTTACTCTCTTACTCACCTCTCACTGCCATATAACAAAATGAGGAAACACTCCTATTAGGGTGGCAAAAGCCATGCCTCAATAAAACACATGAGTTGCATTCACTCCCAAATCTAAGAGATACCCCTTCATACATGTGAAATGCTTAAACCTGCCCTTGTGAGAAAGCATTCACAGCAAGCAAAACTGACCCTGAGTGGCAACAGGAGGAGGACTCAAATAGAAACTAGAGGCTTAGTAAACCAAACTTGTATACTTACTCATCATATCTCAAAGAGAGTATAGCTAGCATGCTATTCTAGTAGAAAGGAATAAACTCACCAGATGAGTTTATCCAAAATATTCCAATGCCATGCTCTAATTTATACTAAAATCAGCAATCGTACAATTAACTTTCTTTCTCACAATAACCTACTGACGAGAACGTATCTGGTCAGCACACCTCCTGCCTAGCATAATGCTGTGCTGAATTTTCCAAATTTTGCTATAAACACTTTTTGTACATTTTCAGTCAAAATTCTAAAATACTTTAATATAAAGGTACATATAGTTTGTTAAGGCTCTTCTTTAGTCTGTATGATTCTTTGCTGTTTGACTACATTCTTTGTGAATATCTTTTTCTTTAGATGCACATTATGCGATCATTTTCCTGAATGTGTTTTTCTAATCCACAGCCTCTTTCACTTTATCCTTTTCATATTTCCCATTCACTTAATTTTAGATACTTCTCTAGCACTCTCTGCCCTGTGCCAACTCTCTTTCTTCATCCTGCATTCTATCCCAGTGAAGAAGAATCTATGATAATGATGCTATCTATTCAATAGTATCTGATTCACAATGATTCCATGGACCAGCAATCTTCCCATTTTCTGATCTTGTACGGTTTCTTTCAGTTGTTTTATGCTCTGACTGATGTCAGTGTTGATGGTTTCTAACCACCATAATTTTGGCTCCCTCATTTCCTTTTACTGCTGCCCATTCTGAACATAACTGCCTTTTCCAGTGAGTTTAATTGCATGACATGGCCAAAATAAGTAAGACAGAATTTTGTGAGTTTGCCTTCCAGCGAAATGTCTGATTTTATATTCTCCAGTTCTTGATTGTCAACTTTGCTGTCCAAAGAATACTCAGGAGACTTCTCTAACACACAGCTCAAGTGAGTTCATTTTCCTCCTTTCTATTTTTTTCATGGTTCAACTTTCACAATTGTCTACATAATAGTGTAGACTAATCTACATTGAGTTGCCAAGCTAATGTCCTTGTCTGTCCATACTTGATTCATGTTCATTATTCCAGTGTAACACAGTGCAATTCAATGCTCTACGTTTGGACTGCATTCGTTACTTTCATCAATCTGCAATCTTAGGAAAGTGAATCTATACATTATCCTAAACTCTGATATGTTATATTTTTCAGTCTGGGATTAGTATGTTGTACTGAATCAGTCATTTTTATTTATAAACCATGTTATATGCCTGAATGTTGCATAAAACTAATTATGGGTGGTTCAGTAGACTAGAGTTAAGTAAACCTGATTTAATGCAACGTATGGAATGAGTCATTATCCCAATAGATTTTTCCATGGAGCGGAAATTATCTCCTTTCTGCCTTTGGACATTTTCTTCTCTCTGATGGAATCACTCCATCAGCGGAATAAGCCACAGTTAAGTTAATGATGATATAAAATACTAAGTAAATACAGGGAATCCTTTATAGAATTATAGTCACCCAATTATTCATTCTTTTTGTCCATTGTCTATTTTTTTTTTACAAAGATAATGTTCTCTATGTATCACAATTTGATTCTTTTTGTCTGGATAGTAAGAATTAAATATTAATCACTGACATACATGTTTGAAAACATAATCTTCTTTAAATTTGTTCTTGTATTTAAGATAGCAGAAACATCCTTAATCTTTTGTTTGTTTGGTGTGTGTGTGTGTGTGTGTGTGTGTGTGTGTGGTATGTGGTAACTTGAATTGACCCTTTTGTACCAAAAACAAGTCATAATATTCTAACACCAGTTGTGACTCAGTGTCGGAATGCAACACAAGGAAGCTGCTGAGTTTCATCCAAGTGCAGATGTTACTGATTTGCTATAGGCTAAAAATAGGACATCTTTTTACTGATGATAGAAAATCCATAATTCTTTTGATATACATAGACTCTAGATTTCAAAACACTGAAAAGAATTAATCAACTATACAGGAAAAAAAATCTGATTTATGTATGTATGTATCACTCTTTCCTTCTACCAATCTGTATGGCTTCATAGTTGTGACAAACATATGCTGCATAGATAACTTGTGTATCTTGTGGACCAACACAATACAGTGGCTCTTGGTCTTTCCTGCATTGATTAAGGCAATGTATAGAGCAGGGTTCCCCATCCATGGTATGCATCTAGCATGCAAAACCCTGCTCCCCTTGGTCCATGGAAAAAAAACCTCTCTCCATGGAACTGGTCCTGGTGCCCAAAAGGTTGGGGGCCGCTGGTATAAAGGACAAAATGGATCTAGTGCCTCTGAGCCCTCCCTCTCATATTTTCCTCAGTTGGGGAAATTACAAGTGACTAAAACATTGGCAAGTTGGAATGTTCCTTGCTTCTTGTGAAGGAAGGGATGTAAGAAGGAAAGGAGCCTTACTCTGTATTGTTGATAAAGAGTGATGGTTATGAACATTTTTAATCTTTCACTGGAACCCCTTCAGTCAAAATTCTATTTAATAAACAGAAGGTCAAGTTTTTTTGAATCACCAAATGCTTCCTAAAGCATTTGAATTTCTCCATCTTGTTTTATACAGAAGTCACAATCAGCATCCCAAATGATATAGCATTATATTTTCCACAAATGACTAAATATTTAATCAAAGGAAAAATAATATTTTCAGCAGCAAATAAAGCCCTTCGAAAACAACGCATCAGTTGCAATATTGTTACAATTAATACAATTATTATTATTTAGCTGATCAAATTTATCCTTGCCACCATGAGAAGATACTCAGTGAAAACTGTATCAGAGATCATTCTGTTTATGTAATTTAATGTTTGTCATTGTAATGTTCACTGTAAGGTTTTGGATGATTTTTCTTTGTGTGGAAAGCTGGTAGTTATCTAAAATCTAAGAACAATTATGAATAATTAAGCAATTGAAAAGCTCTAGTATCAAAGGGGAAGGATCAGCTTGGCAAGAACTTTGCTTCACAGCTCAGTTTACAAGATTGACTCATCATTACATGATGATTGTAAGTTTTTAGCAGTGTATTCAACAGTTGTTCTACAATATTTCATCTTCTCTTTGACATCAGTGCTATCTTGAGGAAATGAAAGAGACCCTCAACAAATCCCTTAGGTCAGTAGCAAAGGTTATACTTGGCATGCACTCAAGTGCCAGATACAGTGCTGAATTTTTTACATCCACAATGTTTTTCTGTAGGATTTTGATTTACAAGGGAAACGTGTTTACCTGAAAATTTGAGAAACTGGTTATTATAGAGCAGGGGTCTTCAAACTTGGCCCTTTTATGACTTGTGGACTTCAACTCCCAGAATTCCTCAGCCAGCATGGCTGGCTGAGGAATTCTGGGAGTTGAAGTCCACAAGTCATAAAAGGGCCAAGTTTGAAGACCCCTGTTATAGTGTATAGCATTAAGTTTGGTGGAAATCTTATTTCATTCAGCATGCATATATAGAAACATCCCTCCCATGCACTGATAAAATGAGTACTCCCTAGCTCAGAAATGCAAATCTCAATTGTCTCAGAAAGAGAAAACAAGCATTAATTCTTCTTGAAATATTTACCCAGCTTCTCATCCAGCCAATACCAGAAGAGAACAGACACTTTTCATGTTTTGCCCCTGGAATTAGAATTAATGGAATTGGAATTGATCCAACCTGCAACAAATCTTTGGTAGATTTTTTTGGTAGATCTTTCGCTAAGGAATTGATAATTTATTCTTACATGCCTGCTCAAATTGTCTGAGAAGAGAAAAAGATGTTGTCTGTTCCTACCTCAGTTCCGCTGTCAATAATTTGGTATCAATTCTGATAGAGACATTGAAGTTGTTTTGCATTTATGCTAGACTTTGCTATGCATTCTTTCATATTCATACTTGTTTTACTTTTTATTCAGGTATTCCAGTTCTCTCTTTCTGGTAATTTTAAGAAGAGGCTGGTCATCTACCTCCTAACAATGGTCTAATGCAATCTGGCAGATCTTCAGTGTTATCAGTGTTATAGTACTACATCACTTTACAAGAAAGGCAGGAGAAACTCTTCAAAAACCATACTTGCCTTAAGAACTATGGTCTATCCAATGTCAGTAATTTTCTTAAAATACATTGTTTCTCTCTTGAGATGTTATTCACTGGGAAATGATAGGAAGCTCATAAAATTATCTCTCTCTTAAATGCAATTTCAATGGGCAAAGGCATTCTGTAGATATGCACAGGCTGAATTATTCAAGCTGACTTTGGCTTTTTCTTGTGCAGCTTTTCTGCATCATTTCCTAAGCTCCATCAAGCACAATTCTGTACTTCTGCTTTTATGACTCATTAAAAAAAATATTTTTGCCAAGTCCATTAAGACAATATGTAGAATAATTATTTTCTACCCATACCAAAGATCTGCACATTAACTATTTTTCTAAGCCTGAGGGACTATCTTTCAAGGTATAGATCTTGTCCTATCAGCACAGGTGGCTCAATTAAATTATTAAAGACAAAAAAGATCCATATAATCAATATATATATATATATATATATATAAATGATGGGTTGTACACTGAACACAAAATACAGTTTAGACCTAGCTTAGCGATTCTGAGGCTGGGGCACCTTCCAGGGGGGGAGGGGGTCAAAAAGGTCAACATGACTGCTATGGCTGCATGATCAAAAGCCCTGCCTCTTTTGTACATGCTGCCATCAAAAAGGGACAGGAATTCAGTCATGAAGTTAAAGTCACTATCATGATATGTTTACCCCAAGAACAGCCCATCTAATGCCCTAATTAAATTCAAATAATTGTAAATTTGATTCAAGAACTTAATTCAAATCTCAAGTTGGAATTTTTTTTAAAAAAATAGATTTATGTCAAGATCAAATTTTCATAGCACTTTTCCTCCTATTTTCTCCACAATCTTGTGTAATTTGAATCTCTGTTGTCTATCAGTGGGTTTTTTTTTTTTTTTCCTATTTGAGAGACCTGGATGAAAATGGTAATAAAAGGCTAACATATTATGTGTCTATTATGAGTTACGGTTCTAAAATTTAACACAGAGTTACAGAAATGTTTGGTCACGCTACTTTTGAATGTGGAACTTTGAATGTGGAGCAGAACAACCTTTGAACTCAAACCTTTTCAAACGCTTTCTACAAGACCAGTATTTCTATATTGGGATTCTTTGGGGGGGGGAGCAATTATCTCGTATTCCCTTTAATAACAAAATTCTTGTTAAAATGGCAAAAAGGTGTTCCTCTTATAGTCCATTCAAGAAATGTGTAAAGGAGGTCCCATACTTGCAGAGAATTGTTCCTCTAAGCTGTGTCTATAGTAGCTAAGCTAAGCAACTAATAGTAACTACTTGGCTGTTTCCATTGTATCTGTTCTTCTTCTAATATAATACCGAATGGGGAGAGGTAACTTATGTTAGAGATATAGCAGAAGTCAGAGATACATGCATAATTTTATGTATATTTATTTATCCTACCTTTACTATTTTTTTAAATATCTCAAGGCAGAGAACATACATACTCTTTCGTCCTCCAATCCCTACAATAACAACCTTTTGAGGTGAATTGGGCTGAGAGTGATTGGCCCAAGGTCACCCAGTAGAAGTGAGACTAGACTAGGCTGGGAACTCAAATAACATCTTGGAAGAACTACATATTCACCATTACTAAGAAAAAACTACATACACACCAATACTAAGAAAAATATAGCTGTATATATGAAATCCTCAGGAACTGAGTATGATTCAAAGAAGACACTACCTTTTCATGACCAATGTGATTATTTTTTTGTATCTCACCTTTATTGTTTTTACAAATAACTAAAGGCAGCCAACACGTCCAACATACCTTCCTCCTCCTATTTGCCCCACAATAACAACCCTAATGAGGTAGGTGGAGCTGAGAGAGAATGACTGGCCCAAAATCTATTTTCCCAACCATTTCCAAATAATTCATCAATGTAAAAATGAGCAGACCTCTTCATTTATAAACTGGGGCAAGGATTATGTCACTTCTTTAAAAAAAAAAAAAAAAAAGTCAGCAGCCGCTTACAAGGTGCACATAATATCATATAATGGAAGAACTATACTAGGAAAGGATTGGTGTAGGGTTTCTACCCATTCAGTGTTTAGAATTTAAATATATTATTCCTTTCAAGTTAATAATGAATGCAATTTGCTTTGTATTGTTTCACCTTGTTCCATCTTCTTTTCTCTCTCAGGACAAATGGACCATAAACCAAAAGGACACTTTAAGGTCACCTATATAAAGTATCTGAAATTACTTTGTTGTTTACCTCTTCTATTTCTCTTTAAGGCTACATTTCTAAATCATTACTGTCATTTTTCTCAGATAGCACTCTAGCATTATAGAAAAAACAGAACTGAAATCAATTGGACAGCTATTACAACTTAAGTCTCATTCATTTCAGTAGGTTTTGAGATTACATTTGCTTTTCCCCTTTTTTCTTTTGTTTAGAAAAGTGGTGGGAAATGTGCCTCTGGGGTTCTGGACAGCACAGAAAATTATTTAGTTGAAATTAATATTGCAACTACCTATATTAGGAATAGTATGCACAGTGCTTTTTTTGTAAAAAAAAAAAAAAAAAAAAAAAGGTGCCGGAACTCACACGCGTCATACAACCCGCCTTGCCTACCCTAAAAGGTTTACCTTTGTAGTTGGGGAAAAAAAACCTTCCATTTTTAGTGTATCTAAAAGACTAGGCTTTTGTTCAAGGTAATTTAATACTATTAATGTTACCATGCACTGTGTGGCTTTAAATTACAAGAAGGCATTTTATTAATCTTTTGAGACATTTACCACTGGCATACCCCTTTAGTTTAATGAGTGGAAATGTCAGCTTTGTATATGGAATGAAATTGGCCCAATAAAACAAAATTTGGTTGCTTGTAAAAGATTGAATTATTTTTAAGAAGTTGTCAAACAAGGTGGAAAAAATTACATTTGGAGTTTAATATGGATATTGACTTGAAACAAATTAAAGTTGAAACTTTGTCAGTCAACAGATTACTTTTAATTTATCTTTAAGTTAAACCCAATTTAATAAATAGATCTGATTAAACCTCATACTGTAGGTCTACCTTTACATCTGACCAATACATAATTAATATATATTATTATTAATAATAATGCCTCAAAATCACAAGACATTGGCTTTATTCTTATTCTTCCCCTCTGCAGTTTGAATATAAAGTATAAAAGACTAAAAAGAGATTTTTGTAGACATCCCAGCCTTTGAACTACCCAGAGGAACTGAAACAGCAAAGTTTCGTTGTCGGGCAAGCTTCCACGCCAGCTGCCTTTCTTTCCTCTCGCTTCGCCTCTTTTTAACCTCACACTCCACCTTCTGTAAGGGAAGGCAAAAGGCTCACTCACCCTCTCGTGAAAGATGGCCTCCATGTTTACGTGTTTCCTCCCGCCACCATCGGCTTCCACACCACATGGTCCAACCCAGCCAATCAAGCCACGCTCTGGTTGTGGTGCTCCGGCACCTCATGGCTCCTCCTAGAGGAGGCAGACAGCACCGGAAGAGACCCCGCTCGCACTGTACCGCCAGTGGGGTATTTTCAAAAACAAACAAGGATAGGAAGGGAAACAATAGGAAAAGAATGCAATTCTGGAAAATCCATCGAAAAAAGGCGCCGGAACTCTGTTCCGGTGCGTTCTATGACAAAAAAAAAGCCCTGAGTATGCATATTGCACACTAGTATGCCTTTCACAGAAAACTGCATATCGAAAATTAATGTTGTTCTGTTTTCATTTTAAAATGTTACCAAATAAATTGGGTGGTGTTGGATAGAACTGATTTATAACTGCCTGTATTTATCATTGACATAGATTTGGAATATGTTTATTCATAAAAGATGGAGACATCAAATCAGACTATAGAAATCTTATGTCATGTTATTTGCTATGGCCATATAGACCAATGTTCTGAGTTAGACATAAATCTTGCAAGTTAAACTTGATTTCTAGTAACATTAGAGACACATACCTACAGAAGGTTTTTTCCCCCAAGCATGACCTAGAATTTGGGATTCTTGATGACCTCTCATCCAACTAGTAGCCAAAACTGACTCCGTTCAGCTTTTCAAGATCACTCAAGATTGTCTAGGCACTGTCATATGTATGTGGCATCATTCTGTCTGGCAACAAGTTTTCATTATACAGGTTTATGACAACTCAGGGAAGAATGAAGGAATAAATTTCACAGGAGCAGGAATCCTTCATTTGTCCCCCTAAAGAAATGAGGATATGATTGATAAAGTCCTACCTCTAGGGATCATGAAGATGACATTATATAAAAGAAGAAGCATGGAGGAAGCTTGCTGTTTCTCATTTATTGGGCAGGGAGAAACCATTCTATAAAAGCCCAGTTCCTAAGCAATGAAGGCTTTTCAAGATAATGACCAGCCCTTACAATTGTACACAAAAACCAAATGGTGACCAGTGCAGCTCTCGACCAATGTACCTGTATTTCATTAGTGAATTGAGGAATGTCCATAAATGCTTAAGCTTTTGCAGTGTGCACCAGCTTCAGCTTTTAAGAAGCAATAGACCAAAGATACTAGAGATGAAATATATACTGTGAGAAGGACCTTCTCCAGGAAAGATTGTATTTGGCATCTCTGAAAAAACTGTGTTGTCTTAGTACTATCTGTAGCATATGGGTAGTCTAGGTACAGGGTACAACAATGGGAAAGGAGGGGGTTTTCTGACCTCCTTACCTGTGGTGTTCCTAGGTATGTCTGGTAGGCCATTGTATGAGATGAAATACTGACTAGATGTTTTAAGTCTGGTCTGTTCTCATATTTTCAAGTTCTCATTAATGTAATCTTCAAAGCTTAACTTTACTCTGTATGATGCTAGTGGAGCGCTACATTGTGTGTTGGTCCCGCCACATAAATGGTGAAGCAAGTGGCAGCATAAAATAAATAGTGTTATCACACATCAGCAAAGCATTCCAGAACTCGTTGAATGGTAGCCCTGCTTTAGTTCTGCCCATTTTTGCCCTGATGAGATAATTAATCTCAGATTTAATTACCAAATCATCTTTGCCAAATGAATAATCAGCATATGCAGCTGGCTTAATACCATCTTTTAGAAAAGTGGCACACAAATGAGACAATCTAGTTATTTCATACAGTCTGGCCAGATTTGATTTGTTGGTATTGAAAGATATATATTCTATATCTAGTATTTCTAGCAGGACTATGTGATTTTGTAATAGCTTTGTTCCCTATGCCATCTGTCTGGTAAACTCGCAAGGTTCGTTTTTCTCGCCATGCACATGTATACATAATGCGAACTAGACTGTGTTGTTTCTCTGTGTCATATAATCTATGTGGGTATACGCATAATTCTGTATTTATTTATTTATTTTTGTCATATTTATGTAGTGTATATTGGAAGTGGTGACCCTTTGAGAGCTGTATGCAATGAAATTTCATTTTAATGTATGGCGATTAGTGTACATTCAAAGTAACAATAAAGTTATTATTCTATTCTATTCTATTCTATTCTATTCTATTCTATTCTATTCTATTCTATTCTATTCTATTCTATTCTATTCTATTCTACTTTTTGTTACTGATTCTTTCCTTGAAAGTTGAGGTAGCCTTGTCCAAAGACAGAGTCCTTTTAAATAGAAGATACTTTTGGATATTTTTAAAAAGTTTAAGCCAAAACATCTTGGACAATATTCTTTCTCAAGTGCTCTTTTTTCTTCACAAGAGGAAAATGTTTCTATCAATCACTTCTCTGCCTTGAGACTAGAAAACCTTCTGCCAGTTAGTAGGAACCTATGTTTAGACCTTTCCAATGTATTTAATAATTTCCTCACTCTGTCATATTAAAACATTCAGTTTGGAAACAATTTAAGATTTCTGCAGGTGACAAGACTTTGGAGGACACATGCAGCCTTGGAACTTGAGGTTCTACACTTCTAGGATGTAAATAAAAACACTGTGTTTTTATGGGAATGTTATTCTACCATTTCAAAATGAAATACTCCTGAACTAAACTAAACTGAATTGAATTATATCTGTGGATTGCCTGTACTTCAAAACACCATGTGTAGATCCTGGAGCATTCCAAGTTCACAGCATTGATGACTGGGGGCAAAATGGCCAAATTTAAAATGGGAAAATGAGGCTAGGACTGAGAGGACAAGACTTCTGAGGAGTGAAATGCTATTGCTCCCATTAAAAAAAAAACCTATCCCCATAAATTATGGAAAACTAGGCCAAAAAACTCTTAGAGAGACATCAATATATTTCAGAAGACCTGAGACATAAACAGCAGCCTCTGGACCACAGAATGTTGCCATCCCAAATTTTATTGAAAAATTTACATTGCAATTAAAGCTTAAATTAATTTTAATTTCCTTAGAAACCCAGCAGACTCCATGGCTCAACATAGAGTTCTATGCCGAGGTATTTTCTTTCTATTTCTCAAGGAATAAGGTAGCTTTCAAAATGAGAGCACAAATCAATAATTATTCAGGGAGCTTTAAAAAAATCTAAGAAATATTGTAAGGTCTCCTGTTCTGATGGGTGGATTGATTATGTGTCAAGTCGATGTCAATTTCTAGCAACAGCGCAGATACATAGATTTTCTCTACAACCCCTATTCTGACACAGCTAAACCTTCTAGATAATGATGTGTAGCTAAATTTGCTAAAAACGGTGGGAAGAAATGGAAACTATTCTACTGAAGCTATGAGTCCTAGATTCCCAGAAGACTTTTCTTTCCAAGAGAACTACTTCTATCTTGATGGTCTTTGCAAGCAAATATATGTTTCTGTATTAACCTCTCTTTAGGTTAGGAAGTGATATACAGTATAGACCCTCAGAATTAAAATAATTCTGTGTGATTTCTCTTTATGCATACACACAAACACACATTGTATACATCACAAACACATGATAATACTTATTGTCTGCTTAAAACATGTAATAGGCATCCACTATATCAACAATATTCTTAGCTAGAAAATACAATGCAATATATAATAGAGTCACTTAGGTGAGAGGGGAGGTGTAGAAATATAATAAATAAAATAAAATATGAAAGCTGCCATTACAGTCTGTTGCACCCAGTAAATAATGTTTACAATGTAACTATGGCATTCGAAGTCTAAGTTCCTGGGAGTTGAAGACTTTCTTAGCTAGCATTGAAAAAATAGCAAAGTTCTTTAATTTTCTACCATACTGTGTAATTGAGAAGTTGAGGATCAAAATAGAAAGGATCCAAGCTTTTTAGCCAGCTTTAGTATTGGAATGGGAGATACTATGGGCGGAAAATAGATTTAGGTTGCAATCCTATATCCATTTATGTATGAGGAGTCATGCATAAGATTGTGCTTTTTTTCACTATGATGTTGACTTCCTTCCTAAACATCTTATTCTTAAACAATGTTCCTAACTTCCTAAACAATGTTGTTTGCCCATATAATTCGAGAAGCTGCTATTAATATTCACTGATACATACCATATGCTAGATATATGTGTGGTTATAAGGGATTATAGGATAAGAACTTCATACAATTTATGCCCTAAAGTCAAACATTGTGGGACAGCTATCTATTACCCTGTAGGGAGCAAGAGAGAAAGATCTGAGAGACAGACAAGAAAAAGAAAGAGGTGGGACATGTCAACAAGGAGTGCAGAAATAGCCCATCTCCACTATCTTTAAGAGAAATTTATTTCATATAGTTACTGGGAGAATAAAACTGGAAGGATGGTTTTGTGGAAAGAAAAATCTTCATCAGGGTCCAGTCCAAGCTGGGAACAAACAAAATGGAGACTGCTTTAGAAAAAAGGTTGTAGTTTATTGAAGAGCAGAGCCAGACAGAAATGTGGCTCTGGGAAAGCTCACCACATGTTGCTGGGAGTGGTGGGTTTTTATACCTTCTTGGACTTTTGTGTTTGGAGTTGTTTCCGGTTCCTGTGGCATGAACTTTGACCTGAGCTTTTTAGTGTGTCCTTTTTGGTATTGGTGGGTTAATATCACTCATGTCTTTAGAGTTTGGGTGGGGTATGTAGATTTTAGGGATCTTTGTCTTTCTAATCTCATCAGCTCCAAGCTTCTTGGCCCCAACCTTTCGGAATAGAATTATCAAATCTGCATTTCTACAGAGCTGGCCTCTGCCTGGGGGAGAGGGGCTGGGGTTGGTTTCTGGGGGCTGGTTTCTGTCTTTTGGGGGTGCTATCCTCCCACAGTTTATACTAATGATTTAATAAATAAACCTGTATCCTTGTCCACTTTTAATTCTGCACAAAATGTGCACATTCAAAAATGGAAGAGGGTTCAATACTCTGGTTGGATCCACCATTTTGAAGTCAGTAACCATAGCTGAAGATGCTTCTAGAAATAGTTCTATCTACTGCTTGCTTAACCTCCACCTTCTTTTTGTGTAACCTCAACTATTGATATGGCTTACAATGACTACTCTTAAGAGAATGCAGTACTCAACAACAACAAAAATCCTCTGGGCGTAATATGTGTGGGCCTCGGCAGGATACAAGAAGACATCCTACACAGGTCCAATAATTTCTGTATGATACAATCTTCTCTGTATATCACCCATCATAATGCTAGACAATTTGCTATTTAGGCGTAATCACTGAGACCACTTGGCTGCAGAGGCAGATAAATGGAATGCCATTTTTAAAAATCAGTTTCCAGCACTGAAAACTTTGAATTGGCAGGTGGGAGAAATCCTACTTACTTCTTAGAGTCTTGAATGTAATCACAATGTAGCGTCAAAATTTGGGTTTGCTACAGTGGATGCTGTACTTAAATCAATCCAATAAATAAATAACACACAACAGCTTCTATATTTCCTCTCTGCGAGACACTGTTTAGCATTGGTCTAGTCTAGTCTTGCACTTAATGTATTTGTTTCTCAGTACGAGTTGCAAATCTAAATTACTTTGTGCAAATCATTTGAAGAGAGTGAACGGCAGTAGTCTGTAATCAAAGCTGAAATGTGAAAAGAAATTATTCTAGGAAATAAAACAAATTCTGGAAAGGGGAGAAATAGATTTGAAAATCATGAAAGTGAGGAACAACTCCAGCTGAGAATAAAATAACGCTTTGGATTATAAGGGAGAAACAGATTATTTCTGTCAAAGATAGTTAAGCCATAAAAGCTATATATTGTGGAAAGCTGCATTTATCAGCAAGCATAAGAAAAAAGTAGATATGGACAGCAAATAGAGGTCCTTATCATAGAAAACCATTGTCAAAGAATAGACTTTAATCAATCTGTGTTTTAGAACAGAAATTTCTTTACATTATGCCTCACAGAGGCCTCTCTTTCTTTCTCCCTTTCTCCCTTTCTCTCTCTCTCTCTCTTTCTCTCCCTCTGCCTCTCTCTCTTTCCCTCTTTCCCTCTCTCTCTTTCTCCCCCTCCTCTCCCTTCCTCTCCGTCTCTCTCCCTCCCTCCCTATCTAACTCTCTCTGTGTGTGTTTGCATATTTTTATAATCTCCCAATAAGCTTCCATGTGTTTTGATTACTATGGCACCGAAGACTCATTGACTTGGTAGCAGGGATTCTTAGGACTGATAGACCAAAGACAGCACACAAGACTGTTGTGAACCATTTAATTTTTTTCTCCTTATTTGTAACATACCTAGTTTCAAAAAGTTTTTGTTTGCCTCAGAGATTGATTCTTTCAGATAACTATACGAACAGCATTTAAATAAAGTATATAAAGAGATCCCTCACTCTCTTCTGCGATAGACGTTCAAATGCAGCAAATTGCATTATGACTTTATTTATTTTGTGAATTTATTTGCCATCCATCTTGTAACAAAATCTCTCTGGGTGTCTTCTAGCATTACATTAAAATCCTAATTGTTTTACCATTTAAAAGTGTGGTTGTCTCCATGATAGCAACAATGATACTTTGGTTATTCCTAAACTGTTGCTATGTATGCTGTAACTTCCCCATAGAGTTAATCAAGAACATCAGTTAGAAGTTAACTGTCAAACTCTCATGGCTACATTAACCATAATCTTCTTCACTATTTCAGTCCTCTTCATCTGGAAATCTACAACATAGCATCCAATGTTGTCATATTGTTATCTTTTTCTTTGGTTTATAGAATAATCCAAGAACTAGAGTCTACTCAGAAATCTAGAGTGCCTAAACTAAATCCAGATATTTTTTTTTATATTTATCCCAAAATCCAATACATTACTTATTTTTCCTTAATCTCTTTTTGTATCAACTCAAAGATATTTATGCAAACAATTATTATTTATTTATTATTTCATTGTTTATTAGATTTGTTAAGGCTGCCTAATTCCCAAAAAAAGACTCTGGGTAGCTTACAAACTATCAAATATATATAAGAAAACACAATTACAACTACAGCAAAACACAATTGTCCAGGCAAGACAACAACATTCAGAAAACATATCATGGGCTTCATGAGCACCCTAACCTCAAATGTGAGAGCAGAGCCAGGTTTTAAGGGACTTCCGGATCACTTGAGGTAGGAGCCATAAGTATCTCCAGGGGGATTTTATCCAGAGGACAAGGCCTTCCTTGGTCCCACAACAATGTTTAATTTAGAAGATCTGGACAATACCTTACTCTGCCTGAACATGCTGGGTGGGCAGAAACAACTGGAGACAGGTAATCCTTCAAGTAACTGGAAGCTATGCCATGAAGGTCAAAATAAGTAATGACCAGCATCTTGAATTGTACCATAAAGCCAAATGGTAGCCAATACAGCTTGCATATCAATTATGACACATGAGCATAATAAGAAGGGCCCATTATGCCTTGGGTCACTGCATTTTTAACTGATTGTGCTTTCTGGGTGATCTTCAAGAACACAGTATACAGTATACAGTAATACCTTGGTACTCAATTGTTTGAAACTCGTTGAATAAGGCATTCAATCCATTTTGATGTGAAAATTTTGTCCTGGTACACATTGTTGGTTTGGTACTCGACACTCAATCTAACACTTATTGGTGTTGGTTGCCTCAGGAAAGTAGTCTAGGAGTCAAACAGGCCAGGATACATGGCATGAGCATACAAGGCACAGAACTGGACATGTAGCTCCAGCAACACTGAAGTCCTCAGGGCGGGGTTAAGTAGGCAATGCTGATGCAGCCCTTCATGAGAGGTGAGGTTGCCTCCTTGTGAGTAATCTAGCTGACTAGCATTGTGCCTATCTCCTCTCTGCTCTACGTGTCCTTGGATAAGGAGGAGGACTGGACTCCACCTCCTCATTGCTGCTCCAAGTCCTCCCCTGGAGCCTCCTAGCCAACTTGCTGCAGCTGTGGCTCACGTCCCTCAGCTTGTCACTCATCCGATGACCCCGCTGAGGCTTCTCCATCAGCCTAGCATTCTCTGAGCCCCAATCCTGACCAATACTCAGCTCCACACTTTCGTCTGCCGACACAAACTCACCCTCTTCCTCTGAACTCACATCTGGAGAGGGGTTGGCGGGTGCATCCATGACACACTACTGAATTTCAACAGTCATATTACTGCAACTGGATGACACAATCAGAGGGAGATTCAGGGCCATATAAGGGGGTTTGAGGACTATCTGTAGTCCTGGAGCCACCAAAGTTGTTCATTCTGCTCTAGGTCAATGTGAGAAACTCTGGGTTATATACTCATGAAAGGTCTTCCAATGCTAGCTCCAATTTTAAAGAAGCACATATAAGAAACCTAATTTAGCTACAACATATGCCAAGAAAAGGAAATTGGAGCAGTAAAGCACAATGGCAGTTTGTCTTTGCCTTTTAGGTGCAGGGGCTGAAGCTTTGCAGAGCCCAATTAGTTTGCTTTCAAAAGGAATTTTTAAAAAAAGATTAGTATTTTTTTTAAAAAAATGTTTTAATATTTCCCATAGATTCCACAGAATCTGCATGGAATTATAAGAAAGTGAAAATGGGGAAGAGGGCTTTAGTTCAGTGCTTTGTCTGGGAAGAAAGAGGCAAAGATAAACTAGTATTTGAAAGTGAGTGGGGGAGGCAGGGAAAATTTCATCCATCTGGCTTAGATAAATTGGGACCTGCCACATTCAAGTGACAATCATTTTGAGTGCCCGTGATATCCTGCCAGATAATCCTTGGCATAAAAAGTTCAATCTACTACCAAAGGCTTCCCAGTACTCATTAAATGAAGGGGAAAATATTGAGAAAATTACTTATTTATTTAGTCATTTATTTTTAGTCCATGTCTAGATAAACTTCAGCCTCTTTTAACCTATTCTTAATCTGATACCCAGTGTTGGTTTATTAGGTGGAATTGACTCATAATTAAGCCCGATTCATTGCCCTTTGTTCAATAATTTTCTGGGATAAATTTGTGCTTTGAGATATTTTCATAATTCCTGAGATCATAGTTCAGAAATACTTATCCAAAGCGAAGTCTGTAAGACCACCTGTTTGAAAGGGAGGGCGAGGGAGGGAGAAAGAAGGAGGGTGAGGGAGGGGGGGGGAAGAGAGAGATTCTTGCACAAGGCCAGAGACTGAGCTCATAGCTAACCTGAGATTTGAACCAGGAATTGATATCACTAGGTCAAATAATGAATGCTTTTAAAAGCATTCCAAAGCCATCTTATCTAACTGAGAGGGTGAGATATGATCTGGTATACTCAATTCATTCCTGGATCCTCTGGAAGCAACACTGTAATGCTGGAAATGCATTTTATTGTATAATCAATTCTTAAATAATAAATAGATAAAATAAGGTTTTAAAAATTGTGTTCACTTATAGGCTGACTACATTTAGCACTAACCACAGCATATTATGCTACCCCACAGCGTATTATCTGTGATTTACCATATTATCTTTTGAAGTGACAGTTCACTTTGATTAACCATTAAGCATTGGCATTACAATGTTCACTTTATCTTGTAGTCAAGCAACCAATGGAGCATAACAATTATAACACTGTGTTTGGCAACTAAGAATCCTAGTTTTGCTCTCTTTTCGGTTTCCTCAGAATATTGCATCTTCATTAATAGTTCATCTCCAAACTAGAGTTAGATATTAAGTGAATTGTCACTAGTTTCAGTCCTGGGTCCTATCCTCCTCAACATGTTTGAGAACAATTAATGATGAGTTGGAGGACACGCTTCACAAATGTCCAAGTGACAAAATGTAGTATAATGGCTAATAACTTAATATACAAATATAATACACAAAACAATCTTTACAGGTTAGTAAAATCAGACGTTTTGGAGGTCTTCTAGTCCAACCCCCTGCTCAGGCAGGAAATCCTATACCATTTCAGACAAATGGTTGTCCAGTCTCTTCTTAAAAACTTCCAGTGTTGAAGCATTCACAACTTCTGGAGGCAGGTTGTTCCACTGATTAATTGTTATAACTGTCAGGAAATTTCTCCTTAGTTCTAGGATGAAACTAACAGGGACAAAAGCAGATTTTGTCACCTAGAAAGCAGAAATTAACTGCACAGATACAGAATAAGGAATTAACTTAGCAGTAGTACTTGTGAAAAAGATCTTGGAAAAAGAGTAATTGTTTGCTAGCTGAATATGAGTCACCAGTCTGCAAAGCTGCAAAGAAGCTGCAAATAAAATTTTAGATTGTGCCAACAGAACTATCATTTCCAAATCATAGAAAGTAGGGGCATCTTCAGTGACGGTCACCAGCTTAAACTGGCAAGTATGACTGATGACCGTTTTTACATATATGCAATACATACAATGAACACATTTTAAAATGGGAGGGGCTTCAATAATCTGGTTGGGTCCACCATATTGAAGTCAGTAAACATAGCTGAGGATGCTTCTGGAAATAGTTCTATTTTATTCTGCTTTGAATAAATCTTAGCTACTGGGTCTAGTTCTAGGTTTAAAAAGAATTATGAGAAACTAGAACAGGTTCACAGAAAGACAACAGATAATATATACACCTAATAAAATACTGAAATGTATGCAGTCCAAAAACCTATAGAACTGCTTTCCCATCGCATGTGTTCAAGCAAAGCCTGGAATCTTTTGGGAATAATTCAAGTTGAATCTCATGGAACCAAAATGGCAACCAGGCAACAGCAACTTACAAAAGCTTCTATCCTGGGACTAGCTTTATTCCCTTTGGTCAAGCCCCTGGTGCAACTTAAATATACCATCCAGAGGCAAGAAAAGAAGCTGGACTAGCCACAGTACTGGAGTTCAAAAATGCAATAAGATTGAAAACAGATGAGAATTGATTCCCATCTCCTCCTACAGAAATACCACCAGTGGTGAGTTCCCTGTCCAGGAAGAAGAATAGATTCATGGCTCTAGGTCAGGGGTAGGCAACCTCGGCTCTTTTATGACTCATGGACTTCAACTCCCAGAATTCCTGAGTCAGCTATACTGACTCAGGAATTCTGGGAGTTGAAGTCCATGTTATAAAAGAGCCGAGGTTGCCTACCCCTGCTCTAGGTTCTTCCTCTTCCCAAAGGATATTACAATTCAGATCCTAGCAACAAAATAGGTTGCCCCATTATTATTTAAAAGTCCCAGCCCAGTCCACACTCCAGAACAAACTAACCACAGAGTTAACCCTTCAACAAGTCCCATGTATTCCCATAACTCAACATTTAATGGTGAATACCAATGTCAGCAAAAACCTGATTGTAGTAAAGTCCTACAATAAATGGGTCACTTTGCAGCTAAGGTGGGTAGTTTTAAACAAGTATTTGATTCAATGATTGATTAATTCTATGCGATTTACTTATAAAGCCAGCCACCTCACATGCAAGTGCCTCCCTTCCAAGCCACCCAGACAGTTAAAATTATAGAATAAATTGTTCACATTAAGCTCTTGACAATCTAGCCTCTTGCATCTGTCTTTACCACTGTACACACAATGTCAATAGGGCAACCAGAAATGGTCAGTCAGCCAACTACTGCAGTGTGCTAGAGAGAGAAAAAGCATCTCTTCCTAGAAATCAAGGAGAATTCTCACAAGTGAAGTAGTTATAAGATGACCCTGACCTCTTCATTTCCCTATCAACTTAACTGAATTGGAAGACTTCTCTTATTTATCCAGCTTAAGAGATGTTAAGTTCATACTCTTAACCAGAGTTTCCTGCAAAACTTACACAAATGAGAAGACTCTTATGGGGGACTCAGAGTGTCATAATGATCAGTGTCTTCAAAGGTGACAATCTGTGAGCTTCTCACTGGGAGAGTGATTAGATAAGATAACCTTTATTGTCATTTTTTACTGTGGGCCCAACGACACACAACAAAAATGAAATTTAATTGCCTGCTCTCAAAGTGAACACATACATGACACACACCTAAACATACTGTATACAACATATACATACTATATACAACATATGTATAGACCTACACCCCTACGTATACATAACATATGAATATTAAACACTGTCCATCTTGAATATATAATGGAAGGAGGAAGCTTGAGAGATCACAAGGTTAATACTGTATGGAACAAAACTATGACTGAATCTGGATGTTCTGCTTCGGATACCACGAAGCCTCCTCCCAGAACGTAACAAGGAAAACAGGTTGTGAAGAGGATGTGTAGTGTCCCAGACAATCTTGTGGACCCTGTTCAAGCAACGCTTCTGTGCTATGTCCTGGATGGGAGGGAGGGAACTGCCAATGATCTTTTCAGCCCTCCTCACCACTCTCTGCACCACCTTCCTGTCTGAAGCAGTGATGCTTCCAAACCAGACTGTGATGCTGTATGACAGGATGCTCTGGATCATCCCCCTGTAGAAGTGGTAAGAATAGAGAAAGGAAGATGTGCTTTCCTCATGCAATGCAGAAAATGCAGGCGCTGCTATGCCCGCTTCACCAGTGTCTCACTGCTGAGCGAACAGCCTACTCATTAACTGCACACCCAGGAATTTGATGCTGGTAACCATTAATGGCCTGAGCACAACCTTGCAGATAAGAGCTGTAAAACCTTGTGCTCTAACTGCAATAAACTTGAAAGCCATGCCAAGTTACAACAGTTTAAACCCTCACTATTGAAGAAGCTGAATCCTATAAATCTGTAAGCACTGACTTTGATGCTTGACAAAGAAATTAGCAATGCTTAAAAAGAAAACAACATCCCTGTCATCCCACTCAAAACTAGACCTTTCCAGAAATGGAAATGATATGCTCAGTACTCCCTTGTTATACCTGTTTCAGGTATGCCCCATCATCACTTTCCTTTCATCTCAGATATGATAGAACACTGTCAGTACTCTTTTCTGATTTTCTGATTTGCAATTCAGGTCAGAACCCAATTCAGAGACTGATAGTAGAAGCAACACCGGCAACTTTATAGGTTCCATTTTGGCACCGTGTGAGAAATCTACACAAGTCTAATTGCAGGTGCTGGAAAAATAAACCCTTTGAAGCTAAGGGAATCCCAGGCAAGCTCCATAGCAACCCAGTTAGGAAATGCGGCATGCCTGCTATCTCCCCTGGGCTTGAGGAAACCTACTTCACAGGATGATTTCCCTGTTAACTCTTTTTCCATTTTTATTAATCCCCAAAGAGGATTCTTCCTTTATTACCTCATTAGAGTGATCCCTTTTTGATACCTACATGGCACTGATTTCTCCAGCCTCTTGAGAGACAGGCACTCCTGATGCAGTCATTGTCTATCCTAAGAAAGGCTTGAGGGCTCACAGATTGTAGACTATAGATTATAGAAGACAGGAATTTGCTAGTATCTCATTTTCTTCCCTACATTGAAAATTGTAACCTTAACTGCCCCATATATAGGCTAAGGTGACACTGGTGCCTCCATGAAGATTGCCTGCCCAGCCTCCATGAGGTAGTCTTCAACTTACAACCATTCACTTTGTGACAATTTGAAGTTATAATGGCACTGAAAAAAGTGACTTACAAACAGTCCTCGTAAGAACTGTGATAGAATCTCCATAGTCACATGATCACTATTTGGGCACTTGACAACCAGTATGTATTTACAACATGTGATTTGCATTTGCAACCTTCCAACAAGCTGGCCTGGCTTCCAACAAGCAAAGTCCATGGAGGAAGCCAAATTTGCTTAATGACCATATGACTCACTTAACAACTGTAGTGATTCGCTTAACAACCATGGCAAAAAAGATTGTAAAATTAGACATGAGTTCTCTTACACGTAAGCTAGTCTTCTGCAAAGAGCCATATATCTGACTAAAATTGCTTTCATTTAACTAAACTAATTTACATAGACAGTTTATTTTCCCGAGAGAGGGAGTTTGTACCATAATGCTTGCTCATATATCAAATTCATCCTAGCACATTTGCTTTTTTTTTCTTTTAGCAATAGTTCCAAGAACCCCCCACCCCCAGAACAATTAGGAAGATCTAAACAGCATTAGATGAAATTTTCAGCAAACACACTCCAAGCTGTCAACACTGGAATGCCAATTTCATTTTGATCAAGCATTATAGACAAATATGTAGTTCGGTTGCTGAAAACACTTGTATCCACCTGACTGCCATCTGCAGCAGGCACAATTTCAAATCAATCACACATTCCTTTATATTCTCCCTGCTGAAAAGGAACCGCTCTTTATTAATTTTACATTATGCTAGTGCAATCACAAAAGAAAGCAATTTCAGTGGGCGTCATGTGACATTAAATTGCCCATTGTGGCACTTAAAAGCAAAATGTTGCTTTCAGCAAAAAGAACACAAAACAGATCTGTACATTGGGGAAACACAACAACTACTTCATAAATGCATGGCACAACATAGGAGAACAAACCAATCAGGACAAGATTCAGCAGTCCATCTGCATTTAAAAGACAAAGACCACTCTTTCGAAGACAGCAAAGTCCACATTTTAGACAGAGAGGACTCCTGATTTGAAAGAAGGGTCAAAGGCCATCTATATCAAAAGTGAACAACCCTCTCTCAACAGAGGGGGAGGGATATGACATCATCTATCTTCAATCTACAACACAGTCCTTTCAACAGTTCCAAGAAGGCTCCACACCCATTTGCACTACTCAGGTAACCCTAACAACACAGATAAACTTCCAGGTGGACTCAACGACTCTCTAAAAGAATGCAAATGACCAGCTGTCCGCAAGAAGTATTTCCTTCCGTTCCCCACCATCCAGTCAGAGCTGAAGAAGCTTCTTGGATGAGAAGTGAAATGTCTTCAAAGAAAAAGTCCAGTTGCCCCGTGAAAAAGCACCTTTGGGATAACTATGACCTGGATGACTGAGAATCTCCATAGACAACATAAAACAGGTTAATGCGTTTATAGATACCCCCTGATGTTGTTCAGAATCAGATGTAGCTACCCTCTCATATCTCAGCCTGAATTAAGGAGTCCCCATATAAAGGGGACAGCTCTTTGTAACAGTTTTATAGGCAGGGGATAGAAGATGGGGACATTAACAGAATCCACTGTTTGATTCTGACTGCTTAAAATTTTAGTCTATTAGTGGTCTGTTGAAGCTAGTAGCTAAGGATGGGTGTGTGGAACTGCAATACAATTCCCCCCCCCATATTGAGATGATGAATGTTCCCACATCAGTGTATTTATGCAGGTTCAGTTATAAGCTACTCAGACTGCAAATCTTCCACTTCTTTTACAGCTCTTGGTTTATTTATTTAGACATATTGTATTTCATTATCTTGAAGTTTATGTGAGCTGCTAGATATTGCTCCTAGAGAAGAACTCCTGATAAAATGGGAAACAATATGTTCTCTGACAATGGTTTTTTCCTTTTTTTTTTTACATCTATGCTTCTCTCGTCCATAAATCTGTCTTTTGAAAGCAAGACAATTAAAGTAATTACATTTTGCATTGTCTAATAGGATGCAGTTTTACAAACTGTGCACTGATTTTAGAGATTGGTTAATTTTATAAAGGTACATCTGGGTTGGGAGAGAAGACGAGAAGAACAGAACAGAACAGAACAGAACAGAACAGAACAGAGGAGAGGAGAGGAGAGGAGAGGAGAGGAGAGGAGAGGAGAGGAGAGGAGAGGAGAGGAGAGGAGAGGAGAGGAGAGGAGATAATATCAGCATGAATATATATCTTCTTCCACCATTTGGACTTTTATGCTTGGAGTTCCTACTCTAGATCTTATTTAATTTCTAGGTGATCTTCTCTGTGTTCTATAAAATCAGATAGAATTTAAGGTTAAACAAGCCAAGCAAAATAGTGTTGGTAGATTTTTTTTTACTTCTCTAGGAAAACTAAAATGTTATGTTCTTTCATAGCCTATAGCTGGTGCCTTTTAAATCATCCATATCCCTATGGAATTCAGATTAGTTTATAGTATATTAATTCCCAATGTATTATTATAAAGTTTCTTTATGTTGTGATAGCACCACTAATCTCATTTGCCCTAGTATCCCAAAACTACGGTCTTCCATATTTCTAAGTCTCTACTCCTTTCAGTAAATGTATGAAATATTGTGTTGGTCTAGGGTTGAAAAGATATAAGTATAAATAGACTGTCAACCACATTTTCATTTTCAGTATGATCTACATCAGGGCTTTTCAACCAGTGGTACGGGTACCACCTGTGGTACATTGGCACCTGGCAGGTGGTACGCGACCATCCTAGAAAAGTGGTAGCGGGGAAGGAGAATGAGATGAACCGGTGGCAGCACTGCACAAGCCTGAGTGAGAGATGGCTGGAGCTGCAGGGCTGTCAGGGCTCAGCGGAAGCGCCAGGATCAGTGCCGCTTTCCAGCTGATCGGTGCTTCTTCAGGGCTGTCAGGACTCAGTGGAAGCGTCAGGATCAGCGCCAGGCTCCAGCTGGAGCTCGGCGCTGATCCTGGTGCTTCTGCTGAGCCCTGAAGAAGCACCAATCAGCTGGAAAGCAGCACTGATCCTGACGCTTCTGCTGAGCCCAGAAGAAGCACCGAACAGCTGGAATGTTGCAGCATCTCCAGGGTCTTGTGATTTACATTCAGATGCTTGGCAACTGATTCATATTTATGATGGCCACAGTGTCCCAGGGTCATGTGAAGTGACCAAAATCTGCTGCAACCACCTAGCAGACTAGGGGAATAAAAACCAAACACCCCCCACCCCACCCCCGCTGCCAATCCTCAACAGAAATGCTCACAACAATGAAAACCTTGGACAGGAGGAAGTGCAGCGCCGGGCGCTATCTTGCTCAGCTGTGGCTTGGGGGGCACTTTTTTCAGTGCCATTGTAACTTTGAACAGTCACTAAGCGAACTGTTGTAAGTCAAGGACTACCTGTACTTTATCAATTTTTTCCTTTTTTTTTTGGGTCATCAAGTTTTTGACACCTTGCTAGGCGACTGGTGGTACTCAGATGTTGCCATATCCTAAAAGTGGTACAATGGGTGAAAAGGTTGAAAAGCCCTGATCTACATCATAGTGTTATGAAAACAATATTGAAGGGGCAAATAAACCATGAATGAAAGCTTCTTGAAGCAAGGCAAATAATAAAATGGGGGGAGTTAGACCCTGACGTGAACTGCCTTTTTATATGTAATATAACATTGTTTGATTAAGAGAGAATCTAGGAGCAGTCTGTTAAGGCAAAAAAGGCATTTCAGTATTGTCTAACATAAGCAAGATCTTCCTCTCAAGACTCTGCAATGTTTATGCAAAAATACAGATCAGTTGCATATTGGAACAAATTGTATATTAGGCAAGTTGTACATTGGACAAATTGTGATGATGTTACCTAATCAAGTAATGAAATATCTGTAAGGAAACAACCAAGCTCAGAGGGCATCAAGACTCCACAAATTGTACGTGCTGCAAAATTATGAACTTGCCTTATTCCAGGTTAGGTCAAACCCTATATTGTTTGTTTTGGAAATACACACATTTCTTTGACATGTTAGACAACAGCAGACTGAAATGGTCTGGAATTGGACACTTTCAGTTAGAAGATCCCATTGTTTACTATTCAGGGCACTGAAAAAAAAGGAAGCATTGCTTTCATAGTCATGCAAGATATAGCAAAGAGAGTACTTGGCTACAATACAGTCAGTGTCTAAGTAATATCAACTAGACTTCATTGATAGTCAATAGAATTGTTGTTCAAGTGTATGCTTCAACCACTGATGCAGATGAATTTGGAAGAGGAACAGTTCAGTTTGAAGTCAAGAGAACATGCAAGTAGCAAGTGAAGACTGAAATGTCAAAGTTAGACATAGTAGGAAAAGAAAAATAGTTGGACTGTATGGCTTAATAAATAAAAATAAAGCAAAAGGATAACTTAGCAATTTCTGCCAAACCAATAATACCTTCATTGGTAATACAGTTAGTTATATACAGGGTTGTCACAAGGTAGAGTACACTGAAATCAAATGGATTATATTATTTGCATAAGGAAATGGAAGACCTCAGTTATAACTGCAAATTGCAGATAATTGTGGAACAGTTCACAAACGACTCACATGAAAATTTCAAGTCAAGCTAAAGTAGAAGAACAAAGCCAACCAGTTTCCAGAATATGATGTGGACCATATACCGAGCATTTTCAAAGAGAACAGCAGAAATTGTTCCAAAGTTCTGAACCTCGTTGATAGGGTACTAGAATGAATTGCACAATGAAAACAAAAAAACAATTATGGATGGATGTAAAAACTGACTGCCAAAGATGAAAAACAACAGAAGGAAGCAAGCTGGATGTCAAAGCAAATGGTGAAAATCACCAAGAAAAGAAACTAAAGCCAAGAAACAAAAAAATATCACAGGAAGGAATTTAACCATTTTAGAGAATTTAGAGACAAAAAGTAGTATTATAGCCCTTTCGTTATGCCTCCAATAAACCAACGCAACAACAACAAAAAAAAAACCAACATCCCATGTATAAAGGAGTACTCAGAGCTTATGAAGGAGGATAGTGATTTGCAACATATGCAAAATATGTAATGCATAAATTCCTCCTTTATCAGGAAAATGGATAATTAAGACCCCATTGCATCTACCTACGATCAGCAAGAGAATCAAGAAATCCCCACCTTGATTAATTTAGACATAAGTGGTGAAGTAAAGGAAATATAGCCACTTGTCAAATTTTTTATCATTTAATCCTCTTTTCTCCCTTTCAATAAATCTGTTCAGGCTCCGAGAATCTAACTTTTTGCATTTTACAAAGCTGCCAGGATCTTGACACCATACCTGCCCCCACTTTCTCCAATGATAATGCTGCAACATCATTCTGTCCCAACACCAAAAAGACTGCATATTACTGACTTAAAACATCACACCCAATTTTGTGTTCAATCCTCACATTACAGTGAATGCCAAGACACCTGTGGAATGTAGTTTCAATTAGGTTTGGTCTATAATGATTCCCCAATTTTCAAACTGTATGTGTAGGAGCCTTCCTCCAAACCATACCTCCTGAGCTTAAATGAGATTTTTGCTATTGTTTTTTGCAGAATAAATGTGTTTTATTCTACAACGTTGCTCAT
The DNA here is from genome assembly GCA_023970755.1 of Azemiops feae. Classification (NCBI taxonomy): domain Eukaryota; kingdom Metazoa; phylum Chordata; class Lepidosauria; order Squamata; family Viperidae; genus Azemiops; species Azemiops feae. The sequence goes on along the minus strand of JALGBA010000302.1, from coordinate 823,173 downwards.
GGGATAATGAAAATTATTGTCATTGCTGAGTTTTCCCTTAGGGCATAAACCCTAACTAAAATGCAAATATGGGGAATTTCTGGTTAACCAATTCCATCAGTATTTTCTATTGATGTTCCTCTTGAATCATGGTAATTGGGATGATTGAGCTTCCTAGCTAAGAACAAACAGAGAAGTTCTTGCCAACAACAGATGGTGAATTAAATACTGAGTGTGTGGCCCCTATGTTTTCTAGCTATCATTTAGATATTGGAAATTATTTCAAAGTGAAACATTCCTTTGAGAATTTTTTAACTCCTCTAAATTCTTTCATGATTTGGTTGGAAGCATGGTTTTCTTAAAACACAAACAATTCTCTAAAATTTGTTTGATGTACAGAAGAAGACTAGAAGAAGAAAACAGTCAACATTTATTTCTCAGCTGTACTTATTAAAATCTTTTTTTATTCTATGCTGCAGAAAGAAGAAAGCTGCTGATAATAAATATGCTCTGCTAGGTCTCTTTGAAGATTTCAAAGAGTTCACACATCAAATAGTTTGCATAGATATAGGGATGGTCGAAACAACCCATTACAATTCTGTACATATATGATACTAAAATTACCTTCTTTTCCTACATAAACCATACTTTCAAACATATAGGGCCAATGCATGGTCCCAGCCATTATTTCTCAAAATGTCTCATAACTGATTTTTGAAGTTTAAAAATGTTTCTTAGATTTTTCTATTTTTTTCCATAGGTTCCCACTTCTTGCAGTAGAGTTTATTATTTTGAAAGCAAGACTGAGATGTATGAAAGGCTAATATTTGGCAATTTTGTAGCATCAATGTAACGCTAATACAAAGATATATTGACTGGTGTGGGTTAGAATTAAGCACCAATCACAATAGTTTTGGCCTGATGCCAATAGTGATTGGAGCTGACCAATATGTTACTCTGGCCCCCACATTGATTTTCCATGACTTCTTAAGAAATTCAAAATGGTGATTCATTCTATATATCTTGGCACTGACTGAATCTGACTGGCTTAACCCTCTGTGTCCTGGGAAAACCTTTTCATAGTTCTTCATTTTCATGAAATGAGAGGGGCTGCAAGGCAACAGGTATTGCTTTCCTGACAGTTCCACTTAATATATATAACTTCAGGATAACTTTCCTCTGAAAAATCAATCAGTTGCCATAACTCTTTAAGTTACTAGAAACTAAGCAAGTTCAGAAAGCATTTGGGGTATGAGGTGACTCCATTTGTTACTGGTTGAATCTGTATATATTGATTTCTTCTTTTGTTTGTATTCTTGATTTATACTGTAGATGCTTTATTGAATTTTCTATGGTTTTATTACAAATCACCATTTTTTTGCAATGGGTATAACAGGACAGAAGAAAGGGAGAGAGGGGGAAAGATGCTAACCCAGGACTTGAAAAATTGGTAAAAAGAGAGTAGGATAAGCCAGGAACCAAATTATTCCACATCTCAATATCTTCAGACCATGATTTCATCCAAAATGAAGAGACAACTTAGATTAATTGAGGGTAGTTCACTAAGTGTTAAATCCAATTGGGGCCCCTAATTTTTTTCACCCAGAAAGCCTGCTCACCCTTTGTTAGTTAAGCATAATGGCTCTTGGCCATTTGGAAACATTTTGACTTTCTTAAATGTTAATCCTATTTAGCTAGGATTAAGTTCTGTTGTACTCACTTATTTCTGAATATATTTGTTCTGAATTGTGCATTCATATTGGGAGACCCTTGGAAAAAATGAATATATAATAAGCAGAGTACTTGTAACCATGATTACTAACTATTATGGCTGGGTTGTTTTTTATTCCCCCCCGCCCCATGATAGAAAATGGTATATAAGTTAAAGTGTTGGACTGGAAATGGAGAGAACCATTGGATATCTTTGGGCCAGTTCATCCTACTTCACAGGCTGCTGTGGGGAAAAACAAAAGAAAGGGGAGTTATATATGATGCCTTAAGCTTCAGAAAGAAAAGTGGGATATAAAACTAATTAAATATAAATGGTAACTTTTATGCAGTAATATCACTGAATGGATGATATTATTACATTTTGATCCTTTTTTTCATTTTGGGGGATTGATTTACAAAAGGGAAAGGGAAAGGGAAAAAAAACCATGAAGATTATGCCAGTATTATTCAATTACTTTCAACAGAATTTGATGGTATAATCCTGAGGGCTCCAGTACTCTCAAAAATGAAGACAGTAGCCTCCTGCAGTCTATAAGCTATCCATCTTTGACTCACAAGACCACAAAATGCATAATTACAAACCATACATTTTTCTAAATAGTCTCACTGTTAACTTGTTTGACAAAAAGAGATTTCAAGTGAATAGCCCTGAAAATATGAAGAACTCTAGCATTCATTCTTACTAGGACATTGCTTGTAAATGCTGAAGCTAGTTTTTTTTAAAGATGTTGGCCAGTAAAGTCAAACTTCTACATTACATGTTTTGTTTCTCAATGTCTTTTAAAGGACATGTTTCCATTTTGTGTAAATTCAGATGCTCAGACAATTCTCTCAATAAAATTCTATTCTAAAATTTATGTTTCTGAAAGCTGATCGACTATCAAGTCTTATTACTGTCATTTCTTACTTACTGTAGCAGAAAATAGACTCAAAAATTAAACAATCAGTACTAAAATGATGTTTGTCTACTATTCTAGATAAAACTACAGTATCCTTAGAAACCAGATGATCTGGAACTAACAGCCCCTTATAACAGGAATCACCTAAACAAAGCAAATTCAGATAAATGTTAGAACTAGGCCTTGGAATCCTGGAATACCTCTCTCAAAGATGGTTGTCTGGAATAAAAGACCAGTTTATTACTATGTTGATTATTTTGTAACATTGTTGTACCTTTATTCTGAGAGATTCGATCTAGGCAGGGTTCAAAGGACGCCATCCTCCATTTTTTTTTCAATAACAACCCTGTGAGATAGATGAGTTGAAAGACAATGATTTGCCCAAGGTCAACCAAAGAGCTTCCATGAGTAGACTTGAACTTGCGTTTCTCTTATGTTAGACCAACAATCTTATCCACTAAAGTAGACTGGATCTCAAAAATTAAGAATACTCAGAACTCAAGATCAATGCTGTATTGAAATCTGCCCTCACATTTCCCGAAACATTTTTTTTTTGGGGGGGAGGGGATTTAATTATTTATTTATGACACTTATTTCTCTACTTCCCTCTCAAGATGCCTCAGAATGCATTTCACATTTCTTTCAGAAATATCTTTGGGGTTTTACTGCATAAAGGCAAATGTCTGCTGCTACTTTGCTTTTAATTATACATCTTTTTGTTTCTCTGCAGAATCCTTATCTGCCTTGCTACCTGATTCTAAGTATACTATAGGAAGTGCTATACTAGAAAGACTGCAATTTATTGGGAAACTATTGAACAGCTCTTCTTATCTCTCAGCCACTTTGTAACTAAAAATACTTGGAAGGACTTTCCTTTTTCAGGTCTCCAAAGATAGGGAAAATAGTATTATGAAATACTGTTCCCATTTTGCCCCAGAGTCCATACTGCTTGACCATCATAGAGCAGGTTTCCATCTTTCTCTAAGCGATGATAGAAAATAGTTAATGCTAGATTAATCAGGGTCAGATTCAAAACACAAATCAGTCATAGCATTTAATGAACATGGTAAATTCTAATATTTCAAAGGGGAAAAAACAAACCTAAACCACTCCCTGAAATCCAAGGGGAAATTCTTGATGTCTTATTAATTAAGAAATAGTCTTCTCCTTTAGAAAATCAACAAAAGCAATATCTTTTCCATCAAACTGAGAAAAAAATAGAAAAATGCCCAGGATTTTTTTCCCCAGCCATTGCATTGTCTGATATGAAGCGAATCCATCTGACAGCTTTTGGTTCAGAAGTGGTTTTGATCTTTTAACAACATCTAACACTAGTTATCCAATCAGTTTTGACCCAGAAAAGCAAGTAGAATAGAAATGTAGAATTTGCTAAGAAAATAATTTACTGCACTTCTCTTTCCAATGTTCAGGTTATAGATGTCATTGTCTCTGCACTCAAGCACAATAAGAAGATTTGCAAAATTGCAAAGAAATATGTTGTGAAGGGAGAACACAAGTAATACCCCATTAGTAAGAACAATCCATAGCCTTGAAATGTGTGGAAAAGAAGGCCAATGGAGTTTTTGAACTCTTGATAATTGAAAAGCTTTGCTACAAGTCCCACTTGTAACATTAATTAACATTAATCTGCCTTTGCAACTGACTTTATTGTTCAGCAAAAATATTCTGGAGATAATAATTCATGAGCATTATCTCCATTATAACAATAAGCCCTCCTGAAAACTACACATACTATGTGATTTCACTTTGAGTTCCAATAGGATTCCCCCCCCCTGGTTAAATCTTAATGTATCATTCTAATATTTTCTCAACAGCTAGAAGCATAGCTTGATTTTCATTCTTAATTTTTACTTTGATTTTATATAACTGATCACTATTACTAAGGCATGTTAATTGCAGCACATTTTGAATTTCAGGCTGATAAATATTGAAGATCAGGCTATTGAATATAACTTCATTACAAACGAAGCCATTTCTAATTTCAAAAAAGCTTGGGTCCATCTTTAGAACTATAAATACACTCAGACCTTATTATTCATTAATAGCAAGACATTCTCCATTACAGTCCTTGACCAGATGGGCTATCTGTCAGACTATCTAATGAAGGCTTACTTTTTGTGTTGAACTAAGGACTCAATGTTTGCTAATCTTTGCTTAATTGAATGACATGAATAGAATATATCAAGTGTTACTTTATTTTAGCCACTGGAAAAAGTAGGTAGTGTTTGAGATAAGGCTTAGCCCCTCACCACTCACTCTGGTCTTTTTGGTCCTAATTATTCCTTAGCCTGTGCAACACTAGCAGAGAAGGCAGGCACACAATTACTGCTCATTGAAATACACTTAGGGAACCCGCAGAGGGTCCAATCTTTACTTCTACTCTCCAAACCTTAATAACATACAACCTTCTACCTTTTCCCCATCAGATCACAGCATTATGCCATTATCCTATTACAGTGATGGCGAACCTTTTAGAGACTGAGTGCCCAAACTGCAACCCAAAACCCACTTATGCATCGTCGAGTGCCAGCTGGGTGTGGCCCATTGGCTGGGCGTGGCCCATTGGCTGGGCGTGGCTGCAGTGGTAACGGCAGACTGGGTGGGACTAAAAAGTTCAATCAATTCCAACTTTGCAAGATCTTTTTTTTTTCCCACGAGAAGTTGAAATTGACTGATTTGACCTTTTTTTTTTTTTTTGCACACGGCGGCGGAGGCCTAAAGTGAAAAGGTTTTATAAAACCCAGCTGAAGGCCTAGGACTGGGGCAACGGCGTGCATGCCCACAGAGAGGGCTCTGAGTGCCATAGGTTCGCTACCACTGTCCTATTATTAAATTTCCAAACAAAGCATACCACGTTTCTCTTCTTTGGGAGAGCTTTCCTCTTTTGTTTATTCTTAAGTATAGATAATTCTATTTTATAAAATGTTTATAACCAATGCTTCCTTTATTACCAACATTCTACTTTCCCATTAAGTTTTCCTTCCTTGATTTTCCTTTGTCAGAATTGATAATCTAATGCAGTCCATGCACTGGCACTGATCAACGGCATGCCAGCAACCGGGATGCGCAATCAAGCAAAGCCCCATCTGTAGGATGCAGGGAGCACACAAACCTTTCCCCATGAAACCGGTCTCTGGTGCCCAAAAGGTTGGGGCATTGATCTAATATTTCTGTAATTCATCTATCTATCTATCTATCTATCTATCTATCTATCTATCTATCTATCTATCTATCTATCTATCTATCTATCTATCTATCTATCTATCTATCTATCTATCATCTATCTACCCATCCATCTATCTTCCATCTATCTTCCATCTATCTACTGTAACTACCTAATTATATATCATAAAGATATTACAGAAAGACTAAAATGTGGCTTAATAAAATTACCTAAAAATAATGTTTTGTCAGACTCAGGCTATTCGTTTTTGTAATGGGATCTCTGGCTGACCCTGCTTATGTGGAGATAAAAATAAAGAGATAATCAATATCTATTTTGAACAAATGCTGTTGCTGACTTCAGCTCACATAAACATAATGAAAAACATTCTGAAGATATATTCTTTAAGAAATAGACTATAACCATACATATAAGTGTGTTTATGTAAATTTCAATGATTCATAACATATATAGAAATATAGATCCATCCTAATTTAGCAGCAAGGTTATGCCCTTAAGATACATTTTTACAAACTGTGCCCTATTTATATGGCCATTACTATATAATTTGAGGCTGTCTGTGTATTACTTTGAAACCATTACACATCAATTTGATGCAATAAGCTGAGTTGGCATTTAATATGTGTAGGTTTACATCTGTCACGTATATAAAATTACAGCCTTCAGATCTCTGTTCCATCAGCAAATAAAATGTTATATTTTGATTAGGAAATTCACAGAGATGTCCTGATTGTTTCTTCCTTGCTAATTATTCTAATTATAATTCTGCATAGTGATGCTGTATATTTCTCAGCGTGACAGCTGAAAAAATCTGCAAGAATTCCATATTTCTTTCTTATGGCAAATCCTTCCTTAAACGCATATTTGGAAGAATATAATTACATTTCAATTATTATAAAATACAGATAGTCCTCGACTTACGACTACAATTGAGCCCAAAATTTCTGTTGTTAAGTGAAACATTTGTTAAGTGAGTTTTGCCCCATTTTACAACCTTTCTTGCCATAGTTGTTAAGTGAATCACTGCAGTTGATAAGTTAGTAACCTGGTTGTTAAGTGAATCTGGCTTCTCCATTGACTTTGCTTGTCAGAAGGTCACGAAAGGGGATCACATGACCCTGGGACACTGCAGCCGTCATAAATATGAGCCAGTTGCCCAGCATCCATATTTTGATCACATGATCATGGGGATGCTGCAAAGGTGATAACTGTGAAAAACGGTCATAAGTCACATTTTTACTGCCGTTGTAACTTTGAATGGTCACTAAACGAACTGTTGTAAATCGAGGACAACCTGTCATGCTCGCAGATTTGATTCCAGAAATTATAAATTATGTATTATTTGTAAATATACATACATATATGCCAGCTGACCCAAGGAGTTCATATTAGAATGAGCATGTTCCAATTTGATTAAAATTGTGTTCCAAATTACTCTATTTTAAGAAGATTGGAATTATATAACTACCGGTACATAACTTAAAACTGGAACAGCCAACAGCATTGTGGGTTTGTAGTGTTTTCAATTACAGATCCTCTAGACCCAGATTATGGTACTCTCTTTTTTTTCCTTATTTTTTGCCCAACAGTGAAAACTAAGAACAAAGAAATCTATTTCCAATTCCCTTTAAAATAAAAAAAAGTACACAAGACAATGCTACAGAAGAGAATTATTGATAGATAATATTTTAACAGGTGTCTATAAAACTAGAATAAAAGCAATGCCATTTGGTCTCATGATTAAGGCACCAGGCTAGAAGCCAGGAGACTGTGAGTTCTAGTCCTGACTTAGGCAGGACAGCTGGCTGCTGACTTTGGACCAGTCATTCTCTCTCAACCCAACTCACCTCACAGGGTTATTGTTGTGGGGAAAATAGGAGGAGGAAGGAGTATTATATTTATTTGCCACCTTGAGTTACCTATGAAAATAGGTAAAGGCGGGATAACAAATTTCTGAACAGAGAAGAGACAGAGTGTGTGTTGTGTGTTCAGCATCCTCAACCAGCATAAGAATCAGCTGCTTCTAATAGCAATTACAATGGAACATAACTTCACTACAGATTTAAATAGACAAGTCAGCAAGTATAAAGCAAATAAATGTGGTTTCTGACCAGCCTGCATAATACATAAGAAGCAGGGTATGAGCCCTGCATGCCAAGCACAACAGAGAGAGCAATGAAGTAAAACATGGTCTACTGATCTCATCTGGAGCTGGAACAGATGCAGAAGCATTCTGCATAAGGAATATTATTATATCTCCCCTCAGTCAGCATCAAAGGCAAAGTACTGAACTTTGCTACTTTTCTATGTGTAGTAGAAATAATTCTGTAAAGAGAATTGGAGAGGCAAAAAGGAATAAGGGAGATTAAAATATAAAAATATAATATAATATATAAAAAGATGTTGGGATTCGGAAAAAAGAGTGCAGAGAAGAGCAACAAAGATGATTAGGAGACTGGAGACTAAAACATATAAAGAACGGTTGCAGGAATTAGATATTCGTAGTTTAGAGAAAAGAAGGACCAGGGACGACATGAAATTAATAATAATAATAATAATAATAATAATAATAATAATAATAATAATAATAATAATAATAATAATAATAATAATAATAATAATAATAATAATAATAATAATAATAATAATAATAAAGTTGGAAGGGACCTTGGAGGTTATCTAGTCCAACCCCCTGCTCAGGCAGGAAACCCTATTCTCCAAAACACCTGAAAGCAGTATAAAAAGCAATGGATGGAAACTAGTCAAAGAGAGAAGCAAATTTCTCCTTAGTAGAGAAGAAATTTCCTGAGAATGAGAACAATTAACCAGTGGAATAACTTGCCTTCAGAAGTTGTGGGTGGTCCATCACTGGAGGCTTTTAAAAAGAGACTGGACAGCCACTTGTCTGGAATGGTATAGGGTCTCCTACTTGAGCAGCGGGTTGGACTAGAAGACCTCCAAGTTCCCTTCCAACTCTGTTATTCTGTTCTATTACATTCTGTTCTGTTTAAAGTTTTCCACTTAAGCCGAATTAACCAACCGCTAGCTTCAGCAAGAAAAAAAAATGTCTAGAAGACCTTCAAGGTTCCTTCCAACTCTTTTATTCTGCTTCTTGAGACATTAATGTGGAATTTTAGATCTGTCATTCTAGACATAATGCAAGGATGGGGCAGAAAAGCCAAAGGAGAAGACAACATTGGCAACATGGGCCAGCAATGTGCCCCAGGCAAGGCATTCTCATTTAAGCACCCGCATTCTAATTCAGTGTTTTCCAACCTTGTTAAGAGTTAACTTCAACTCCCAGAATTCCCCAGTCAGCCAGTCATAGTAGCTGGGGAATTCTGAGAGTTGAAATCTATATGTCTTAAAGTTACCAAGGTTGAGAAACACTGTAACCTAACTGGAGAAGCACATCTCATTGCTTATTGCAACACTACTTCAGCAGTTGAAGCAACAAATTATCCATAGTAAAGCTTTTGTCTGGATAAGATGGAAAACACAATTTCCACATTGGAAGACAAAATCCTGAAGTCATAGCTATGGGGATAAAAATGGATGCAAGTAGCTGTACAGTAATGCTTTGAAATTTGTAGCATTTAACATTCTTTTAGCAGTAATGATCTTTCCTGACCTCACATTATGGCAAATAACACAGATATATGTGTGAACCAGCCCCAAATCTCATTTGCCAGCATTCTTTCTCGCATACAGAACAGTCAGGCTAAATCTTGAAATTCCACATCAACTCCCAAATAGATGAGATTTTTTTCCTGGACAAACTTTATGCAACAATAAAGTGATCTGTCAAATTATTCTATGCTTTAATATAAACAATAGATCATGACTGTAAATGTGCAGAAGACATAGCTTGTCACTTATAGGACTTGTTTTTCTTTGCATTGATTCTGGGAAAAACATCTTCAGGTCCTGAAAACTAACAGCAATCAGTAAGCTCCTGTAATGAATGCATTGCCCTGTAAGTGGAGCTCATGAATAATTTGAGCTGGCTTCCAAGCAATTCATCAGTGATGATTATTCACCTCGTGATGGGGAGAAGGAAGGAGCGTTTTTGGAAACAAAATGCTATCTGTCCTCAAGTATCAAATTCCTATGAAGGATAGCTTTAAAAGGAAAAAAAAACAGACAAAGCCAGAAACATTGTCATTTCCATTAAACAATCTGTCTTCATGGGTTGTATTAGCAGGACAGTGTGACACTAGTAGGAAATGTGGCTCTTATTGAGAGTTGGCTCTCAGCCATATTTGCTTTCCACCTGAAATACGTGGAGGCCACAAATGGTTTAGCTGAAACACTGGTAAATGTTTACCCAGATAAAGATGGAATCAGGTAATAAATCCTTACCTGAGGGGTCCTTGGTGCTCTCTGAGCTTGGTTGTTTTCTTGAAGACGTTTCATTACCCAAGCTAGGTAACATCATCAGTGCTAAGGATGACTAGACTAGCACTGATGATATTACCTAGTTTGGGTAATGAAACATTTGCAAGAAAACAACCAAGCTCAGAGAACACCAAGGACCCCTCATGTCAATCCTGAGCTACAAATATTCTCCTTTATTGAAATCCTTGCCTGCACAAGGAAAGAAATAGCTTTCTTTTGTGACTAGAGAGCCATTATTTGTAGGAAAGAATGGTATATTAATCAGACACTAAGTCGAAATCACAATCAGAAGGAAGCATTGTAGATAGGGCAATCCTTTTCTGAGAAGTAACCAGTTTTTGGATACATGCTCGCTCAAAGAACAGTGAAATTATAGCAATAGCAATAGCACTTATATACCACTTCACAGTGCTTTACAGCCCTCTCTAAGCAATTCACAGAGTCAGCATATTGCCTCCAATAATCTGGGTACTCATTTTACTGACCTCAGACAGATGGAAGGCCGAGTCAACCTTGAGCCGGTGAGAATTGAACTGCATTCTAACCAATGTGCCATCATAGCTTTTACATAAGAGCTTTACTTGGATTTCAGTAAGGCATTTGACAAAGTAGATCACAACCTACTACTCGATAAGATAGAAAAATGTGGATTAGACAGCATCACCACCAGATGGATCCGTAGCTGGCTGACCCGCCGTACTTAGCGTGTGGTCCTCAATGGAACCGCATCTACATGGAGGGAAGTGTGTAGTGGGGTGCCCCAGGGCTCTGTTCTGGGCCCAGTGCTCTTCAACATCTTCATCAACGATTTGGACGAGGGGATAGATGGGGAACTCATCAAATTTGCAGACGACACCAAGCTGGCAGGAATAGCCAACACTCCAGAAGACAGGCTTAGGATACAGGAGGATCTGGACAGACTTGAACACTGGGCACTATCTAACAAAATGAAATTCAATGGTGAAAAAAGTAAGGTTCTACATTTAGGCAAGAAAAACCAAATGTACAGGTATAGTATCGGGGGTACCTTGCTCAATAGTAGTAACTGTGAAAGGGATCTTGGAGTCCTAGTGGACAATCACTTAAATATGAGCCAGCAGTGTGCTGCAGCTGCCAAAAAAGCCAACACAGTGCTAGGCTGCATTAACAGAGGGATAGAATCAAGATCACGGGAAGTATTAATACCACTTTACAATGCCTTGGTAAGGCCACTCTTGGAATATTGCATCCAGTTTTGGTCACCACGATGTAAAAAAGATGTTGAGACTCTAGAAAGAGTACAGAGAAGAGCAACAAAGATGATTAGGGGACTGGAGGCTAAAACATATAAGGAACGGTTGCTAGAATTGGGTATGTCTAGTAGTTTAATGAAGAGAAGGACAAGGGGGGGCATGATAGCAGTGTTCCAATATCTCAGGGGCTGCCACAAAGAAGAGGGAGTCAAGCTATTTTCCAAGGCACCTGAAGGCAGGACAAGAAGCAACGGATGGAAACTAATCAAGGAGAGAAGCAACCTAGAACTAAGGAGAAACTTCCTGACAGTTAGAACAATTAACCAGTGGAACAACCTGCCTCCAGGGGCAGTGAGTGCTCCAACACTGGAAGTTTTTAAGAAGAGGCTGGACAGCCATTTGTCCAAAATGGTATAGGGTTACCTGCCTGAGCAGGGGGTTGGACTTGATGACCTCCAAGGTCCCTTCCAACTTTATTATTATTATTATTACTATTTTTTATTATTATTATTATTTATTATTATTTATTATTATTATTTATTATTATTATTATTATTATTATTATTATTATTATTATTATTATTATTATTATTATTATTATTATTATTATTATTATTATTATCATCATCATCATCATCATCATCATCATCATCATCATCATCATCATCATCATCATCATCATCATCATCATCATCATCTTAGGATACTCCCCAGCCTCCTCCATTAAGCTTCTATGGCAAGGATTCATGAATGGTAGCTTCTTCTAGGCAAGACTAATCTGATCACTGTGACCCATTCAGTGATATCTTGACACCCAATTATTGCAATACTTGGATATTGCTAGGTTGCTGAAGGGAACAATGTATTAAGAATATATTAATTACATTTTTTTCTGAAAGTAAGTCATTGATGATTACCCATGCCCAATTAAATAGTGACACTAGGCCGATCTTGGTATATCTTAAAAATGCATATTATATTTACATTATATTTAGTACTTTGTTAGGAAAACCTATCCTCTAGGATAGATGAGGAAGAAAAAAAAAGTATAGTATTGGGTAAAGGCAGTAGCAGATGATTTATTAAGCCAAGAAAATTAGCAGCAAATGCTAGGACACTATAAAGCAGGGGTGTCAAACTGCCGGCCCACAGGCCGGATGCACCATGCTGAAACCGCTCCCACCTCATTGTCGGCAATGGAAAAAAAAAGTTGCGATACGTCACGACATGTCACGTGACGTTGTGAGTTTGACACCCCTGCTTTAAAGATACCAATATATGTACCTATGTATTCAAGCTCAGATTCAAGTGAGAGTTCTGAACTGGATTCATAATATTGGGAAATGTAATCCTAATCCTAGAATTCCCCACCACTGTGCTTAACAGAGTGGGAACAATGACATAAACTATATTTGCACCTGACAAATGACTTCTGCTTTGGAAAATGAAGGACATAATGACTTTTACATTTGGGTGTGGCAGATGAACACAGGAAATCAGTGAACAGGGAAAATGATCAACTGGAAGCCAGAAAAAGCTTCGCTGGGGTGAGCTCAGTGGTGGGATTCAAATATGGGAACAACCGGCTCTCTGTGTGGATGCCGCTTCCGGAAGTCCATCCTGGGCCTGGGCAACAAAAAATTAGCTACCGGTTCTGCCGAAGTGGTGCAAACTGGCTGAATCCCACCACTGGGTGAGCTGGCTTCCTAGACATTCAGTCAAATGAAGCAGCTCCACGAAACAGAATGGAGTTTCACTTCACCACTTAGCCTTAGTTGGCATTTCTAGTAAAAGCTGAAGCTGGCATTTTAACTGGCTGAAGAATTTTACATGTTGAATTTATGCAACAGAAAGAAAACACTCTCTACAGCCAGTTAAAATGCCAGCTTCAGCTTTTACTAGAAATGCAAACATTGAACTTTTAATTAGAAATGCAAACTGCACTGCCAAGGAGCGTTACCACATAATTTGCTAGTTGTCAAAGAAAAGGGGAAAAAAAACAACTAGCTTATGCTTGATTATTTCAGATCACATGTTAGGGCTGGACAAACCTTTGATGGACTGATTTAACTTCATTAAACTTCATAAATCACTTCTTTGAAGAAAATCCATCAAACCGCATAGCCTTTCATCTCCCTGTTTTTAAAAGTATTTCAATATATGAATTATATTATAAGCAACCTTGTTGGATGGAGTGGCATAAAAATCATAGTAAATAAAATACATTTTAAAAATTAAATAAAAGCAAGCAAAGAATCTGGATGTTTTCCCTTTGTGTCATGTGTACACTTGATCCAAAAATTCCAAAAGGTTTAAAAAAAAAAAAAAAAAAAGCTATTGAGCTGAAGCTGCTTTTCGAAAAGAAACGTGGCCTCTGATTTTGCTCTTTTCTCTGAGATATCACCAGCACAACTTGTTTCTCTGGCTTCCCCTTGCACGTTCCTTATTGTCAAAAGGTGCAAATTAATGCAGAGAGCTATGAAAGCTTCGTTTTCAAAAACAAAAAGACAGTTTGCAGCATACTGGAGGGGTGGGGGAACAAACAAGTACCTCTTTGCCAATCCTTAAGCCAACTACATCTCTTAATGAGAAGTGCTAGTCCAGCACTAATTCCTCATAACATTTATCTCCCTGCTTACAATAATTTGGGATACCTAGGAGACTCATTCCTGAAATAACAGCTTGCTACTTTAGGGAAGAAAAAGAAATCAATCCACCTCCATAAATATCAAACATTCCCAAAGTATGTTTCTCTCAATGTATTTCTAAAGCAATTTCAGCACCATTAAAAAAAAATAGTATTGTGAGTCACAGAAGGAATCAGAGACTTCTGGTGCAAGTTGGCTGCCATTTAAATCAAATAAAGAAACTTTGCCGGCTACGATGAAGGATACCAAGCTAGAAAGCAGGAGACTGTAAGTTCAAGTCCTGCCTTAGCAGGAAAGCCAGCTGGGTGATTTGGGGTCAGTCACTCTGTCAGCCCAACCCATCTCACAGGGTTGCTGTTGCAGGGAAAATAGGAGGGAGGTGTGTAGGATATGTTTTCTGCCTTGAGTTATTTGTAAAAATAATAAAGGTGGGATACAAATTAAATAAATAAATAAAAATATCTCTCTATATAAATTCCACACACTGAAGAGCCCAAAGAACACGCTATGCTAGAGAGAAGTTCCCTGAAGATGGGCTCCAGCACAAGTCCAAAAGCTCAGAAGACAAAGTCTCTGGTCCCGGTGACTGACCCAGATTGGATCCTGTGACATTATCCTGGTACACGTATGTTTGCCTTCATTTGTGAAAAATATCTCTGCCCACAAAGGTTGAGGTGTACAATGCTGAAGACCAACCAATTTCTATTGCTACCTGGACAGAAAATCTCACGGAATCTCTTCTTATTCCTGACTCTAAAACTTGTAACACTGATAATGACATGGTGACGGTGACTGTCATCTTATGCTCTGTCCTGGTATCTGATCCGAAATTCTTTAGAAACAGCTGGAAAACACAGGAGAAAAGGGGACCTGAGTATCAGTTCAGTTTCCTGCCCAAAGCCTACAAGTCCCTCCAACTGCTCCTTCTTTTGATCTGCTACTTTTAAAGAGACTTGAAATAAGCTCTTGAATAAAGAGCTCTTTCAAATAAAGGAGATGTTCTCAAAGTAGAACACATGACCATCCTAATAACCCACTATTCTTATTTAGCTGCTGCCTGTGGTTTTTGTGATCTTGTATTCTGTGTTATTATTTTTTTGCTCATTCTTCTCTCAAGTCCTTCCAGGTTGCTTTCTTTCTGACAAGCTGAGAGAACTTTTCAGTCCACGTAATCTGTCTGACTTAGTTCTATTCAAATGTCTTCTATTCCCCTTTGGTATATCAACATCATTCCTGAAATGCTTTCTCTTTGTTTGCTGCAAAGACTGCTGAGCAACACAGAAGAAAGGTTTTCTGATCAGCAACCTCTTTAATGCAGCTGCAGTGAACACGGTCAGCTGCTTGCCTTTTTATGTAACTATTTCCTAATTAATCTAGGAAAAAGAATCTAGATACAAATAGAAGGCAGAAAGAACAGAGGACTGTCAAGATTAATACTCTGCTAAAAATTCATTTACTGCAAAAAAAAAACATATGTTTTTCAGGCTTGAAATTTGGATACTATAGGATTTCTTTACAATTTGATATTGTAGCTCTTTGAGGTTATATTATGGCAGTGAGGTAGCAGAAAGTTCTGCTACGGTTGATTTTCTGTTACATGTTTGCGTTGCTTTATAATTTCCTTTACATTACTTTGTAGATGCCCCATTTTCTTATTTTTAAAAAAGGAATATTGTCATATTGTCTTCACCTGGAGATTAATTTTATATTGGAAATTAAGGTGCAGAGATGGTTTATTTTTTTCAGTTATTTTCAGTTAACATGCATTCCTCCAGTAGCCAAAAAGCTCATAGAATCCTAAGGATGGAAGGGACCTTGAAGGATTTTACTTGCAAACATCTAGTACTCAGAACTTCAAGAGGTAGACCATTCTATTGCTTAATCGCTTTCACTATCAGGAAATTCCTCCTTAGTTTTATGTATTTATTTATTGATCATATTTAGGTACAACCCATCTCACTGTCACTGTAAAGTTCAGATTTCTCACTGTAAAGCTTTATCACCGATTCTTGGCTTACCCTTAGATGCTGGGAAGAATAAATCGACTTCCTCTTCTCTGTGTCATATCTTCATATAACAGAAGATTGCTATCACATTTCCCCTTAACCTTCTTTTCTTTAGGCCAAATATACCAAGTTTCCTTAACTGCTTTTTGTAGGATTGAACTTCCAAGCCCTTTACCATCTTTCTGACATAAATATGCCAACATCAATTGTACTACTCTGAAGTCTAATCTCCCTCCACAAGGAGGCTGACAATTACATTGTTCTTACAGTTTTGATGCAGAGCAAATCAAAGAAAGCAGCTGGTGATTCCCTGCCTTCACTAGCCCTCCCACTGAGTGTCATTTGCCAGTGGGGAAAAAACAACCATAAATCACTTTCCTTGACACACAGTAGCAAAGGCTGGGCCAGTTGTAGCCAGATGCCACTGTCACCCAAGAGTCTTTAGTCATCTTTCAAGATGTCTGAATGGAGGTCCCAATGCACTGGACAGTTTCTTTGCTACTTCTTCTGGGTCCCTCCTCCACTCTACAGACCCGACATCTAAGCTATTTTGGGATGCAGGCTTAGCAGTTTTCAAAAAAATAGATAAAAATGGAATGCTCTGGAATTAAAAGCTGGAACCTTTTCTGAAATAGAAAGAGCCAGTAGGCACAACATGAAGGATTGTGAAGTACTTCAGGTAATTTCATCTAACCTGATTTCATGTTCTATCCCTCTATGCTACCAGGGTGTCAATGTCAACCCCCAACTCGAAAATCCAAATAATGTCCAGGATTATTTTCATTTCTGAAAAACTTACTGGTTTATTGAATACACGGTCTGGTATAGGCAAAGGAAAACTAACTCTAAAATCCCAAGGCATCTAACCACAGCATATAACAATGACATTCCCAGCCAAACCCCCCAGATGTCCATGGAGCTCATGTAAATAAATTATCTTTGTTATGAGAATCATCTGCTATCTTCTTTACACTGGCTAGAATGACAGTTTCCAGACAGACTCCCTCAGCAAACTTCCACAAAACTAGAGAGGTTTCGTTTCTCTAACTAACCTATTCAAAAGTATCATCTCCCTCCCCCTTACTTTAAAGGCAAGATGAAATCAAAGAAGCATGTAGCTGCCAGATTTTCACTCTTGATAGTCAATTTCATATAGTTCCCATATATTCCAGATTGGTAAGTACTCAATAGAATAGCAGTGTCATAATGAAAAATTGGGTCTTGCTATGATCAGCAGCACCACAAAATATTCCATGAAATAGGCAAAACAATGCCCCCCCATCAAATACTATGGAAAATCTGGAGATAAAGCATTTGAATGCTTATCTTGGGAAGGGGCTCAGTCCAGTTTCTGAGAGAGGTGGGGGAAAGTATCAGCTGTCTTAATTAACTCATTACAACCAAGACTGGGAATCTCTCTAGTGAGAAGTGTGGACTTCAACTCCCAGAATTCCCCAGCCAGCATGTTGAAGTTTTGAAGTTGCAAGTTTGATAAACACTGCTTTACAGTTTTCAGTATTCTGCATTCATCTGAAACTATCATTAAAGGTACCTAACTGAAATCCATGCTGTTCTTGATTAAAGTAAAAGAAAGTACGGCCGCTGTTCCACTCTTCTTTGCAGAAACAAGAGAAAGCATATAGTCAGAACCAACTGCAAATAGCTGGCACAACTGAGTTTTCATTCTTGATTTAAATCCAACTGAAGCACCAATCCTTTTTCTTAAAACCAGGTCTAATGCAATTTCAGAATAACACTAAACATATTTAACAACTCTAGCATTCTTCTAGAAGAGCACTAAATCCATGTGAATAAGGAGAACGCATAATTCTTGATTAGTATGGATGAATCTTTGGGAACCAAATATCCAGGCTGTCCTGGACATCCAGCAGCCCAAACGAAAAGGGCATTGATAGCAGTTCCAGTGACATGAGGGTAGAGGAATGACTGCAGCAACTTAAGCCAGTTGACAGGAAATGGATAGATACCAAATATTTCGGCATCATCATAATATTCTCAATGAGCCAATTGCGAAGCATTCATACCCCATGATGTGTGCCATAAAACAGGAACAGTTTAATACAACTTTAAATTGTTTTTACAGTGAGCTGGGAATGAATTGGATATGTCTTCTAAGAAGGTTAGCAGGACATCTTTATGCTGTGGTTAGTTGGTTAGGACAGAGGTCTCCAACCTTTTGGGCACCAGGGACCGGTTTTGTGGAGATATTTTTCCACGGACCGAAGTATGCGTGGTTTTGTGTGCTGCCTGCATCTCGCAAATGGGGCTTTGCTTGTTTGTGCGGACCGGTTGCTGGCATGCCGTGGCCCGGGGCCACACCCTCTATGGGATTCGAACCTGGGCAGCCTGCATGCTAGGCAGTTGTATTAACCTCCAGGCCACCAGCTCTCCTCCCCTCTTTTGTCAGCCGAGCCAAGGGAATATACATAGAAAGTTTTTTCCGGACAAATCGGTCTGGTTGATGCACCTTGGTATTTTAACTGCTATACTGCATTTATACTTTATAATCACTTTTGCCTTGCAGCCCCCCAAACTAGAGGCATTAAACAGGCTCAAGTCGCTACTGCGATACATTACAAATTCAAATTTCTTTTTTGTTGACAAAGAGTTAAAGAATTAAATGGGAGACTTGAATAGCTATTTCGGGCTCATTCTGCCCTCATCAGCAAGCCACACCCTCTATGGGATTCGAACCTGGGCAACCTGAGAGCTGGTGGCCTGGAGGTTAATAAAACTGCCTAGCATGCAGGCTGCCCAGGTTCAAATCCCATAGAGGGAAAGACCCATCCCTTATAATTAAAGGAGGACTCCCAGTAATACTGAATGGAGAAAAACATTTTAACTTAAGGATATTTGGCAACAATGTACCCAGAACATTCTTATTAGACTGTTTGATACAATAATAATGGGCTTAAAAGTAGAAGAAGATATAGCTGAAAATCTACCTGTTTTAGAAGAAGGATGATATGTTATGTTATACAAAACCAACAAATGAAATTGGCTGAGATTGCGATAGTTAAAAGGGGCACACAAATAATAAACCAGAAGAATGACTTGGATATGGGGATTTTTATTCAGAGAAGTGACTTCGGTGACTTTCTTACATTGGAATGACAAAAGAGATATATTTTACCTATAAGGATTTCCTGAGAAGAGAAAAGAGAGAATAAATCAGCTTTGGGGACATTTCCTAAAAGGAATAATCGAGATCCTTAAAGCTAAAACTAAGGTTTACAAAGTGGGCCTACATCATCAAGGTTCTTTGCTCTTTTTTTCTAAAAGCTTTCAATAGTTTTCCTTGACTAGAGTTGAATGATGAGGCTTTAAAGTTTTGTTTACAGTTGCTCTATGAACCATCTAAAACACGGGTGTCAAACTCGATCATATCATGTGACATATTGTGACGTATCGTGATGGTTTTTGCCTTTGCAGAGCCGGGGTGGGTGTGGCCTGCATGTGATGCATCCGGCCTGCAGGCCGCCATTTTGACACCCCTGATCTAGAACAGACATGATTGAACAGATAGCATCATCATCACATGCAAATGATCAGCTGCAAAAGGACAAGAGAAAACCCTGTGAGACTTTATAGGTCAAAAAACTGAATGTCAAATAGTACTGTAGTTTCCCAGCACCAACTCCTGAGCATCCAGCAGAAAGGACAAACCACTGAAAAATAGTTCCCCTGAGGCTCTTTCCAACCAGAGGCCCCCAAAAGATCCTATGTTAAAAAAATAATCAAATACCACTGAAAGGTCTATAAGAACTAGCAGGATTGTATTCTCCTTCTTTCTTGTATAGATCATTCACCAGCCAAGCCAAGCAATTTAAGTAATTTAACCCCTATTAAAATGACTCCAGATAATGAATTTCATTCAAATTCATCCGACGTATGCATTATTTTAAAGCGTGAAGCAAAGAAAAAAGAAGTATTGGGAATATATTCTTATGAATCATACACTTTAACAATCATACACTTTAACAATTATAGAAATGTTCAGTTTTAATTTTTAATTATTTAGTTATTTAGCTTTGATTATGTACTCAGCATAAGATAATTATGCAATGTTATTCTTTTTTTTCTCTCTAAGAAGCTGAGATTACTCAACTGTTAGGAAGAGGCTTTCAGGCTGTTCCTCTAGGGATACATGGGCATGTCTCAAAAAAGATTGCAAAGATATCTAAGCCATTAAAAAGTGCAGAAAATAGCAATCAACATTATAATAGGAATGAAGTATAGTTCTAAATATGAGGATTTTGCCTACTGTTCCTGCCATAGTAGTGAATAAACAAATTCATGCTGTCCTTGTGGCTTCCCTGGGACTATGTGAAGAACATGATGTTGGAGTCTCAGTCAGTTCCATCACAGCCCTTCTAATGTTCCAGGAACAGTCTTCTCTATGTCTGTCTGCAGTGGGGATGGTACAGTGTCTCACTGCTATCAGTTCTAGTGTGCAGCCCCTAAAGGAATGATTAGAGAATACTGCTCTGAATCTGGCTCATTCCATGTTCTTCTTGCCGGAATGCTGTGATTTTGTAAACATTCAGTGTGTTTCAAACTTGGAATGTCCATGACCAAAGTCAGTACAAAGGAATACTTGATGCAGAGGCTCAGCTTTTCGGTCTCCTGATCACAGTTGGAAACCAAATATAATAGATGAAAGCTTTGATCCAGGCCATCAGACTTTGATCCAATGCAGCAACATTTATGCTACATTTTGGATCTTTGGCACTGTGGAGGATGGGTTTGAACCTCAATTACCCAATTGCTACTCCAAAGCCTTAATCACCACCCTTACTGTCATGCACTCCAGTGGCTCTTATTATAGTTACACTTCCTTCTCCTAATCTTCTCCTTCTCCTGCTCCTAATCTGACCAAGGAGAACTTTCTCATTTTTAGCTTACTTTATAATGTGATTTTCACAAATTATGGTTTCTAAAAGCTTTCAGGTTCTGTTGCCCTATTCAGCATTTAGAACAATGGCTATTTACCAACACTATTTGTTTTCTTTCACTTATGATTTCATATGTTTTAGGTGGGATTCAAACTTTAAGACATCTCAGATGGATTATTATGATAGGTTCGGTCTCCAGCATTGGAGGCACTTTAATAGTTCTTCTCAGTGCGAGATCTTTTGCTCTGAGGAACAAGCAAGAACATGAAGTATCACAAGTGCTAAAGTTATACCTTGGGTCTCATAGAGAAGAAAAGCACTAGACTGCATCTTAAATTCTTTGTAGTCTTGATCTTTATAATTATTATAATAGCAAACAAATAATCATAATGAAAAGACTAACTGAGAAACTAATAGCCCAGACCATATTGATGAATGCAGCATGGTGAGAATGATCTAATGCTGAGGCAGTCTTTTAACTCTAAATCTATTTAAGTTTTGTATACTTATATTATGGTCTTTGCTGTTAGGGATGCCAGCTAAGAAAAGAGATTGTAGTTGAGGAGTGGAGTAATTTTCATGCAGGAGTTCCTCATTTGGTCTCCAAGATCTACCGCTATGGCTGGACAAATTTTTGCCTAAAACTCTACAGAGCTTTAATGCTACGCTAAGAAAAGCAGATATCTGATTTGGTATCTGACAGTTTTCTACATTCCTAAAAAGCTGGCCTTCATCTCTGCCTCTTGGAGCAAATGTAGTCATCATCCACAGGTGAATTCAGATATTAGAAGCCGGTTACATTATTCTTGAGTATAGTATATGATAAGCATAGGATTTCTCTCCTGAATAAAGTAATTATTTAAGTGTCTCAATAGATATATTAGGACAAGCCCTGACCCTGGCAATAATGTGGATAAATGCCCTTTGCCTTGACCTGACTCCAGCAACAATCTGCAGCTCTTCTCAGGACACATGATCTTTCTACTTCAATATAGTAAGGAACTCCCTGCAGGTTTTACTCTGCTAGTTGTGGGGGCAGCATTCATCTCTATTCGTTAGGCCACTGAGCCAGTACTGTGTGAAGATGTTTCTATGGTCATGTGGCCAGCATGACATCACACCACAGCACAAAGCATACGGTATGCTGTTACCTTCCAACCAAAGTGGTACCTATTTATCTACTTGCGTTTACATACTTTCCAACTGCTAGGTTGGCAATTGCTGAGGCAAGTGACAGGAGCTCACTCTGTCATGTGGTGGTAGGATTCAAACGCCAGAGTATAGACCTTCTCCAGCATCTTTTAAGCCATTGAGCCATCATGCCTCTCCTCAATATAGTATAAAAAGGCATTTCCTTAGTGTAAAACAAAACAAGAAGCAAGGAATGTGGTTCACAAAAATGTGAAGTTGCATGCCTCAACTGAAGCTCCATAAATGAAAGCAGTCCATTTACGGACAAGGGCCAGATCTATTGGACCTGAGTGGAGTTTATAAGGAAAATGTCTGCTCTCTTTATGTAATGCTACAACATGTAATTAAGAACACCCAGATGTGCTACTTCATAACTTTCCCAGCTCATAAATGTCACTTGCTCTCACAACTGACTCAGGAACAATCATTGCCTGAATTTTTAGTGTATGGGGGGGGGGGAAACATATCAGGCAATTTTTTCAGAGAATGAATGGATAATCATTATGTGTGTTGGCTGCACCTAATTAAAATGTAAAGAAAAGGATCTCTCCCCCACTCCCAGGGCACATAGTAGTAACTGTGAGAGGGATCTCGGAGTCCTAGTGGACAATCACTTAAATATGAGCCAGCAGTGTGCTGCAGCTGCCAAAAAAGCCAACACAGTGCTGGGCTGCATTAACAGAGGGATAGAATCAAGATCACGTGAAGTATTAATACCACTTTACAATGCCTTGGTAAGGCCACACTTGGAATACTGCATCCAGTTTTGGTCACCACGATGTAAAAAAGATGTTGAGACTCTAGAAAGAGTGCAGAGAAGGGCAACAAAGATGATTAGGGGACTGGAGGCTAAAGCATATCAAGAACGTTTGCTGGAATTGGGTATGTCTAGTTTAATGAAAAGAAGGACTAGGGGTGACATGATAGCAGTATTCCAATATCTCAGGGGCTGCCACAAAGAAGAGGGAGTCAAGCTATTCTCCAAGGCGCCTGAGGGCAGGACAAGAAGTAATGGATGGAAACTAGTCAAGGAAAGAAGCAACCTGGAACTGAGGAGAAACTTCCTGACAGTTAGAACAATTAACCAGTGGAACAACCTGCCTCCAGAAGTGGTGAATGCTCCAACACTGGAAGTTTTTAAGAAGAGACTGGACAGCCATTTGTCTGAAATGGTATAGGGTTTCCTGCCTGAGCAGGGGGTTGGACTCGATGACCTCCAAGGTCCCTTCCAACTTTATTATTATTATTATTATTATTATGAGGGGCATTTTAAGGAAAAAATATTGAGACAAATGGGTGGACCCAATTCTAAAATTCTGTAGACCTCTGTTTGCTTTATAACCCTTTGAGTCAAAGGCTTAGCACGGATAGCAATATGTTAAAAATAGAAATCCTATTACTGTTATTAAAACTAGGCTGAGTTGAAAGGGGAGGGTGAATGCCCTTTTGCAAACCTCTTGAATGGCATTCCCCTCGTTTCATGGTGTTTTGGTGGCTACTTGGAAGGATTTCAATTGGAAATGTCTTTTTTAGCAAATCCTTAAGAGCTGGTAGAATAAGCAGATAAATGAAACAGACGAAATATGGCTTTATTTTCCTGATTCTTTTTAAGGGAATTTATTATTTAGCTCTATTTGTTGCTATTATTGTTACTGCTGATGTTTAATCTGGCTGTTGTCCTATTTTCCATGTTGGGTTTTATACTGCCTTATCCATTCATGATAAAAGAATAATAAACCTCAAATGTTAATACCAACAAGGTGGGGGCACTAAATATATACACGTGGTAAAGCCTCAGGAAAGTATTAGATAATGGTTAAGAATAAGATTAATATAAATCTAGTTTCAAAGCTGGGTTTATTAAATGTTCTTAACAAAGCGATTCTACCAGAGTCAAGGTGGAGGACTCCTGCCAGGGGTTTTGAACCCTACAACGTGAGAGGAATTTGTCTTTGTTTCTTTTCCTGTTCCAAGATTATTTTCTTCCTTTAGATCTGTAGGGAAAACATCAGATTTCCTTTCTAGTGAAATCATTGGAAGAGGAATAATGTAGACCTGCTTGTTATAAGGGAGGAGGGAAAGGGAAGGGATCCTGTGAGAGAACAGTCTCCCCCCATCAGCCCCCAGTGTCACACTGAATCCAGATCTTTTTGTCTTCTTTACTAATTCAGAGCTTTTACATCAGATTAAGGATAAGGAAGAAAAGATCTCTAAGAAAGTTATTCTGCCAATCCATCATATAGCAATAGCACTTAGTACTTAGGCTTATATACCACTTCACAATGCTTTACAGCCATCTCTAAGTGGTTTACAGAGTCAGCATGTGGCCCCCAACAATCTGAGTCATTATTTTACAACCTCGGAAGGATGGAAAGTTGGGTCAAACTTGAACCAGAGAGAATCGAACTGCTGGCAGTCGGCAGAATAAGCCTGCAATACTGCATTCTAACCACTGCATCACCACGGCTCCTATATGATGCTGTCAAAGCACCTACTGAATGCTACTTTGTTTCTTGAGCCAGGTATCTGGGTCCTTATAGGTCTTTGAGTTATATGGACTATAGAAGCTGTAAAAGAAGGAAAGAAAAAGCATGAATACTCCTCTGGGTATCTCCATTTATATCTCTGTCCCTCCTGATTTTTTTTTAAAGAAAATCCCTTTAATAATAAATAAGAGAGAGAGGAAGCTGGCAGGCTGGAAAGCCAAATCCTGCCTAGCATCATATTATTTGTATAAGTGTGGGGGGCCTGTATGGGTAGAGAGCCTCCTGAGCTAATCTTGTGGTAAGAGACCAATCCCTTCCTTGCAGCTTGAAGCTCGAAAGAAAGCAAAGTAGGACTCCGAAGGAACTGTCATTGTTTCACCAAGCTTTGGCTCTGATCCTTCTCACTGTTTGTAGGTTTGGCCATTAATTATCACCCAACAGGTTATTCCCAAAGGAATATGACTTTTGGGGGAGAGCAGTACAGAGGGTTAAAATCCATGCCCTTTCTTGAACAGATTATGAACAATTATTGAGAGACTATCGCCACTGATTCTGTCCATCTGGTGAGATTAGGAAGAAGTGGCATGCTCTGAATCCCATAGAATACTGTACGTAGTGTCATCTAATGGGAAACATGAGGTGTATCTGCTCTGTTTCAGTACCTGTCCTCTGTAATAATAACCCCCTGCTAAAGCTGCTAAAGACCTGGTTATTCTCTCTAATCTTGCAGCATATTGATGACTGAGCTGCCTATTGGGTGTCTTTTTTGTTTATGAGTTTGCCTTCAGGCTACTTACGATTTTTTAATTTTTCAATTTTTCTCATTTGTTAATAGTAAGCCACCCAGAATCATTGGAAGCTGGATGGCCTCTAAATTTGTATAAATAAATAAAGCGGTAACAGGAATTGTAAATACATAAACCTTGATCCAGCTAAAGCTTCTACACAGACATATTCCTAGATTAGAGACATAAGTCAAGGACAACAAACTGTGTCCTCAAACAGATTCTGGGTATAGAATTTCCACCCTACACTAGCGGGGGATGCAAACATATTTATATTTTCTGCAGAAGGATCTAAACAGAGTCTCTCCTGCTCCCTTAAGTCTGATTGTTATTCTTTTGAATATTTATGTGTGATATTCAGTTAAGCAAACAAATTATCTCATGGCGGGTAAAGTCACTTTTTTCATATACTATTTTCACATAAACTCTGTGAAAAGTTCCTTCAGGGCCAGTCTCTCTTGTTCTGGCCATTTTTTCAACTGACTAAATCCATGTGTTTATCTGTTTTGCTTTGTGACTACCTGTGTTATAACATTGAATTTTCTGGGTTTGTTAAGCTTAGCTCTGTAGATGCCAAGCATTTCTGCTTTCATTGCATTGTATATGAAGATTACAGATAATCTTCAACTGAAGATGTGAAAATCTCTGACCTTAACAGAAAGCTGAAAACCTTATTCCTGGAATTGCAAAGTAAATAACGCTTTGTATAATGATGGCAAATGTTTCATAACATGCTGCTTACAGTGCCAAAGTATGGGTAATATCTATGCTTGTCTCAGATGCTGGCATTGCATTTGAAACACCAAATTTTAGACATAATGATGATGTTATCCATTCAGTTGTGTTCAACTCTTGGTGATTCTATGGGCCAGGTCTCTTCACATCTTCCGATCTTGCACTGCTTCTTTGAGTTTTTCTAGGCTCCAGCTGGTGTCAGCTTTGATGGTGTCCAGCCATTGTGTTCTTTGGTGGCCTGGCTTCCTTTTACCACTAACTCTTTCCAACATAATTGCTTTTTCCAATGAATTTCCCCACATGAAATGGTCAAAATAAGTCAGATGCAATTTTGTGAATTTTTCTCTCCTTCCAGTGACATGTCTGGTGTTATGTGCTCCAGTACCTGCTTATTGGTCACCTTTGCTGTTCAAAGAATATACAGGAGCCTTCTTCAGCACCACAGCTCAAACAAGTCGATTTTCTTCCTGTCTTGCTTATTTAAGGTCCAACTTTCACAACCATACCAGCTACAGGAAACACCACAGAATGGACTAACCTACATTTGGTTGCCAGGCTGATGTCCTTGCTTTTCCATATGCGACTCATGTTCAGCATTGCTCTGTGACCCAATGCAATCCAATGCTTTATTTCAAGGCTGCATTCATTTCATTTCAGACATATGGAAATGAAATTTAAAAAATGCTGCTTGATGTATCTTATTTTTAATTGTACCAGTCATTTGATTTCCCATTCCTTTCCTGATTCTTTGGTTCCGTAATCATTGGCTAGCAAACTACCCCTCTTTTATTTTCATCTTGTCTCTTGTGCTTTAGATGACTAGTTGACAGAACATTGGTTGACTCCCAATACTGTTTACTTGCTTGCTATCATGCAGATGACTTAAGAGGAAATGCCTCACATATTTGATTTTAACTGTTTTAATTTTATTATTTTATTATATTATATATTATATTATATTATATTATATTCTAATTTTATTATTATTATTATACAACCCATGCACTGTTGGGTCATCATTTCAGGAATATTTCTTACCTAAACGGAGAAACAAGTATGACCATGGATGAGCAAAATATTAGTAGGAGCAGGAGTGATCCTTCCTTCCTTCCTTCCTTCCTTCCTTCCTTCCTTCCTTCCTTCCTTCCTTCCTTCCTTCCTTCCTTCCTTCCTTCCTTCCTTCCTTCCTGTCTCCCTTTCCCTCTTCCTCTCTGCTTCCTTCCTCTTTCCTTAATAATGGGTCCCAGTATTCTGTAAATTAGCCCATTTGATTGAAATGGTTGAAATAGTTTTGCCCTATGATATGCTTATCCACTTCACCCAATAAAGGTTAGAGACATGAGAATTTTGATAGTATGTAGACAATGATTAAGATGCTTTTCATCAACTCTCAAATTTAGCTAACTTGCACTTTCATATGTGAAGCAGTTTGTGTTTCTATGGTTCTGATGATGTTAGCTGATCTGAAAATTAAAATGCATTCAAGTTAAGCCCTTTGTTCCCATTTTAGCCAATATTGGAACATTGGGAGATTTGATGAGTGTTCTTAATTTAGAAATTGAATATCTAGTTTTCCAACCAGAAACAGTGTTATAACTCCCTTATTAAGTCTGTTGTTAAGCAGATGCAAGGACTGAGTCTTTGCATCTCTTGATGGTTTTTTGTCTGTGAGATATTTTCCTTTCCTTTCCTTTCCTTTCCTTTCCTTTCCTTTCCTTTCCTTTCCTTTCCTTTCCTTTCCTTTCCTTTCCTTTCCTTTCCTTTCCTTTCCTTTCCTTTTGGAAGAGCCTATTCATGAAAAAAATATGTACATGGTTCCTAAGAATCAAGAGACCCAGTATGTAGTGGTTAAAGGCACCAGACTAGATACTGGAAACTGTGTGTACTAATCCTGCCTTGGGAACGAAGTCTATTGGGTGACTTTTGGCCTGTTAGTTTCGCTAAGCTCTGGACGGAGGCAATGGCAAACCACTTCTAACAATGCTGCCATGAAAACTGCAAGGACTTGTCCAGGCAATCACCAGGATTACTACTGACTTGAGGGCACATGCTAAGAGTCAACACCAGCTTTATGGTATATGATCAATCAACCAATCATGTCTTCAGGTTTGATGGGCTTATGTATAGAAACCGGTGGGGACAGGGTTGATTAAGCATGACCCTGAATTTGTTCACAAGATCCTAGCAAATCCTTCCATTCTTCATTTGCCCCAACACACCTTTCGAGAAATAAAAGGACCATGTGGCTATGATACTCCTCTAAAGAATCATAGCAGGTATAGATTTCTGTGCTGTAATGAGTAAAGGATGACTCCAAAGTTATTGTAATATGTATTTTGTTACAATTAATAAAGCAGTTGCTAACATTAGGTTTCTTACTGAAAACCATAATTTTTCATTTTGGTCATTTATCATCAGTTCTTCACCGTAATTAACAAAGGATTTTAAAGCCCCTCAAATCCCTGTCATAGAAAACAATTTATTTATTTAAAACTAAGTTTACATAAAGATTAAAGAAGTGTTTTTTGTTTTGTGTTCTTCCTAGGACTATGAGAGTTGACTGGCCCATAGTTCTTCAGCTGGTTTCTATGGACCAGTACTTACAATCTGATTTTTTTTTAGGTTAGTGCTTTTAATCACTACTCCAGAGAACAATATCAAACTTCAGTTTAAAATAACAATAGTAAAAAATTATGTCTGTTAGACCTAATTTAATAACCTTTTGATACTCTGTGTTACTTGCTCCACAAGCAAATCTTGTTCTTTGTACTACAAAGTACAGCATCCGTAATTCCTATTTTGAAAGAATCAGTAGGAAGATGAGAGAGGCAAAGAGTGAAAATTTACTGCCCTCAGGTGTCCAGGTTGGAAAATGTGTTAGATTACAAAAGAAGGTTCTTTTTTTGATTGTTCAAGGCAAAAAGGAAATAAAAGAAAAGAAATCCCCTTGAAAACTGTTTCTTTCTATTCATTGTCATACTTGGTATGATTTCCTTTTATTCAAGATATGTAAAGCTTAGAAATGTAATTTCAGAATTGGAGAGATAATTTTAAAATACAAGCATGAAATAGTTGTACTCTCATTGGAGAACTGAATAGAAAAATGACAAGCTTTTCTAACTGGATATTACTGTTAAGAGAGAGGATGAATGTTCCCAGAGGGAATTATTGAGGAGAAATGATAGGGAAAAATGAGATTTGGAATAAATCTCTAGATTTTTTCACTTTCAATTAAGCATTCAGAATATGAAATATTGGACTAAACTACTGACCTGCAGTTATCTTGAACTAATCAGAAGTTAATCTTGGAAATATGCATTCTTTCTCCACAGATTTTTTTCACTCCTGGGTGAAACTGAGCATTTCTTCTGGGCATTTATAATCAAGGCTAATAATTAAGCAAAATTTAGTTTAATTTGCCATTTACAGGCCATTTCATATTACCATTTCAAATCTAGCTTTAACTGAAATCCGGAGCCTCAATGTTTTAAAAACTCCAATGTTCTTTAGGCTGTCAGAATGAATGGGGAAAGTATACTATTCAGAAAATCTTTTAGATGGAGAGAGAAAATAAAATGACAAAATTAAATCTTAAAATGGGGTTTAATACATTCATTCTGCCTTGACACAAATCCTCCTTCAAAAATGACTTCTGATATCTCAGAAGGAAAAAAATAAGGGCCTAGAAAATCCTGGAAAAGAGAGGTAGAGAAATTCAACTCTTCTGTTACTATCCTATTGTCTTCCTTAAACTGGAGGAGAAGCATTTACATTTTTAGATCTGATCAATTTATCACACTTATTTCTTTTGAGATTAATAGAAAACACTTGAGCCAAATTAGCTATAATGATCACTAGTTTTCTAAATTTCTTTGCTTCCATCTAGTGCTTTGCAGCATGGATACCCCTCACATCCTGGACATAATCTATTTCAACTGCTCCCCTCAGGATGCCACTATAGAGCATTGTATACCAAATCAATAAGACATAAAGATAGTTTCCCTCCCCCCATGCCATCACTTTGCTGAACACTTAATTCCCATAGCACTGTCTCATTTCTCATCTTCTCATCTTTCCTACTATTTTCTCCTATTGGTTTCTTATGATTTATCAATTGTTGTTTGTAACATGATCAATGGTTGTAACTATGATTATGACTTATGACCTATTACTTGCTGTTTATACGTACACTGTGAGCTTATGTACCGGAGACAAATTCCTGGTGTGCCTGATCACACTTGATCAATAAAGAATTCTATTCCATTCCATTCCATTCCCTAGTTGAGTTCCATTCCTGGTAACTTTGTAGATACAACCACCGTGTTTTCTTGGCAGAAATGATTTGTCTTTTTCTAGAATATTTTTGACTTAGTTTTGTATATAAACTTATAATTTTCTGGTGGTCTCCTCCTATCTATGAAACTTTTACAAGATGGCTTGCAATTACTATTCCTTCTTCTTATGATTTCAATAGAAACCATTGTGTAAGGGACACCTCATATCATTCTGGGTACTTTAGGTCATGTAGTATTAACTTAGTTTTAAAAAGTAGAATTTTTGTATTTTACATTTTGGTCATGATTCACTGATAAAGGGATATAAAATAAGGAATATTTATTCATAAAAGCAATGGTTTTGATCAGTAGTAAATTCGTATGATTTTAATCATTAATCATATCATCTCCTACTTGGACTTAATTGGGGCCTGTGCGTGGTCTTATTGTGTCATCTGGGATGAATTTGAAAGGGTGACTCCTGAGGAAGTGGACAGAAGCTTCTATACTACATATTTATTAGACCCAGACTCCTCTAATATAAGGGTGAAATAGAACTCTGGTTGAGTATATATTGTAGTGTTGGACCCTTGAGGGAGAAGGTAATATCTCCAGATTTGAAGAAGGTGGTGATATGTCCCCTTTCTCAAGAAGTTGTCCTTGGACCATACAATTTTAGATAATTATCATCCTTTCACCAGCTTTTTTGGGGGGGAAGGTTGTTTAGAAGGCAGC
The DNA here is from genome assembly GCA_023970755.1 of Azemiops feae. Classification (NCBI taxonomy): domain Eukaryota; kingdom Metazoa; phylum Chordata; class Lepidosauria; order Squamata; family Viperidae; genus Azemiops; species Azemiops feae. Next base: position 791,953 of record JALGBA010000302.1, on the reverse strand, counting down.
TGGACTGCAGTTGATCAGAATCCTGAAGAAAATGGATTCAGGTGGTACTCAGGTTGGGATTTAATACTGAGAGACCCTTGAGAGAGCCATGCTTGTAAATGACCTGGGGAAGAGTTGGGGTGGATGTGATGCCTCCATCCTTGTGCTCCTTGAGCTCTTGGAAACTTCAACACCATTGATCATGGCATCATTCTGGATCAGCTCTGAAGAATGGAAATGGGGGTACCATTCATGGTGCTTTCTTTTTCCTTACAAGTTATGCTTCTAAGGGGAGTTGTCCCATGAAGAGTTGCTTCACTCCTTATTTGTCAGGTAAGTTTCTCTTTAATCTAACTTTGCCATACTTCTTCCAAGTGCTTCATTAAATACACCTTTATTTTTAAGTGGGAACAGAAAATCAGGGCTGTCTGCAGCTCCCTATTAATTGCATTATTGATAAGGAAACAAACACTACCCTAATCAAAGAACTACCAAGAAGTAAACCACACTTCCACCAACACTAGCAGGACAAGCTATTCTATATAAACAGGGATCTAGCCCGTACTCATCGGCACATTACCTAGTTGGGTAATGAAATGTCTGCAAACACAGAACCAAACTCAAGAGCACCAAGGACTCCACAGTAAAAAAGACCATTTTATTTTTCTTTTAGAATGGAAGAGTGACATGAATGATTAGGGTTCCCTTTTAAAAGAAGGACATTTTGGTCAATGCAAAGTTAAAAGGATTTAGAGAAGTCTGAAAGAGATCATCTTTGTCTCTGATACGTTGTAGTGTTTCATATCAGTAATCCATTGGAGGGAAAACGTTTGAAGAGGATCCAACCAGCAAAAGTACTTTCTTCCACATACCCTCACACACTATTGTTCATTTATTTGTTTTCCTGGAGCTGAAATGATGGTCAAGGTTATGAAGATGATTCAAACACCTGGTAAGCTCAGTATCCTTTAAATAAATTATGACCAGTTTGATATTTCCCTCTCCTTTTTGTAATTGCTCAGCAAGAGATATAAAATATTTATGGGTTCACTGAGTAAACCATTTTGGAAGTTCCATGCACACATAGTTACAAGATCTGCCCCCCTCTCCTTTCCCCTCTCCCCCTCCCTCCCTCCCTCCCTCCTTCCCTCCCTTCCTCCCTCCTTTTTTTCTCTCTCAATTTTTCTCCTTCAATCTCTCTCTCTCTCTTTCTCTGTTTCTCTCTGTCTCTATCAATCTTTTTCTCTCTCTTAATCTCTCTCTCTCTTTCCTTTTTGCAAAGCAAACCTCAGGGACTCTCACACATTGTTTTGATCTTCTGGGCAAATGGGAAAAGACAGCATAAATTAAAATGATTTTGTTGCTTAACTCAGCAGAGGATGGTGGCTTAGCAGGATGTACAGAAATTCCTACACCGCCTTCAGGTCTGTCAGCTAAAATTAATGACTTATTCTAAAATGACAAAGGGCTGTTGTGAGTTGCTCCCAGGCAGAAGTTCTTCTACAGTGTTGCTCAGGGGATTCTTTGTGTAGTGTATACTTCATTAACTACTAGCTAAACTAATCTCAAAAGCCAAGGAAAGGCCAATGGACAAATTCTCTAGCATGAAATTTTTAAAGGAAAGACTAGCTAGGGTATTTTTAAAAAGGAAATAAAAATTTGCAATTATGTAACAAATGTTTCCCTCCAAACCTCACTGTCTTCATGAATCAAAATAATTACGATGTATTCTCCACCGGATGAAATTTATTTAATCCATCCTGTTCCCCTAGCAATATCTAATACCTCTAGAAAGTAAAACTTAATTAGCTTTTAAGTGGGAAAAATATCTACTTAAAAAAAGAAGTCAAAGCTTTCCCGTCTTGTCCCCATCAACCTAAAAAAAAAAAAAATCTACAGAGTGCAGAATGCTTGCTTCAAGTCTAGGAACTCCTTTGCATTCTAGAGGTGACATTGTTCACACTTTCAAGAAACCACATGTCACTGTTGCAACCTCTCCTGGCACATTTAGTATTGATAGAGTTTTCTCCCCGTGCTTAGATGTGCATAATACTCTTCTAGATATTGCATGTGTAAGGAGATTCCATAAACAAACACAAAAGGAAAATTGTAGTTTTGAGTGAAGTACCTATGGCTTCTAGAAGCAGCTTTGAAGGGTGCTTCTCTTGAAGCTTTGTTGAAGAAAATCACCACTGAAGCTGTAGCTGTAGCCAGTTCTAATAAGCAACTGTACAGATGGGTCCAAAATTATTGTAGAGTTGCAATATTTGTTAAAGCTGAAAGACTTGGTACTTGCAATTGGTTTAAACGAGAATTAAGAGGGTATATAGGCTATATTCCTTATATTGTTTTCCATTGTCCCATATCTTTGTCCAAAAGAGAAACTATTAAGTTATATAAATGTAAATCCAATGCACTGATTCTTTAGTATGTCATGAACTACTGACCACAAGGACCAGTAGGATATAGTAGATACACAGTTAACTTTTATACTGTTCTCCTTTTGTCTATCACTCTGCTACCATCTTCTAATAGAATGCTAATCTGAGATCTCATTTTTCCCTTTCTTTCCAGGAACTCATGCTGAGAGTCCATGACATTCCTCCTGGTTAGGATGTGGTTAGCTGGATGGTAGTTTTTTCCTAATGATATACTAGTCAATCCATGACTCTGTGACCCACCAGGGGTTATAATTTCAGAGTTCCTTATCTAAACAGAGAAACAAAATGACCATGGGCCATTTATTGCTGGCTTCCTCATTGATCTTTCTTGTGGGAAACTGACAGGAAGCATTCCTTTTTCCACCTAAAGTATAGGCTGGTGCAGTTTCCTCTTCTTTCTCAACTATCAGCAAAGTCATCTCCTCCTCCTCCTCCTCCTCCTCCTCCTCCTCCTCCTCCTCCTCAATCCTCCTCCTCCTCCTCCTCCTCCTCCTCCTCCTCCTCCTCCTCCTCCTCCGGAGTTACTTTTTATCCCACAACATGCTTTCCAAACATCCAGGTCTTACCAATTCCCAGAAAACTATTTCTATTGCCGTAATCAATACTATTTCATGCGTCCCAAAATCATTGTCAATTTCCCACCCTCTATGCCTGGCAAAGTGTGCCAGACATATCTTCATTGTAAAGTCTTTCAAAGTGTTTTCCTTCTACGAGGAATCCTATGAAGACCAATGAACCAATAACTTCTGAAAGTCTATTTTATGAAGCTGATAGGTTTACCACTGAGAATGAGAATGTCACATTTCAGTTCAGACTAGTCCTTTGTTCTTCTTTGGACTTCTCTGGCATTATTACACTGAATTCTGGATCACATCAGAATCTTTTCACACAGTTAAATTGTCACATAGAACGCCATCCATAAACTGTTTTTCCATGATCCGGCAAAAAGATCATTACTAAGAGGATAAGGTTGCAGGTACACAGAACAATTCAGCTCCAGGTATTCAGTTGTAATATCTATTTGATATTTCTAACCCACCTAAAGTTAGAAAAAAAGGGAGACAATTTGCTCAAGACAGCCAGAGAGAGAGAGAGAGAGAGAGAGAGAGAGAGAGAGAGAGAGAGAGAGAGAGAGAGAGAGAGCACATATATAGGTAGGTACTTCAGAATTATGGTAAGAACGTGACCTCTTGTGTTCAATGTAGAAATTGCATGTTACCTTCTATTACTGCTCTGTTACTAATTTAAGCCATAAACAGAATATTTGTAGGAGGGTGAGTATACCAGTCAAGTTATTTGAATTCTATTTTCAAGAGCAATGTATTCTTTTTCAAGGGCAATATACTCTTTCTTCTTTTTTTTGTTTTGTTTTGTTTTGTTGGGGTTATACTGGACTCAAGCAACATAAATCTCTCTCCCCCTAATATTCCCCTATGTGATTCTTAATTTCAAGCTCACTTTACCATTTTTCTTTGTACATGATTTTTAAAAATTCAGTGTTTAAAAATTATACTCTAGTTACTACTTTTCTGTATTTAGTTTAGCTGGTTTCTGGTGAATTTTAACTGATTTCCAGTGAATATATTTGGAGCACAAAGTGGATATCATCCACACATCTTAAAGTTGCTAAGATTTATAAAAGCTACTCTATTAGTACATGTATATATACACAGAACAGTTGATTTATGGTAAAATCATACTATAAATCTTATGATCACGATTGAGCCCAAAATTTCTGTTAAGTGAAATAGTTGTTAAGTGAATTTTGCCCCATGTTACGACCTTTCTTGCCACAGTTGTTAAGTGAATCGCTGCAGTTAAGTTAGTAACATGGTTGTTAAGGGAAACTGGCTTCCCCATTGGCGTTGCTCATCAGAAAGTCATAAGAGGGGAATCACATGACCCTGGGACACTGCAACCGTCATAAATGTGAATCAGTTGCCAAGCATCTGAATTTTGATCAGGTGACCATGGGGATGCTGCAACGGTCATAGGTGTGAAAAATGGTCATAAGTCATTTTTTCCAGTGCCACTGTAACTCCAAACAGTCACTAAATGAACTGTAATCAGGCAAGTTGGTAAAATATGGGCAGATGGCTGACCTCAAAAATTAATTAAACTGAACTGATTGAGACATATATGAATGATCAGAGATAGTGGGAAATGTTTTATCAGTGAAATTCATTGTAAAGAATTCATGTGGTTACCGAAAAAAGGGATAAAGATGTGCATAAATTACTATTGCAAAATTTTCTACACATATTCTTAAAGCTTCATAATAAAAAATGGAGAAAATTAATTTGTCAATGGTAACATTTGTTGAGTTAAAATTACCAAAAGTACAGTTCTTTATATACAGGTCAGAAGTAAATCCCAGAATTCCCTGGGCACTACTGTAGATAAATAGATATAATATGCAGCTATAAAGACAATGGAGGAAGAAATACTTTTATTTTTTTCTCCATTCACTATTTCAAGATTAGAAATGAGGAGGTGATAAGCTACCTGGGAAAGCCAAGGGAAATCATCAAAACAATTAAAAAACGAAAGTTAGAATATTTCGGACATGTGATGAGACACCCAGAAAAATACGACATACTCCATTTAATCCTCCAGGGAAAGTTTGAAGGAAAACGAGGTCCAGGCAGAAGAACATCATGGCTTCAAAATCTAAGGGACTGATTTGGACAAAACTCAGCAGCACTTTTTCGTGCGGCTGCTGATAAAAACATGATCGCCAATGTCCGATAATGGATATGGCATAAGAAGAAGATTCACTATTTCCTGTCATTCTCTGATTGCTAGCCCTGAGATAGGTTGAACAGCCCATCCACTGGCACCATAAACAGAACACTTTTTCTATACTTTGGGAATTGTGTCCTCTGAAATTATTAACCTTTGGATTCGCCATTCAGGATGTTTCCATGTGAATTCTTGAATGAATATGGAGTTGGAGAATAAGCTAGAGGGTCCTTCCAAATTCTGTGTCTCCATGATTCTGAAGATGCTTTCTTTCTCCTTTGACTTCTCTAAAGTCAGATCTTGTTTAATGCTACAGTATGTTGAAAAGGCATTCAAGGTCAGATCTTTCCTTAGTCCCAAGAGACAATGCAATTATACCATAGAATTAACACAACGCAGCTCTAAATCAATAAAATCACGAGTGGAGAAAAGACGCTTTTCAGTTCTTGTCATACCTTTTGGAATGTCCTTTCTTAAGAGTTCATTATTGCTTCCTTTCTGTCTTGAAGACCTTCTTGTTTCAATGTGTTTTTGCTGAATTATCTAATTTTGTTTTATCAGCTGCTTCATCTAGTAACTATTAATATGTTTTATAAACGTTTGGACTTTTAATTTTATTTGTGAGTTCATCTTGATTGATCCAAATTTTGAATTTAATTAATTTTGTTAGCCCTTTCAAAGCTCAAAGTTTGCAATCCTATCAGCTTGGAACAGCCACTAAAGATCATAGCGTATATCAAATTATTTTTTCTGGGATCAGAGACTTTCAAAAAGTTGTATTTTTCTGCTATTAGCTCCATCCTCATCAAACTCCAGCTGATTCTTTGTAAATTCAGGACATTATAAATGTTGGAACTTATCAGAAAAGGGTAAAATGAGGTTGGGCAGGAGGTAAGGAAGAAGGAGCATTGAATTCAAATGATAGAAAGCATTCCAGTTCTCTCTGCCATTTTTATGAACTATGGACAGCAAAGCAGTTTCTAGAAATCATGTTAATATAATTGATTAAAAATAAGGAATTACTGCAAGAAATTATATGATTCCAACTTCCACTAGAAGGCTTCAAAATTATATGATTCCAACTTCCACTAGAAGGCTTCAAAATTATTAAGGGGAACCTGTATTTAAGTACATGAAAAGATTGTATCATACATTGTTTTAAATTTGCATAGATTAAATCATACATTCAAAAAAAGAATATAGTCATCAACTCTGAAAATTAATTACATTGAAATGAAGCAATAACAAATTCTATTCTCCTAAACTTCATTATAAAATGGAGTAAGTTAAAGTAACTGTATAGGGTAGATTAAAATGAAGACATTAAAAAAAATCAATTAATTTTGACATTTAGATGGAGATACAGTAATATTTTTTATATGAAGCAATTTTATGAAAAAAATACACTAATTGGCTATAATATACCGGTTTTGTTGGAAATGTCACAGAATCACAGGGAATTTCCTTGACAAGCATGACATTGGGACTGGGAGGATTAATGATACCATGAAGCTTATTAGTACATGATTAACTGTTAGTTCATTAAACGTAAATAAGAGACACTGTCAAAAGTTTTGTGAAATAATTTAATACAAATAATTGGGCTGATCTTGAAAACACTAAGAAGGTCTGGATAATGATTAGTATTCCAGTGGGTGAGCATCAGCTAGAAATTCCACGCTGTGTAACGGTATGTGGGAATGACTTGGAAAACAGGAGTGTAAGGAGGAGGGGGGAGGAGAGAAGGCATGGGAAATGTTTTAGAAGGGACCCTTGCTAGATTTCCAGAGAGTAAAAAGAAAGAAGGGGAGAAATACTTTCAGACTTGCAAGATTCTATTAATGTAACCTTTCAATAAATATAGAGCTTGTAGTACTTCACTTCTTGTCTAGACTACCTTGCAAGATGAAAAGGCGGTAAGTTAGATTGGGAGAAAAAGAAGAAAAGCACAATTACTTTCATATTCGTGTGTGTGTGTGCATAAAGAGTATATATACTGTTATAACTTGTCCAAAGTTCTATTGCGATCTAGTTTGGCACATAAAAATGCAACCAATCAAGAACATGGATGCGTGCAATGCAGTCACCAGTAGCTGAGCTTCACGCAAGGAACACTTGTGGCAGAAAAGCTAGTATCCTTTTGGGAAACGTTACATTAGGAAAAGAGACAGGCTGCAGGTGGAAGGTTTGATGTGTTTGTCCTAATTATCTCTCAACTGTTTTCCATCTGCATGTTTTTTTGATGCTCCTGGGATAATCATGGTTCCTGGCAGTGCTATTTACTTATTATCATCTTTCAAAGGAATCTCTAGATCTTAGGAGTTTCCTTCCCTAGAGTGGGAACTGCTAACAATGCCAGAAACTGGTTTCATGATAAAGACAGCTGTCTTAAAATGGCATCTGGAAGAATGTCTGAAAAGCTTATTTTATTGTTTATTTAGGAAATGTTAATCTCTGAATGTTTGAAAGCTCTCATTATTTTGCAAATCCATACACCATTGGTTTCCCACTGTGGTTTATTCATTGAATTTATTGCCATCTTCCTTTTTTTCCATAGGAGGGTCAGGCAACCTTACCATTCCAGAAGAAAGTCCCAGGAGAGTAAGTTTTCTCATATATAAAAAGGTTCTTATTATGTGATTCTGATCTATTTTACAGCTTAATTGCTCTTGTATTTCAGAAGAGCACAGGCCTTATACTGTATAATTTGGCCTGCCTATTGTTTATCTATGTAAAAACAACCAAGAAAGACCAAGGCTATATAGATCTAACAGAAATTACAAAAAGGATTTGTAGAAGGTCATCTGGTTGCATCAAGACAGGATGATACAACATAAACTCACAATTCTAATCCAGATTTGGTCATGCAATTTAATCCAAAATGGGCAGACTAGATTCAGAATTGCATGGGACCATGAGTGCATATCTCCCTACCCCACCCTAGTGAGTGGAATTGCTAATCAGAACCATTTGAGAATTCTAGTAATGTCTTCCTCACTTCCAAACAACAACGACATACATTTTTAAGGAGTACAATTACCAGTGGTTTGTAAAATACTGCAAATGCCAAAAATTGTGTATATGTGTACCTGTGTGTAGTCACCAACGCTTATTTTTCTACTTGTATTTTGCCCAAACTATATACAATAATTCATTTAGATAAATTGAATAATCATCAAAATCTATAGCCACTATCAAATTACAGATGAAGGGCAGATTGGATTTAGAAATAATAATCTCACAATTGCTTTTTAAAGGATATTTGCACAATGCCATTTGTCTATCCATTGCAAAATGATGGGCCATGCACAAATGAAATATCCAATATACACATTCTAGTTTAGAGAAGCCGTTTTTTTTTTTTAAAAATTGCACTTTTCACTGTTCCTTAATTTGAGATGGGGAATAACCATTATATTGACTAATAAATTGTATAAATCAATTCATCTTTGTGATTCTCTACCAGGTGAGATAATAACTTGGGCACTATCTCCTATTCTGTTTATTGCACTTTAAATTTTAAAATGATGCTCATTAGCGTATTTTTTAAAAAACCAATTTCACTTAATTTTATTAAAAAACAAACAGTGCCATTAATTTTTTTGCCTATAATGTAATCAACATCTCATTAGTCTATTCTATTGGTAAAATAAAACATTGTTTTTATTTGGCTCAAATTGGTGTACTTCGATGCTTTCATTTGACCTCATTTTCAAAGTTTAGAAAGTTGTGATGCCAGAGCACAATTAAGACAATGCATGTAAAAGGGGACAAGGCTTTGATCACATGCTTTGATAGCCATTATGCCTTTTCAAAATCCCTTCTTGCCTTGTGCAGATATGGAAGAATAGGACAGCCTGAAAAGGTATAATCATTCTTTCAAATGTATGGTTATAATTGGTTTGTGTTAATACTTCATGAAAGCTTAATCATGTCAAACATTTGACAACCATCTTTCTTATTTGGTGGCATTTATTGTAAAAACAATGGAAAGGGTAAAGGGAACACAGGGAACCGGAAAGACAATTACAACACATTAGAAACGTTATGGCTTCATTAGCTATTTTAAAGGAAAATTTGTGTATTTTCTCAATTCTTTGGTAAAGCTACTGATAAACCATTAGATCAACAAGGCATATCATTGGGTTATTGCTATTGTCCACTAATGGTGCTTCTGGACAAGTAGTCTAACCAAATCCAAGCTTTAATTATCACCATTTGGTATTTGTTTTCTACTTAGTTATCATATTCCTTACACAACCCTACCAATCACATAACCTCTTCCAGGAAAACCAACAACGTCTTTCTTTACAAAAGGAAAAGAGAAAATGCTTTGAGATTCTAAGGGTGACCCTTGGTTGACATAAAATATTGGAGGCTAAAGATGTTTGCCACTTAAACTGGTTCTAGGTTAGAGATATATATTAATTCTCAATATAAATGTTAAGTCCTTTGTAATTTACTTTTGTTTGTAAAACTTGGCTTGTATGGCTTATTCTGATATAACTTTACTAGCACAGAGAAATCAATAGAATACAGGTAGTCCTCAACTTATGACAATTGAGCCTAAAATTTCTGTTGCTAAGTGAGACATTTGTTAAGTGAGTTTTGCCCCATTTTATAATTTTCTTGCCACAATTGCTAAGTTAGTAACATGGTTGTTAAGTGAATCTGGTTTCCCCATTGACTTTGCTTGTCAGAAGGTCACAAAGGGTGATCACATGACTCTGGGACACTGCAACCGTCATAAACATGAGTCAATTGCCAAGCGTCGGAATTTTCATCACCTAACCATAGGGATGCTGCAACAGTCATAAGTCTTTTTTTCAGTGACGTTGTAACTTCAAACAGTCACTAAATGAACTGTTGTAAATTGAGGACTACATGTACTTCGAAGTAGGTGCTGATCATCATATACAAAAATGCACTCTATACATATTCAGATAAATGAATGAAAGTTAATATTAGGCTATGGTTAATTGTAGCCAAAGGCTTGAACAGATATAAAAGAGTATAATCTATAGCATAAGTTTAGCTAAAACTTTTAGGATAATCTGTCTGACATTAGCATTATTTAATACATTCATTACTTTAAAAAGGCATTTTAAAGCAGTATTTTTAAGACACCTAGAACTCCATAATTGGAAACCTAGTAGATACAGTTCCACTGTTTCAGAATTTTTTTTTTATCCAGTGCAGTCTTGGCCTTTCTTTTCATTTTGCCTAAATTAAAAAGAACAGATAGATTAAAGAAGTGCAGTAATACCATCTGATTCAAAGTAGTATTCCTTTCAGGTGCTGGTTAAAGTTAAAGTTGTTCAAACTCTAAGTCAAGTCTCAAATATCCCACTTCCCATTTCAGCAGCCATCAGCATTTTTTTGATGTATGCAGAGCTACGAAAAACAGAACACTTGCTCACCTGCAGAGTTATCTGATAGAAGCCACAATGGCATCAGGACAGCTGTGATGTCATTTCCCCTCTTTGCTTGCCTTGGCAACACTCATGCACAGCTGCACATTAAAGCAGTATTTGATATGCCTTTCACAGACTAATCAAAAGTCCTTCACTTGGCGATATTCCTTTTAACACCACCACACTTTTTCTCCAGCATGAATACAGCTGCTGCTGGTGTGTGTGTGTGTGTGTGTGTGTGTGTGGTGTGCTTAAGACAGTGGGGTAAGAAGATAAAAAGGGAGTTTTTCATATATTCAAAAAGAGAATCAGTAGGAGTCTTCTTCTCTCCCTGCATGTCTCTGCCCCAGTTTTTCCTGTTGCATACAGTTCATTTAGTGACCGTTCAAAGTTACAACATCACTGAAAAAAGTGACTTATGACCATTTTTCACACTTACAACCATTACAGCATCCCCATGATCATGTGATCAAAATTTAGACGCTTGGCAACTGACTCATATTTATGACGGTTGCAGTGTCCTGGGGTCATGTGATCACCTTTTACCACCTTCTGACAAGCAATCACTGGGGAATCCAGAGTCACTTAACAACCATGTTACTAATTTAACAACTGCAGTAATTCACAACAACTGTGGCAAGAAAGGTTGTAAAATAGGGAAAAACTCACTTAATAAATGTCTCACTTAGTGACAGAAATTTTGGGTTCAATTGTGGTCATAAATCGAGGAGTATTTGTATATGAAAAACTCCCTTTTTATCTTCTTACCCCACTGTCTTCTCTTTTTCAAGGTTTATCTGGTAGTCATTTGTAATTCAATACAATGAGCATCAGTGGAGCAACTGATAAAATACTATTCTTCCTATGTCCAAAAAACCCCCATCCCATAAACAACCCCTATCCATCCTACTGAGGATGGCAGTCTGAACTGAGTTAAACTGTTTCATAAACTAAAATGGAAATAGTTCTGTAGCAAGAAAATACATATCTTGGGGCACGAAGCTAGGTTATTTCACCCATTGTCATTACCTGACCCTTCAATCTGGCAAAACAGCATTCTCTGATTCCCGTCTATAGAACTAAAGAGCAGGGGTCCCCAACCCCCAGTCCATGGACTGGTACCAGTCCGTGGCATGCCAGCAACCGGTCCGCACAAACAAGCAAAGCCCCATCCGTGGGATACAGACAGAACACAAAAACATGCACTCTCCAGTCCATAGAAAAACCTTTCTCCACGGAACTGGTCCCTGGTGCCCAAAAGATTGGGGACCTCTGATCTAGAGGGACAATGGAAGTTTGCCTTTTCTATCACTATGCCTGCCCCCTGGAACACCATTCCCTCCACCTCCAATATTAGTTTAGCCCTATCTCTACTAATCTTTTGGAGAGTCCTTAAAACCTGGCCGATTAGGTAAGCCATTTTTTCATTTTATTCCAGTCCATTCTCATTTTTAATTTTCAGTTTGCATTCTTACATCAATGCTTTTGATGATGATCTATGTCTGGCACCCAAAGCTGCCTGTGTGAGATGGGTGCAAATAAATTGAATAAAATAAAACAAGTACCAGAATATTTCTTTAATGTTTGTTCAGCCTTTTCAAATCGGACAGTCCCGAAATGAGCTGGAACTCTTCATTTCAACAACCCAGCCACTAATAGGTACAGGATCTCTCAGATTTACCTTCTAACTTACCACTTTTCCACAAGGGATTTAGACTTTTCTGTGTCGGGTACTACTAGTCTCTACACCATTGCTGTCTTCTGATTTCCTGTGCAGAATAAAAAAGGGTGGGTTCAGGTTTTTTCCACCATGGATTTTTTTTTTAAGTTCAATATGGACTTTCATCCTTACATGGGTTTTTCCATTGTTAACTCTTGCTTGGCTAAACTTTTCCAGCAATAGAGCAGAACAGGAACATGAGATATGGTTTAAAAAGGAGAGGCTAGCCATCCGTGAGGAGGCTTCATATCTTCTAGAAATACACTATATAATTGAGACCATATCTGTACATATCTCTAAACGAATAAGGCAGCCTTCACATCCCCTTCTACAAAAGTGCAAGTGAGGGAGCAAAATTCTAAGCTTCAAACTGTAGGTGATCTTTTTCAGCCTAGGGGGAAACAAGCTAGACACAGCTAGTCCCATGTGGTTGTATAACAATGCATGTGAGGCATTGACAAGATCTAGTGGGATTTCCCAGAATACTTTTTTGATGTATGAGTGTTCTATTCTAATTTGGTTGTTCGTGGCGTATTTCTCTTTAATGCATTGATTTGAAATAAAGCCGGTTGATGGCTGAATTAGAAATTTTCTCAACATCAGCTACCAAGTTGAGGATCAAGATATGGGATTGACAGAAGTACACTATATTTGGTTAAATAGGTCAGGGCTTTTCAACCCGTGGTACGCGTACCACTTGTGGTACATTAACAAGTGGCAGGTGGTACGCAGCCCTGCCTAGCCAAGTGTAGTGGGGGAGGGAAAGAGCCAGCGCAGGCAAGGACTTACAGTGAGAGAGTCCTCTGGAGCTTGGCTGGGGCGAGGCAAAGGCCCCAGGCTCACTTCTGCTCACCCTCCCCCATGAGAAAGGAGGAGGAGGGGGGTGGAGACCTATAAAAGGAGGCAGTTTAGGCGGGAGAGGGAGAGAGAGAAAAAAGCAGCAGCCTTGGGAGGAGGTGGAGTCAGCTCTAGCTCAGGGCTTTTCAACCTTTTTACCCATTGTACCACTTTTCGGATAAGGCAATATCCGAGTACCACCACTCGCCCAGCAAGGTATCAAAAACTTGACCCCTCCCCCCAAAAAAGGAAAAAATGAGAAAGTACAGGTAGTCCTCGACTTACAACAATTCGCTTAGTGACTGTTTGAAGTTACAACGGCACTGAAAAAAGCGAATTATGACCATTTTCACACTTATGACTGTTGCAGCATCCCCAGGGTCATGTGATTTACATTCGGATGCTTGGCAACTGATTCATACTTATGACGTTCACAGTGTCCCAGGGTCATGTGATCAATGGCCGGAGGCGTGGCCAACTGATCACTCAGGTTGCAGCGTGCCTGTGGGGGGGGGAATCCCTGGGTCTCTGGTGGAGGGGGATGGGACTGGGGTGGGTGCCTGCCTTCCTTCCCTCCCTTCTCTCCCATTGTCCCTTCCTTCCTTCTTTCCTTCCTTCCTTTCCTTCACCTCCCTTTGTCCCTTCCTCCTTCCCTCCCTCTCTCCCACTGTCCTTCCTTCCTTCCTTCCTTCCTTTCCTTCACCTCCCTTTGCCCTCCTTCCCTCCCTCTCTCCCACTGTTCCTTCCTTCCCTTTCCTTCCCTTCACCTCTCTTTGTCCCTTCCTCCTTCCCTCCCTCTCTCCCACTGTCCTTCCTTCCTTCCTTCCTTCCTTCCCTTCACCTCCCTTTGTCCCTTCCTCCTTCCCTCCCTCTCTCCCACTGTCCCTTCCTTCCTTCTTTCCTTCCTTCCTTTCCTTCACCTCCCTCTTTGTCCCTTCCTCCTTCCCTCCCTCTCTCCCACTGTCCCTTCCTTCCTTTCCTTCCCTTCCCCTCCCTTTGTCCCTTCCTCCTTCCCTCCCTCTCTCCCACTGTTCCTTCCTTCCTTCCATCCTTCCTTCCATCCTTCCCTTCACCTCCCTCTTTGTCCCTTCCTTCTTCCCTCCCTCTCTCCCTGTCAAGCCGCGCGGGGCTCTCCGAAGCCGCCTGCCGCGCAGGGCTCTCCGAAGCCACCCACCCCGCGGGGCTCTCCGAAGGTGCACGGGGCTCTCCGAAGCCACCCACCCCGCGGGGCTCTCCGAAGCCGCCCGCCGCGCAGGGCTCTCCGAAGCCACCCACCCCGCGGGGCTCTCAGAAGGTGCACGGGGCTCTCCGAAGCCACCCACCCCGCGGGGCTCTCCGAAGCCGCCCGCCCCACGGGGCTCTCAGAAGGTGCACGGGGCTCTCCGAAGCCGCCCACCCCGCGGGGCTCTCCGAAGCCGCCCGCCGCGCAGGGCTCTCCGAAGCCACCCACCCCACGGGGCTCTCCGAAGCCGCCTGCCGCGCAGGGCTCTCCGAAGCCGCCCGCCCCGCGGGGCTCTCAGAAGCCACCCACCCCGCGGGGCTCTCCGAAGCCGCCTGCCCAAGCCACCCACCCCGCGGGGTTCTCCGAAGCCGCCCACCCCGCGGGGCTCTCCGAAGCCGCCCACCCCACGGGGCTCTCCGAAGCCGCCTGCCCAAGCCACCCACCCCGCGGGGCTCTCCGAAGCCGCCCGCCGCGCGGGGCTCTCCGCAGCCGCCCACCCCGCGGGGCTCTCCGAAGCCGCCCACCCCGCGGGGCTCTCCGAAGCCACCCACCCCGCGGGGCTCTCCGAAGCCGCCCACCCCGCGGGGCTCTCCGAAGCCGCCCGCCCCGCGGGGCTCTCCGAAGGTGCACGGGGCTCTCCGAAGCTGCCCACCCCACGGGGCTCTCCGAAACCGCCCGCCGCGCGGGGCTCTCCGAAGCCGCCCGCCGCTCAGAAGCTTCCCCTTCACTCTGGCCAGCGAGCCAGATGGGCAGGGGCGCGAATGGGCGCCCCTGCCCAGCTTGCTCACTTGCCGGAGCACACAATCTGCCCGGCCTCCCCTCTGCCTGCTTTGCGCAGCTCCTCCTGGGCCCCCCGCGCCCGCCGTTAACCCTCCCGTCACCATGCAGGGTAAGGTTGGCACCCCCGCCCCCACCCAGATGCCCTCGCCTCCCCCAAGCATTTTTTTACTCACCTGCTTTCAGCTGCACTCCCTTCCTCCTTTTGCTTCTCTGCCTTTGCCACGTGCTTTTGGGTAAAAAAGAAAAAGTTCCATGAGACTTTCTAACTTCTCGCGAGAAGTTAGAAAGTCTCATGGAACTTTTTTTTTTGTCTCACAAACACAGGGCGAAGGCCGAGAAGGGCAGGAGAAAGGGAATGCTGCTGAAAGCAGGTGAGTAAAAAAACGCTTGGGGGAGGCGAGGGCATCTGGGTGGGGGCGGGGGGGACCCAGGCAATGCGTCACGCAGCTCCAGCGGAATCTCCCCTGAAGACTGCGTGAGGCTGCCTGCCACACCCAAGGCCGCCGCCAATCAGCTGGAGCTGCACGCTTTGATCCTGGGCTCTCAGTCGGACCCAGGCAACGTGCAGTTCCAGCTGATTTGGCCACAAGCCTGTGCGGCGCTGCTGCCGCTTCACCTCATCCACTTTTACACTTTAAAAAAAAAAAAAAATTCAAAAAATTTTTTTTTAATATTTTTTTTACATTTTTTTTTATACATGTTTTTTCAACCCGTCCTTCGCGTACCACCAGCCATGTGCTCGCGTACCACTGGTGGTACGCGTACCACCGGTTGAAAAGCCATGCTCTAGCTGCACCAAAGGGAAAGAAGAAGAAGGAGGGTGGGGGAAGAGGAGATCAAGCAGGCCGGCCATGAGCTAATCTACAACTGCTGTGGCAGCCACCTGTGCTGGCAGCAGCAAACAGGCAAGAAATGCAGTGGGGGAGGGGTCGCCCTCCAAGAGGAATGAAAAGCAGCAATGGCTGGAGGTGAGGCACGGGGAAGGGAGGGAGGGAGATGGAGAATGGAAGGATTCTTATGTGCTTTTGTGACTTTGAAGTTCTGGGATTTGTGCAATGTGGGCTTTGTGTTCTTAAGGAGTGTTTGGCAATTTCTATTTGGCTGATGGCTAATGTCTGGTGTTAGCTTCTATTGCTCTGCTATTGTTAGCTGTAAGTTTTGCTGCAAGGGATTTTGAAGTATTTTTCTCCTGAATGGATTTTGCCTGTAGATTCCTTTACTTATGAATGGAGCCATTTGGGGAGGCTGCCTTAGGCAGCCAATACTTACTACATTTTTTTTTCTTCCTTACTTTCCTTTCTAGCCAGTAGCTAATTCTTAAAAGGGAATGTGCCTTTTTAAGCTAGTTCATTCAGCAGTTTGTCTTTTCTGTTTCTGGAGGCTTTTCCTTGTTTGATGAATATATAGAAGAGAGAAAATATGGGGGGGGGGTTTCACATTCTTCCTTCAGAAGGAGGTGGGCATGAGAAAGAGGAAGGCAGGGAAGGAGGGAGGGAGGGAAGTCCCACCTTAGCACTTGGCCAACAGCAGCCCTGCCATTGACTTTGTCAAAAGGTTGCAAAAGGGGATCACATGACCCTGGGACACTATGACCATCATAAATATGAATCAGTTGCCAAGCATCCAAATATAAATCACATGACCCTGGGCATGCTGCAATGGTCATAAGTGTGAAAAATGGTCATAAGTCATTTCAGTGCAATTGCAACTTTGAACATGTTTTTTTTGGTCATCACGTTTTTGACACCTTGCTAGGTGGTACTCAAATATTGCCATATCCTAAAAGTGGTACAATCGGTGAAAAGGTTGAAAAGCCCTGAAATAAGTTGTTGAAGGTCAAGATGTAAACAAATCTGGAAAGGAAAGTTGTATTCAAATCCCTAAATTGGATGGATTGAATGCCTCTAATAAGCTTACACAAGACCTCTACCAAAGTCAAGAGATAAGACTGTAAAAGTAGGCTGGTTATAGCCTGGTTGGATGCTTGTAGATGAGAATCAATCAGGAAGTCTGATCCCACAGATGTGGACCAAAACCCTGGACCTCAATATAAAAAGTATATAAAGGACTGGTTTTTTAAGTGAGAGACACATGACTTCAACATAAATTGCCTAAATCATAATAACTTAAATTTAGACCTTATAGGATAAGTTAGAACAAATTATAAACTTAATGTGGTGCATCTGTATTCTACTTTTATAAAATGATCATCTGATGTAAGCATTAGATTTGCATTTAGATTTCTCTGGTTTCTCTGGATCCATGTTTTCTTTGGTCTGTCACTTTGCCAGAAAAAAGAGAACCCAGGAAGGGCTTCAAAATATGGCATGATTTTTTTCTTCAGAGACAACATGGGACTGAGAACTGAAGATACAGGCTTGCTGGAGTCAGAACTTTGCAGAAGAGTCTCTAAGTCAGAAATCAGAATTAGAACCTTGTTTTGTTATTTATATGCTAGGATGGTTTCAAAATGACAACTAGTTTGGTGATTTTTAAAAGGGTGGGTTTTGTGTGCGTGCTGACTAGCTATCCAGGCTTGTAGGATTACATTTTTCTGGGAAGGCAGTTGGTTCACTGGGTTGTCCATCCTAGCAACTAACTAGTTCACAATCACAGAAAATTAAACCCTAAGAATTATTAGGTTTTTTATTTAGAAAGTTGCCTGAGTGAGTGGTTGAACATGGGAATAACCCTAGAGCATAGTATAACAAGAGGACTAGAAGAAAAGCCACCATTTCCTGTAACAGTTTTGCTCTAAGTAAGTCTCTGGTCTCTTGGAAATATGTATATGCAAATATGAGTTTGCAGCATGGAAGCAAAGTGTATTTTGTCTATTCAACTGCTTTGTCAAAAAAAAAAAATCTCCTTTTTGAAATCATTCCTTATCACTTTGGTTGGATGATAGGGAGAAACAGTCTGATACTACTATTACTATTTTTAAGCAGAATAACATTTCAAGTGAATGCCTCTTAAATGTGGAAAAAGATCAAGCTTAGATTAAATTAGAAGAAGCTTGCAGTAATTTTTTCCCCCCTATTTGGCAAATAGAGTCAGTAATGTTCAAACGTAACTGTTTGTACTCACTTTCATTAGCAGACAAATAAACAACTTGGTATTTTTACACTTAATAAGACTTGGCATATGTTTGAGGCTCAGTGGGTTTCCTGCCAACCCTCCTCCCACTCCACTACTACACAAATGAGACAGAATTAATACTTGAAGTCCAACCCCCATTAAAATTGAATTGTAACGGTGTTGGTTGTCACCTGTTATTGTTTCAACTTATTGCTTTAACTTTACATCAAGAACATTATTATTACTTACAATGTTTCTACTTGTTCAAATTCTTTTTCAACTTCTGTAGAGAGAAAGAAACCAATGTGATTGGTATATTTTACTCACTTATTTAATATTTCAAGCCTGACCCAAGCCTTTGAGTCAGTCTTGACCCCTCATGACTGTCTGGACTAAATGTTTTCATTTTTTGGGAAGTAGTTTGCCATTGCCTTTTTCTTAGGATTGGGAGAGAATAACTGGCCCAAGACACACAGTCGATTTTCAAGTCTAAGGTGGAACTAGAACTCAAAACCTCTCAGTTTCTCACCTGATGCCTTAACCACTAGACCAGTGATGACGAACCTTTTAGAGACCGAGTGCCCAAACATCGTCCCCCGCCCCTGCTCCACCTCCCACCCTGCCTGTTCCGCCCCCACCCGCCCCCTGCCCCACCCACCCGCAGGGACACGCACCGTTTCCATGGCCCGCAGCAGATCGCCCTGGCAACCCTGCAGCACCATGGCAGCCATGCCCTCCGCCCACACCCCACAGCATCATCTGCACCCTATGGGGCGTGAGGGCGGAGTCTTGTCCCTGCTGCCCGGCTATCTCCTTGGCTGCACTGCTCTGTGTGGGCTGCACCCGGGGGCGACTCTCCTCCAGGGGGGCTGCTGGTGAGGAGGGGGCTATGGGGGGAGGTGGGGCTGGGGCAATGGGATGCGTGCCCACAGAGAGGGCTCCGAGTGCCGCCTCTGGTGCCATAGGTTCACCACCACTGCACTAGACCAAACTGCATAATTTTATTCCATTTGTTTGTTTGTTTGTTTGTTTGTTTATTTATGAGTTTAAGGGATTCTGTAGTCAGTTGCATAGTTAATATAATGGCTTAAAATGACTGCTTACAAAATCTTTCTACAAAAGGATTCATGCCTCAAGATAACAAAAGATATTGACTGGAAAGGGCAAATTTCCAAAAATGGAATACTGCAGCTGGAAGCACGTTACATTATGTGAAATACTTTTCCCACTAATCCTGCAAGATAAAAAGAGCTGCTATTTCTTCCTTTGGTGTGCAGAAGACCTTTGCCCATTTAATTACCGGTATAGTTAACAACCACATTAGTTTAATATTAATACCTTTCCTCTCTACAGTTTGACTAGGTGATTTTACTGCGTACTTACTTAAATATTGTTAATTTTTTTTAATACTGCCAACTATTGAAATCTCGCAGCTTTATATAATATAGACGTAATAACATAATAAAACATAAAATAAGAATTGGAGAAGTAATAAAATTAAAGTAACAAATTAAAACCCTTGATAAGTGATAACTCTTATAAAAAGGGGATAGGTATTGAATACCTTTTGGGGAAAAAATCAGTTCTTCCATTGTGATAAGAGGCACACATAGGCATTTGGTCTAAGCTACAAGGACATCATGCATGTCATGACATCATCTCACAAATGGCACAAAATATGCAGTTCTTATGCAGGATGATGTCATGATACACATGGGATTACTGCCTATCCCCTCACCAATACCCATAGGAGTGTATTCCAGCCATCAGGCACAACTATAAAAGAAGGCGCCTGAAGGCGAATCTCTCCAGGTGAGGTCAATGAACATGAGTGACACAAAGTAGGAATGAAGAATAAAGTGTTCTTCTGCACTATAATCTGCAACCAAGGTAATTTGTATTTTCGTAGAGACCAACTTTAGGGCATGAGTTTCCCCTTTCAGTGGCCACAGATATTATTTTAGGATTTGCAACATTTCTCTCCCAGTCCACCACATCCCTTTCTGATATGCAACAAAACCCCAAAATGAAAATGCAACTCAACTTCCTTGCCGAGTTCAATTCTAAAACATGAAATATTTAAGCACATACAAAACCTTTATCTTGTTCAAAAATATAGCATCTTCATGATTCCACTCATCATCTAGTTTTCCACTGAATAACACTAAACCCAGATATTTTGAAATAAGCACCATTTCCTTAGAGATGTTTTGAGAGGCAGATATGTCCAGTTACTTGTGCCCTGACTATGAATGGCTTTCAAAAGAAGAAGAAAATCCTCTGGTAAAGCTACTCTTAGTTAGTTATAATAAAGCAGGGGTGGCAGTCAAGGACTTATGGGCATCATGTACTGTCTGATGTTTTTCCTGCAATAATTGCTGGAAAAAAACCCAGCAAATTCAGCAACACAATTCGCTAGCGACATATGCTAGAATTTCACAGATGGACAAAATGAATCATTTGCTTCCTGGCTCAAAATTGAAAATATTTTTTTATGGAAAAATCATTTTGTCCTGCGTACACTATTGAACCAGGTTCTTCCCACTGAAAGCAGCCTTGTCAGCAACATCGTGCAATGATGCCAAAATGATAATATGCATTCAGACGACGCCCTTTTACATTGATATTTTGATGTCTGATGTATGTACCTAAATCATGCCATTTGTGTTATGGTGTAGTCACATTTTGTTGTGTGTACCACTCTTGCTTGCAAGAGCTCTGTTCACTTTTTAAATGTAGCCCTGGACCCATTACATGAAGGTAAAATGCAGTCATCCACCAAGAAAAAGTTGCCTAATCTTTCCTAACTTTGCATGCTCCATTCTGTTGGACTTAAGTTCCTACAATTCCTCTTACATTATGTGTCCTGGCTCAGGAATTCTAGACGTTATGGGAACATATCAGCTCAGTCTTCTGGTAGAAGCCATATTGATGTTCCACGTGTCATCATACATCATGACACAAATTATATCTCTGCAAATTATTTTATCTGCATAATTTGTGTGATGACATAACACATAGCCCCTGAGATCCCCAAGAAGCTCCAGTCATAAGCATAAGTTTACCATTCATGTCATCCTCTGTTCTTATCACACAAAAAATACTATATAAAAGAAGCATATTTGAATATGTTATTCCTCCATATCTTACCAGTATTCACTTCTTTCTTTTTGGAGAACACTTCATAGATAAAAATAAGTGCTACTAAAACGATAACTTCAGCAGCTATCACAAGAAATGGTTTGAGAGGTGTCAGATAGGTCAGGACTTTGAGAGATACTTTTCCTTTGCTTTCCCCTAGTAGAAATCCAGCTTTGCACCAGTAAGAACTGCTATCTAATTCAGAGAGATCAAAGATCTTCAGTTTGGTAGTGTTCTCATGTGTCTGGATAAAGCTGTACTTCTCTGGCATCAGGGTAGAATTAATAACAACCTGACAGGAGAAAAAAGAGTGAAGAATCTTCATCAAAAAGTCATACATCACTAGAAATTCTAATATATAAATATTTAAATATATAAATGAAGATTCTAGGAGGAAAATTATAACAATGAAATAGAGATGTGAAAGGGAAATTTAACAAAAACAAAATCTATGAACATTTGATCCACAGTCTAGCTTGGGCAAAATGACTTAGGCTTGGGCAAAATGGCTATATTACAAAACGCATGTCTTGAAAAATATCTTGAAATAATGGGGGTTGGATTCCTTCTGTAAAGGAAACAGAACTTTACCTCTCCACTTCCATTATTTGAATACCAGGTCCAAAAACGTGGGTTAATCTGGGTTTTCCCATTTCCAACATCACAAGTCAAGACCACGGTGTCACCCACATAATTGATTATACGCTCAGACTTTACATGGACTTGAGGCACTAAGGAAAAACAAAAAAGAATTGTGATGTCGTATGAGAAGAGCACATCTTTCTTCCCCTATCCTTACCTCTTTCTATATAGGGACAATTGAAAGCATCCTGTTGTATCGTATTACTGTGTGGTTTGGAAGCATTACTGTTTCAGACAGGAAGGCTGTGCAGAAGGTAGTGAGGATGGCAGGAAAGATTATTGAAAGTTCACTTCCTTCTATCCATATAAGTCATGCATGACCAGGGTCCTCAGTATTGCCAGGGACGCTACACATGCTCTCCATAACCACTTTTCTTTGTTACCTTCTGGGAGAAGACTTCATGGTTCCTGAAGCAGAACAACTATATTCTGTAATAGCTTTATATCATACAGAATCAACCTTGTTGACTCTCAAGACTCTTTTTTCTGCTAAGTATTCAAAATTGACTGTTTAATACACACACACACACACACACACACACATTTTTTTGAGAGCGGGCATCAGAATTACATTTTTTAATGTGTGCCAGTGTGTTCACAGAAAAAAAAAGTGACAATAAAGGTTATCTTATATGATATGGCTCAAAGATGAGGCTGTGTGAATGTTTTGTGGGTCCATAGACACATGCATATGCTTCTATTACTGTACATGACTGGCTAGCGAATTCTGAGAGTTGACATCCGCATTATCTTAAAAATGGCAAGGTTGGGAAACCGTGCTGTACAGCAGGGCTTTTCAACCTGTGGTTCGCGTACCACTTGTGGTACATTAATGAGTGGCAGGTGGTACGCAGCCCTGCCTAGCCAAGTGTAGTGGGGAAGGGAAAGAGCCAGTACAGATAAAGACTTACAGTGAGAGAGTCCTCTGGAGCTGCAGATTTTACTTATGAATGGAGCCATTTGGGGAGGCTGCCTTAACCGGCAGCCAGTGCTTACATTTTTTCTTCTTCTTTAAGTGCCAGCTGGGCTCCTTACTTTCCTTTCTAGCCAGTAGCTAATTCTTAAAGGGGAAGTGCCTTTTTAAGCTAGTTCACTCAGCAGCTTGTCTTTTCTGTCTCTGGAGGCCTTTCTTTGTTTGATCAATATATGGAAGAGGGAAAATATGGGGGGGGTTCAAATTCTTCCTTCAGAAGGAGATGGGAATGAGAAAAAGGGAGGCAGGGAAGGGAGGGAGGGAAGGAAGTCCCGCCTTAGCACTTGGCCACCAGCAGCTCTGCCATTGACTTTGCTTGTCAAAAGGTTGCAGAAGGGGATCACATGACCCTGGGACACTGTGACCATCATAAATATGAATCAGTTGCCAAGCATCCAAATATAAATCACATGACCCTGTTGCTGCAATGGTCATAAGTGTGAAAAATGGTCATAAGTCATTTCAGTGCAATTGCAACTTTGAACAGGTTTTTTTTTTGTCACCACCTTGCTAGGTACTCGAATATTGCCATATCCTAAAAGTGGTACAATCGGTAAAAAGGTTGAAAAGCCCTGCTGTACAGCATAGGGCCAAGCAAAGTGATGTTTTGTGTGATGTGAAATGTATATTTACATATTCTTTACACAATATCTTTCTTTTTAGTTTTTATCCTTTTATTCTAATTTTCTAGACCCTCTAGAACTAAAGGGAAGAAGACAAGAAAACTAATAGATACAAATGAACTCATCAACTCATATCATTTAGACCTAAAAAATGGAAGTCAACCAAAAGGAAGACCTATCTATCATGATCACATGGCTGTTCCAATAAATACATTTTTTTCCTCCTGAAAAATATCACATGCACATGCACATGCACATACACACACACACACACACTGGAAAGGGGGGGACACTTCGATTTTTCTCTATCCATTGATTTCTACTCTCTCCTTTGTTTGAATTCCAGTGAACAGATTGCCTGGGCTTTTCAATCATTGGCAGCTCTGTACCATTTTCAACTTTAAAACATGAAATTTTGAGTACATCATTAGCAAGGCTGTTCTCTTAATCATTTCTCCATTATGTTTACAGTCAAAGCTATGATTTCTAATGTTTGCATCTGAGAGGAAAATCACTTCTACTTGGGCTGATATATACATCATTAGCAGCATTTTAATATCATCATTAAAAGTTAAAACAATTCTTTTGCACTGTAACTTGAATGAATTATGAGAAATGCATATTTAAGAGAAATGCATAACAGTGATGAAGGAAAAGTCTTCATCGATAGAATGGAACAAATTCCAGAGATTTTCACTTAAGAAAATCAAAAGGTCCAGATTAGGCAGAGGGAGCGTGACTGGCTGAGGAATTCTGGGAATTGAAGTCCACAAGTCATAAAAGGGCCAAGTTTGAAGACCCCTGATCTAGAGCATCTCTGAAGGGACATGATACTTGACTGAAATAGGTGCCTAAGGCTCTTTGGGCAATTTCACTTGCCTGAGTTCCTGCAGGCAATTCTAATAAAGTATAATTAAATCCATTTCCAATTTAAAATGATACAATAGAAGAGGGTAGATTCCAGGCTTAAAATCAATTAATGAAAAAAATGGACAGGTCATAGTTTCTATTTTAGGGACTGTTGCTTTCAGGGATCAACCCTTCTCTCTCCCTGCCCTCATTCTGTGGAACAGGGTGGTTTTTAGGAAGGCCTTTAAAACATGGCTATTTCATCAGGAAATCATTTCTGCTTCTTTCTCTTTCTTCTGAGTGAGTGAGCTATCAAGATATCACCCCACTCCTCTCTCCTTCCAACTCTGCTTAGTCATCTCTGATTCAGTACAAGTTAGAATGGAACCAGAGATTAGCAAACAGGCCCTGGCTGCACGATAATAGTCCCTTCTGTTCTAGATCATAAAGTACAATTTTAAGGGTGACGGTTAGAAGGGTTCTTCTAGCTACTGGCAGTAGGCTCAAGGTAGATTTTGTCTTCCAGATTTAACAATTTATATGGAAATAATGTCCCTGGTTACATCTGGAAATAGTTATGGTCCTAAACATTCCTGGGAATTAAATCCCATGGAACTAACTTACTCAAAATTAACATGATTATTAATTGTTAAATATTGTTAATGGTTAATAATTGCTTCTGTGTAAACCTGTGGGACACAGAACAATTGAAGATGAGGTTTATGTGAAACCTCATATATCATTTCCTACTAAGGTAGAAATTTGCCATTATACGTAAAAAAAAAAAAAAAAAAAGGACCGTGCCTGCAAGTTATGTTTCATTCCTAGTTAAATGGGATTCTCCTGGAGTGGCCTGAATATTTTCACTGTTATGCAGATAATCTAATTTAACATGACCCAAGCTTTTTGTACCAGCAGCCAATAACTGTGGAAACCTAGTTTCTGCTATTTTTCTCATTCAAAAAACAACAAGCCAGCAAAACCAAAAAGCAAGTTTTTGCAAACTAACTGTTAAAATTCCTGACTAAGAGAAAACAAAACCTTGAGCTTGCCAGAGCCAAGTATGAGGAGCTATTTACAACATCCTGGTTTGAGCAAATTTATTTTGCTCACACCATTACCCAGCTACAAAATATAGCAGTGTGAAATATATTGCTCGTGTCTCACTGATAGATTAGAGCTGAACAAATACAGCATAAAATAAAATGTATCTGATCATTACCACTTTCCAGTCTGATTAACAGTCGGCTGCAGAGTATAATATTGCTGGCTATGAATTTTTTTTATCCTAATGAAATTTTCCTTCTTAGCATGCATTGTTTTATGATTCACACTAAGCCATGGAACAAATGCCTATGAAACACATAGTTATGATTATGTGAGGATGATAGATACACAACAACCCATTACATTGTTCTTGATTTAGCACTTTGCAGCAGTTCTACTGCCGAAACTACAGTATATGGATTAGTATACAGATAGACAATTTTAAACATCCTTGATGATCAGTGTTGATCTTTAATCCTTCCATACTCAATTTTTTACTTCCAAATGTCCATGCTATCATGAAAAGGCAATTTTCTTACCAAAATGATAGAGCTTTTCCTATCAGAATATTGCAAATGGGTCTGGAAATGCATAGCTATTTCTGCAAATGAATAGGGCTTTGCAGGAAACTACCCATATCAGAAATTCCCTTGAGGTTGTAACATCAGAATTCAAGAACTGACCCAAGTAAGAAAACAGTGAAGCTGAATTCTTTTGGGTGTCTGATGCTTGAATAGGGCTTAGATTCACATTTAAAGTGTACAGTGTCCAAACTCTAATCCTATAAAACATCATTTTGCAAAGAGACAAGTAGAATAATTTCAATAGCATTGAAAGTGAATATATTTACAGCCCCAGCAGTGATTCTTCAAAATGCATTTGCTCAGTTTTAAAAAATCAGTGGCTGTATATAAAAGGCAAGGAATCATTAATGTTTAATGGATAGAGTCCATTAATCTGCATCACTGTTCTATATTTAGCCATCTCAATAATTCATCAAGTTACGTCTTCAGTGAAATATCATTTTACATCAGATGATATTGTATTATCAGTAAAAAGGAAGAGCAACAATAAAAACTGCTGCGACATTCCAGGCAGACTGAAGGAGAGGGAGGAATAATCTTAAAATGAAGAACGAAAAGAAATTAGATTTAAAGGAACCAGTCTTGATATGTTTTATGTCTTAAAAGAACTTAGTATTTTGATGGTGTATAGCAAAATTACTCCTTCATCTTAATGAGAAAAATATATTTTTTGAGTTTGATTTCCAATTGCTTCATATTCATTACAAGCAACATTTTGCTAGCCTTGTTTTTTTTTTTTTTAAAAAAAAGTGCATGTTGGTAGCACTGAGGGCTACTGCGGTTGGTCCAGTTTTTTCCAAGTTTTCATGGATTTTTTAATTGGGATGGTGGAGAGCTTATAATATTAATACAGATAGTCCTTGACTGATGACCACAATGGTCTATTGTTAAGTGAGACATTTGTTAAGTGATTTTTGCCCCATTTTACTCCCTTTCTTGCCTCAGTCGTTAAGTGAATCACTGCAGTTGATAAGTTAGTAACCCGGTTGTTAAGTGAATTTGACTTCCCCATTGACTTCTTGTCAGAAGGTCACAAAAAGTGACCACATGACCCTGGGACACAGCAATGGTCATACATATAAACCAGCTGCCAAGCATCTGAATTTTGATCATGGTCATGTGGATGCTGCAAAGGTCATAATTGTGAAAAATGGTCATAAGTCAATTTTTTTCAGTGCTAAACAAATTGTTGTAAGTTGAGGATTGCCTGTATGACAATCTATGGAGATTCTCAATCATCCAGGTCATGGTTATCCAAAAGGTGCTTTTTCTAAAAGGCAACCGGACTTTTTTTTTTCCTTTGAAATTTTTTTGCTTCTCATTCAAGAAGCTTCTTCAGTTCATGAAGCTTCAGAAAAACTAAAGAAGCTTCTTGGGTGAGAAGCAAAATGTTTTCAAAGGAAAAAAAATAAGAAACTCCAGTTGCCTTTTGGAAAAAGCACCTTTAGGACTTTAATATGGCAGAGCAGAAAACACAGGGGCCAATTCTCTGGTTTGCTGATAAACGGTGTGTTTTGGGAAGGGTAAATTTTTGGATCTTACCTTGTAAAACAAATGTAGCCTTTATTTCTGGTTTAGTTTTATAAACGCATGTGTAATTCGTCATCTGGTCTTGGTTTCTGACTTTTATCCTTAAAAATAGTTAAGCAATTGATACTTAATAAGTAAAAAGTAAAAACAAAGAAAATAAATATGAAAACAGTAATTGAAAAATAGTACAACAGCAATGTTCTGGATTGATAAATGCTGACATGCAAGCAGTTTGTTGAAACAAATGCAGATTTATGATGGCTGAAATATTTAGTCCAAATAGATCATCATAGTTCAGATAACTACAGATGGAAAGGACCTCAGTCATCCTCTAATCCAAGCACAGTCTCTTGCAGTACTATACAGGTAGTCCTCAACTTAAGACGACAATTGAGCCCAAAATTTCTGTTCCTAAGAGAGACAGTTGTTAAGTGAGTTTTGCCCCTTTTTACAACTTTTCTTGCCCTAGTTGTTAAGGGAATAGCTGGAGTTGTTAAGTAAGTAACATAGTTGTTAAGTGAATCTGGCTTCTGATTGCTTATCCAAAGGTTGCAAAAGAGGATCGCGTGACCTTAGGACACTGCAACCGTCATAAATACATGCCAGTTGCCAAGCATCCAAATTTTGATCATGTGACAAATGGGGATGCTGTAATGGTCGTAAGTGAAAAACCTTCATAAGTCAATTTTTCAGTGCTGAAACGGAACTTTGAACAGTCACTAAATGAATGGTTGTAAGTTGAGGACTACCTATAGTATTCCCAAGTGATGACCATCCTACCTCTTTTGAAACACTTCCAGCAAACAAGATTAAGGGCGAAGGTTCATTCTCCAAGCTTGTGGGTTGGTTTCCGAACGTTTCGTTACTAGGCTAGATAACATCTTCAGCAGAGTTTAAGGGGTGTCTGTGTCTGTGTTCTTCTGATTATAAGGGCTTCAGGTGTGGGTGTGTCAAGTGAGGGTCTTGTGATGGGTCGGAAACCAACCCACAACCTCGGAGAATCCACCTTCACCTCATCCTACACCGAGCTACAGATATTCGCCACTATTGCAAACAAGATTAAGATTATGCCCCTACCTAAAGCAGCCTACTCCATTCTTGAAAGTCTGCTGCTGTTTGGAAAATGGTTCCTGCTCCCCATCCAAAATCTCCTTCCTTATAATTTAATCATCCCACAGCTTCTTGACTTCTCTTCTGGAACAATTCTGTTCATTTAACTACACAACAGCTGTTCATATATAACCAGCTACTAGATTAAGAACAAGTTCCATTCCTAACTGTTTTTAACCCACTTGTATGAACTTGTTCTTACAAACAGACTCCCTACTACTAAAAATGGTGGATAGAATTTTTCTTTCTCAAGCTAATGAATCAGTAAAACCATGCAATGCTTTTATGAACTGCTGAAAATCACTAAAAACAAGCTGTGTATTTAAAAAGTGTAATTTCAATGGTTCATAAATCACAGTGTGGCTTCATCAGTTTGTTGGCTTAAGGAAGGACAATGTCCTCTGCCATTTTTTAGTAAAAGGCAACCTGTCCATAAGTTGAACATTCTTAACCCTGGGACTGCCACTATTGTATCATTCCTCAATAAACCCAACATCTCCAACCGTACTTTTTTTCTTTTTCTTTTCTTTCAGCCCTTTATTGTGTTGGTTCAGCTTCTCTGGATATAGTTTATCAGTATCCTGCCTCAATGAAGTACTTAGAAAGAAACTTGAAGTCTACAACTTATAGTTGCAAGCTGTTTGCAGCTCTCAAAATGCTTAGCTGAAGTACTAAGTATGCTCCAAAAGTTATCAAATTATAAATTTTAATGTAGCAAGCAGAAAAAAAGTAAATCCAACTGTGAACAATTCTTTCAATCAGAATAGAGCTTGAAATAGAGCTCTTCTAGTCCAACCCCCTGCTCAAGCAGGAGACCTATACCATTTCAGATAGGTGGTTGTCCAATCTTTTCCTAAAAACCCCCAGTGATGAAGCACCCACAATATCTGAAGGCAAGCTGTTCCACTGGTTAATTGTTCTGACTGTTAAGAAGTTAATTCCAGGTTGCTTCTCTCCTTGATTTAGTTTCCAGCCATTGTTTCTTGTCTTGCCTTCTGGTGCTTTGGAAAATAAGTTGACCCCCTCTTCTTTGTGGCAGCCCCTGAGATATTGGAACACTGCTATCATGTCACCCTCGTCCTTCTTTTCTCTAGACTAGCCATTCCCAAATCCTGCAACTGTTCTTCATATGTTTTTGTTTCCAGGCTTTTAATCATCTTAGTTGCTCTTCTCTGCACTTTTTTTCAAAGTCTCAACATCTTTTTTATAATGTGGTGACCAAAGCTGAATGCAGTATTCCAGGTGTGGCCTTATTAAGGATTTTTAAAGCGGTTCTGCATGACAGTCTTTTAGCCACTTCAGATGCCCCTCCTAGGGTGACCCTCCATACTGAAAGATTGTTCCTCTCTACTTTAAACTATGTCAGCATGTAACATAAAAGCCACTTACGTGTATCGAGTGCACCATTTGGAGTGAGTTTCATTCCTCCTGATGGTCTCCGGATTGATAGTTGCATTTCCTGAGTTCCAAACAGTCTCCATTTTTTCCACGTTTGTGGCATTGCTGATGACCAAACTACACATTAGTTCAAGTTCAGCTGGACTCTCTAATGTGATACTTTTTGTTTGAGAAACTTCGGTAAATCCTATGGAGAATAGTTAAGAGATAACACTTCCTGATTAAAACAAAAGAATTGCAAAAAATGAGTGTATTATTCGAAGAACTTTTCAAAACAATTAGCACATTCAGATGAATTTGGCAATT
This sequence comes from Azemiops feae, assembly GCA_023970755.1. Lineage (NCBI taxonomy): Eukaryota > Metazoa > Chordata > Lepidosauria > Squamata > Viperidae > Azemiops > Azemiops feae. The sequence goes on along the minus strand of JALGBA010000302.1, from coordinate 761,540 downwards.
AAAAGCTTTAGCTCCCTAAAATATTGCAGTCCCACATGCCACACTGAAACTTTGTTTCAGATACTCTAGAACACGGGTGTCAAACTCGCCTCGTCACGTGACGTGTGGCGACATATTGCGACTCTTTTTGCATTGCCGGCAATGGGCTTCGGTATGATGAAACTGGCCCGCGGGCCGGCAATTTGACACCCCTGCTCTAGAAGAAGTTGAATGCCTCCTAAAAAGGCCTTAGTAAGACAATGACAGGAAAATATTGTATACCTAACATTTCACTCATAAAACAATTGCCATGGCTGTCTGATAATTCCTTGGTCTCTCACTAGATGAGTTATTATACTACCTTTTAGCCTATGCTTAATAGTGGGCATAAACTATGCTATCATCAGAATCCAGATGCACCAGAATTTGCTATTGACTTTGAATTTGGAAGCCTGTCACAACTCAAGGAGAACCAGTTCCAGATTAATCCAATCTAATTCTTCTCTCCTGATACCCAAATTTAGGAGAACGCTAAAATGCCACATCAGTGTATCTAGTTTTCCAAAATGAATGACAGCTGAAAATATCTAATTGTTCACCGATTAATTTTTTAAAGATGTACTTACTTTCAGAAATTCAAATCACAATCTTGTAATTATTGCTTTCGTTTGAGAAAGAAAACAACCAAGCTCAGAGAGCAACAAAGGACCCCACAGTTCAACCCTGAGCTACAAATATTCCCTTCTATTAGTTCAGATAATGCACTAAAATGAACAGGACTTTGGTTCAGCCACAGATCTTTTTCACTTGGAATGCACCCTGCATAGAACTATTAATCCCTAGCAGACTGCGAAGGAGATAAGTGATGCATGCCATGAACTCATTGCTCAAATTACATCAAATTACATAATTTGCATAATTTTATGATAATCTAATGACATGCATTATGGTTTCTATCAGATGTCTACATGTCTACCACCAGGAAAGCACTACTTTATCCACAGCCATATCTTTCCCACCTTCCATCATTGAACAGAAAATGATGGCAACTTTTGGGGGAGAGAATTCTCTTACAACGTGAATCAACAGATCATATATTGGTGCAATGTGTCAAAATAGTGCTAGAAAATGATCATGGTGAATCATGAGCAGTCAGAAATGGGAAGCTGATGCAGCAGAAGACATGGAAGGCAAAAGGCTGTAGTGGAGTCTATGAAGACAATGGGAAAGATTAAATTCTGACAATGGAGTCCAAGAAGGCAGAGATGGGGATATGCCATTTAAAGGAAAGGAGGAGACAGAAAAGGGGAAGTCAGTTATGCTAAGAAAACTATTTCAGAGAATCATTGTAAGATTGCATTGATGCAGTGGCTAAGTGGGACTTACCAATAAAATTAGCTACAGAATAGTAGCAGTCAGTATGGCTCTAATCTGCGAAAGATCTACTGGGAAGCTGCAACTTAGAGTCTTGAAGATTAACTGGTGCAAGCAATGTGAGGTTAATCTGCTTTTGCTACTTTGCTAAATCCTAATAACGTGAAAAACAAAGGCTGAGTAGGAA
>JALGBA010000302.1:0-155000 GCA_023970755.1 Azemiops feae | reverse complement strand
TAGATGACCTACAAGGTCCCTTCCCACTATTATTATTATTATTATTATTATTATTATTATTATTATTATTATTATTATTATTATTATTATTATTATTATTATTATTATTAAATATGGATTTTTTTTAAAAAATCCAGACTATGATTTAACAAAATAAAATAAGAAAAGAAGAACAAGATACCATTTGAACCCCAGATTCACTAAATTACAAATTTGTTTCGCCCACACATATCAGAGACAGGCAGAGACACAACAGGCAAACAATTTTTCCTTTTTTTTGTGTTCTTAGCATACTGTCTCTCTCACTCTCTTATCTTAGTTTTTGGAATGCTTTAATGAGTCTTTTATATGGTGTTGATATTTTCTTCACCACCTCATATAAAACCCGCTAAAAGAGTGAAAGCCACCTTCCCCTCTCTAAGAGACTTAACACTCCAAGCATAGTCAAAAAAGATTGCCCTTTAAAAAAAAATTTAAATTGCTGTTAAAGACATACTAGCTCTATTAACAGCTTTAAGACATAATCCCGCCAGCATTGTCTTCTCTTGCCATTCTGGTTGGAAAAGACTGTTGGGCTTTTAAAGGCTTTTAAAAGATACTGTTAAATTTAGAAACAAGACCTCAGGCCTTTAACATTACTTGGCCTTCTCAATGGCTCAGCATGTGCAAAGGTGTCAACCTCATAATAATGATGTGGTAGCATAAATGAGACTCTGATTGATTTTAGAGACATTTCTATTGTATTGGAGAAGTGTAGAAGAGTTATATTAGTCTATGATGGCAAGAAATCAGGGAATTGTTATTACCTTTTCCAACTAACAAGTGTTATTCAACAGACAGTCTGCTACAAATCAGACAGTATTCATTTATTTCTTTAAACAATTTATAAAATAAGATAAGATAACCTTTATTGTTATTTTTTTTTACTGTGGGCATATTGGCACACATTAAAAATGAAATGCAGTTGCTTGCTCTCAAAGTGTACACATACATAACACACATTTAAACATGCTATATACAACATATGTATAAACCTACACCCTTGCATATAAACAACATATAAATATTAACCACTGTCCATCTTGAATACATAATGGAAAGAGGAAGCTTTAGAGTTCACAAGGTTAATACTGTATGGAACAAAACTATGACTGAATCTGGATGTTCTGCTTCTGATACCACAAAGCGTCCTTTCAGAAGGTAACAAGGAAAACAGGTCGTGAAGAGGATGTGTAGTGTCCCAGACAATCTTGCGGATCCTGCTCAAGCAACACTTATGTGCTATGTCCTGGATGGAAGGGAGGAAACTGCCAATAATTTCTTCAGCCATCCTCACCACTCTCTGCACCGCCTTCCTGTCTGAAGCAGTGATGCTTCCAAACCAGACTGTGATGCTGTATGACAAGATGCTCTCAATCCCTCTGTAGAAAGTGGTAAGGACAGGGGAAGGAAGATGTGCTTTTCTCATGCCATGTAGAAAATGCAGGTGCTGCTGTGCCTGCTTCACCAGTGTCTTGCTGTTGAGTGACTAAGCCAGCCTACTTGTTAACTGCACACCCAGGAATTTGATGCTGGTAACTATCTCCACAGGTGAATCATTAATGCACAGAGGAGAGTGGCTGTGCCTGCCTTTTCTGAAATCGACAATGATCTCTTTGATTTTTCCAATGTTTAAAACTAGGCTGTTTTCCTTACACCAGTTCACCAAACCTTCAACTTCCTTGTGGTAAGCAGCCTCATTGTCATCTTGAATAAGGCCCACTACTGTTGTATCATCCGCATAGTGGTTGGTGGCAAACCTAGCACAACAGTCATGGGTCAACAGGGTGAACAGCAGCGGACTTAGGATGTAGCCCTGAGGAGAACCTGTGATCAAGAAAATGTTAGAAATACTTGTTCTACTAACACATACTGGGGCCTGTTAGTAAGAAAATCAAGAATCCAGTTGCACAAAGGAGTGTTTAAGCCTAAAAGGCCCAGTTTATCTACTAGATGCTGGGAAATGATTGTATTAAATGCTGAACTGAAGTCGACAAACAACAAATGCACATGAGTATTTCTTTCCTCTAAGTGCTCCAAGCTCAGATGGAGAACAGAAGAAATAGCATCCTCTGTATTGTGATTTGCTCGGTAAGCAAACTGAAGCAGGTCAAATCCTGGTGGGAGGCTAGATACAATAATGTCCTTTATCAGCCTCTCAAAGCATTTCATAATGATGGATGTCAGTGCAACCGGACAGTAGTCATTGAGACCTGTAATTGTGGACTTTTTTGGCACTGGCAAAATGATGGCTGTCTTAAAACATGATGGGACAACTGCCTGCTGCAATGAAAGATTGAAAATATCTGTAAGAACACAAGCCTGTGACTCTGGATAGTGTACAATTTGGTAAGGTTATTGTGTAATTTATGAATTTCATTCCAGAGTAACTGATCATGGTGATAGAGCTTAACTATCTCTTTTATGCCAAGGTTATTGTGTAATTTATGAATTTCATTCCAGAGTAACTGATCATGGTGATAGAGCTTAACTATCTCTTTTATGCCATCCAGTAGAAATAACTAATGAGATTCAAATATTTTTGTATGTGCTGGGTGACATTCTACATTCCAAGAGCATGCTAAACTATAATAATAACAATCTGGGGTGCAATCAAAAACAACTGGAGTATCACTTGAAACACCATCAACACTAAGAAAATCACCATCAGTCAATTGCAAAAGGCAACTTTATTTGGAATAGCTTACATCCTATGACAATACCTTTACACTATCAAACAACATCTGTCTATCCCAGATCCTTGGGAAAGACACTAACTGGATAAAAATGTGAAATTCAGCCTAAACATTTGGCTGACTATGCAAAAAATCATAATATCAAGGCATAGTAAATAGAAGAGAAGGAACTGGAGTAGATCACATAGTATCAAATCTGAAAATTGAAATTGAAAGATTATGGCATAAACCAGTTGTGGTGGTCCCAGTTGTTATTGGCACACTGGATGCCATACCAAAATATCTTGGATGGCACCTAGAAAATCTGTGCATTGACAAAACTTCCATCTGTCAATTACAAAAGCCTACGCTGTTTGGATTGCACGTATAATACACTGATAATTATGACATCCTAGGTTCTAAGGCAGGGGTGTCAAACTCGCAACATCACGTGATGTGTCACGACGTATCGCAACTTTTTTCCATTGCCGGCAATGGGGTGGGCGCGATTTCGGCATGATGCATCCAGCCTGCGGGCCGACGGTTTGACACCCCTGTTCTAAGGAAAAACTCAGTGCATATGAAGGCTAACACCAGATAAAGAATTGGTAGCTGTGACTTCACCTTGTGGCGAACAAATCATAATAATACAACCACCCAAGACTTAACAATTGTCAAACACCCCACCCCCCCAAAAAAAAGTTGGATAGTGGACATTGCAGTAACTGGAGCCAGCCGAATAGAAGAGAAAGAATTGGAGAAAATCACAAAATACAAAGACCTGAAAATAGAAGTAGAATGACTTTGGGAAAAGAAAGTGAAGATGGTATCAGTATAATAGATGCCTTAGTGTAATTCCAAAACATCTGGAGCACCATTTGAACATTATTGACATTAAAAAAAATCACCATCGATCAATTGCAGTTTTATTTGGATAGTACTTTTAATACCACCAAACAACAGCATCTACTTATCCTTTGTCCCTGGGAATAACTTGATAGGTGGACAAAAATGTAGAGACATGTATGTTATATACTATAACATATGTATGTTATATACTATATTGTTACATAGCAAATTTGACAGTAGAGACCAATTGAAAAACAAAAAGGACAAGTATAAAAAGTGGAAAGAGGGGCACATAACTAAGGCAGAACATCAGCAAATAGCCCGAGCCTGCAGAGATGAAGTGAGGAAAGCTAAGGCTCAAAATGAACTAAGGCTTGCGACAAAAGTCAAAAATAACAAAAAAAGCTTCTTTCAACATGTAAAAAACAAGAAAAAAGTTAAGGAAATGATTGGTTCATTAAAGGGAGAAAGTGGCAAGAAGGTGACAAGCAACAGGGAAAAAGCAGAACTACTTAACTCGTTTTTTGCATCCGTCTTTACACAAAGGGAAAAAACAGACCAACCTACCAAAAATAGTGCCATAAAAAGCAGATTAGAAACACAAGTTAAGATAGGCAAAAAATTGGTAAGTGAGCACCTGTCCACCCTAGATGAGTTCAAATCACCAGGACCAGATGGATTACACCCCAACATTCTGAAGGAATTGGCAGATCTCAGAACCACTGAACTATGTCTTTCAAAGATCCTGGAGCACTGGGGAACTACCAAAGGACTGGAAAAGAGCTGATGTAGTTCCCATCTTCAAAAAAGGAAAAAAAATGGATCCAGGAAACTACAGACCTATCAGCCTGACCTCAATACCTGGGAAAATTCTGGAAAAGATAATCAAGCAACAAATCAGCGAATACCTAGAGGCAAACAAAGTCATTTGATCAAGTGACAAAATTAGTGGACCAGAGGAATGCTGTGGATATAATTTATTTGGACTTCAGTAAGGCATTTGATAAAGTAGACCACAACCTACTACTTGATAAGATAGAAAAATGTGGGTTAGACAGCATCACCACCAGATGGATGCGTAGCTGGCTGACATGTGTGATCCTCAATGGAACTACATCTACATGGAGGGAAGTGTGTAATGGGGTGCTCTGTTCTGGGCCCAGTGCTCTTCAACATATTCATCAATGATTTGGATAAGGGGATGGATGGGGAACTCATCAAATTTGCAGACGACACCAAGCTGGCAGGAATAGCCAACACTCCAGAAGACAGGCTTAAGATACAGAAGATACAGGCAGACTTGAACACTGGGCGCTATCTAACAAAATGAAATTCAATGGTGAAAAAAGCAAGGTTCTACATTTAGGGAAGAAAAACCAAATGCAGAGGTATAGTATAGGTGTTACTTTGCTCAATAATAGTAACTGTGAGAGGGATCTCAGAGTTGTAGTGGACAATCACTTAAATTTGAGCCAGCAGTATGCTGCAGCTGCCAAAAAAGCCAACACAGTGCTAGGCTGCATTAACAGAGAGATAGAATCAAGATCATGTGAAGTGTTACTACCACTTTACAATGCCTTGATATGGCCACACTTGGAATACTGCATCCAGTTTTGGTCACCACAATGTAAAAAAGATGTTGAGACTCTAGAAAGAGTACAGAGTAGAACAACAAAGATGATTAGGGGACTGGAGGCTAAAACATATAAGGAACGGTTGCTGGAATTGGGTATGTCTAGTTTAATGAGGAGAAGGACGAGGGGTGACATGATGGCAGAGTTCTAATATCTCAGGGGCTGCCACAAAGAAGAGGGAGTCAAGCTATTCTCCAAAGCACTCGAAGACAGGACAAGAAGCAACAGACGAAAACTAACCAAAGAGAGAAGCAACCTAGAACTAAGGAGAAATTTCCTGACAGTTAGAACAATTAATCAGTGGAACAACCTGCCTCCAGAAGCGGTGAATGCTCCAGTACTGGAAGTTTTTAAGAAGAGACTGGACAGCCATTTGTCTGAAATGGTATAGGGTTTCCTGCCTGAGCAAGGGGTTGGACTAGATGACCTCCAAGGTCCCTTCCAACTTTATTATTATTATTATTATTATTATTATTATTATTATTATTATTATTATTATTATTATTATTATTATTAATCATTGCACAGTCAGCCAGATGTTCAGACTGGATTTGGCATTTTTGTCTACCTATCGACCTGGGATAGGCAGATGTGGATGTTTGATGGTATTACAGATATCGTCGCAGGATGGAAGCAGTTCCTAGTACGGCCGCCTTTTGCAGTTGACTAATGGCGAATTTGTCAATGCCAATGGTGTTCAAGTGGTGCTCCAGTTGTTTTGGGATTGCAGCCAATGCGCCTATTACTATTGGTACTACCCTTGCTTGCTTTTGCCACAGTCTTTCTATTTCTATTTGTAAGTCTTTGTATTTTGTTATCTTCTCTAGTTCTTTCTCGTCTATTCTGCTGTCTCCAGGCACTGCCACGTCCACTATCCAGACTTTTTTGTCTTTCTTATCAACAATTGTTAAGTCTGGGGTGTTATGTTGCAGGTGCTTGTCTGTTTGAATTCTGAAGTCCCAGAGCAGTTTAATTTTATCATTTTCTATGACTTTCTCTATTTTATGATCCCACCAGTTCTTGCTTACAGGCAAATGATATTTCTTGCAGATCTTCCAATGCACCATTGTTGCTACTTTGTCATGCCGCTGCTTGTAGTCAGTCTGTGCGATCTTCTTGCAGCAGCTTACCAGGTGGTCCACTGTTTCTTCAGCTTCTTTGCATAGGCGGCACTTACTGTCTGTTGCTGTCTTCTCTATTTTGCATTTGTATGCATTTGTCCTTAAGGCTTGGTCTTGTGCAGCCAGAATTAGTCCCTCGGTCTCTTTCTTCAATTTTCCTGCTCTTAGCCATTGCCAGGTCTTGTTATTATCTGCTTTCCCAGCTATTCTTTTTAATGTACTGGCCATGTAGTGCTTTGTCTTCCCATGCCTCCATTCTGTTCTTCATTTGGTCTTTCTTGTAGGCCAGTTTGGTCTCTGCAGTAGTCAATAAGCCTTCCTAATATACTAATTTCAGTGCATCTTCATCATTGTCCTTCAGATATTCTTCCAAAGCGGCACTTTTTTTCTTATTCAACCATCTGTTGTACTTGCAGCATTCCACGCCCACCTATTTGCCTTGGTAGGTAGAATCTGTCAATGTCACTGCGTGGATGAAGGGCAAGATTCATTGTCATTATTTTTCTGGTCTTCCTATCCATTGCTTTTAGTTCTGCTTGAGTCCAGTCCACTATTCCAGCTGTGTATCTAATGACTGGAATTGCCCAAGTGTTGATTGCCTTCATGGTATTTCCTCCATTGAGTTTGGACTTTAAGATCTTCTTCACTCTCTTGATGTATTCACCTCTAATCTTTTTCTTGACTTCAGTGTGCTTGATGTTGTCTGCTTGAAGGATACCCAGGTATTTGTAGTAGTAGTAGTAGTAGTAGTTATTGTTATTATTGTTATTATTGTTATTATTGTTATTATTATTAATAATAACAATAATAATAATTATTATTATTATTTTGATTTGGTCTCCAGGAGATGCATGGAAGAAGATTTGACTTAACCTATCAAAAAAGCAAAAAAAAAAAAGTCAGTAAATGGGAAATCTAACTGTTACACCCCAGAAAAAAAGAAAGAGAGAGAAAGAGAAAAAAACTTCAAAGAAGTGTTGGTTCTCAGAATTCTTGCTTAAAGGTCTAGATCAGGACATAGAATGAAGCTTCTTAGAATTCCTCATGTGAAGTAGTGACCTGGTTTCATATCAGCAGATGGCACTTCAGGCAGCTGCCAAGAAGAGTCAGCTGATATCACTCTTTTCCTGGGCATCTTTGTTATTTTTTTCTTAGTTCTGCATGAGCTAAGATGCTGCAGGAGCTCAGCAAAAAACCTAGAAAAGATATCTCTCTTTATTTTGAGGCAGACAGTGCTGACTAAGCAAAGCCAAGTGCATTCCTTTTTAACTCACCTGCCCATGGGGACGGTGTTACTGTGCTTAACACAGAATATACACTTTGTGTTCTTTCAGCTGCATTCCTAAGTAATTTAAAATGCTTATTTCAGCTGCAGGACTCTGGCGCTGCCCCTGGTGAATGTAGAGATCCATGTTTTACAATTCATACACAAATGAAACGCCATGAAATATTCATGAAGCATACTCTAAATTATGTACCAAACAACCAGACTACTGTCGTTATCGCACTTTTCATCTGGTAAATATCCTGGCGGGCACAATGAATTCACTTATATCTCACAAAGAGTTTCCCAACATGTTTAAATTATTTATCTTATGACTATAGTCTTTTTCTTTTAAAAAATAAATAAAAAAGAGTAGTACAAGGAGAAAAAAGATAGATAGATAGATAGATAGATAGATAGATAGATAGATAGATAGATAGATAGATAGATAGATAGATAGATAGATAGATAATAAACAGGCAGACATCTACCTACACAAAAACATGCTAATTTGAATCTCTCTCTCTCTCTCTCTCTCTCTCTCTCTCTCTCTCTCTCTCTCTCTCTCTCTCTCTCTCATCCATCTATCTATATCTATTTCTAATCTCCCAAGTCAGGTCTTTTTAAGATTCTGAAGGATTTGTTTTCTTTATATTATTAATGCAATTAATAATGTAAATAAAGATTTAATATTCTAAAGGATAATGTTTTTTTTATATTATTAATGTAATTATCCTCTCCATCATTTTATGTTTATGAACGTTAGTAGCCCAGGAACAGGAACAAAGAAAAACAAAAATATTGAAATAATTCATTGGATTATATTTTCATTACTTTGAATGAAAAATATTAGTTCATCTGATTTTTCAGATAGACTCATACTTGAAGAAAGGTCTTTTTATTTAAAAACAACAACAACACTCCATTTCCCCCCTACTAGAAAAACACCTCAATTTCAATTACATTGTTGTATATGGATTCCTATACTGTAACTTTAGTAGAAGGTTTGCCTGAATTATTGATAACCTGAAAATAAAGGAGTTGTGTTTCTAAAATTCTAGTCAAATTAATCTATATCCTGGCATCAGGAAGATACTTTAAAATATAAAATCCAGCAATCTAAAGCCACTCTTGTTGAGGCAAGTATCTTATCCTGACATGAGTCTATCATGTGATAAGATGAATGGTGTCATTTGTAACTTCTTAAAAGGCAGCTGGAGAACACATGGGAATTTCTTGACACTTCATTCCAAATGACACTCACCACTTAGAATAGGCAGCAGCCACCAACATCAGACATAATAGATCAGTCTGGAGAGGGGAAAAATGCAAAAGCAGCATCTTAAACTCTGGCAAATATTTAATACGTTCTGATGTGCTTGACCCTGTGGCTAAGGAATATACAGTTTTAAAAAGTGAGCTTACTTAAATATTTTTGAAATTCACTTAAAATTAAATTAATCAAAATAATAACACATTATTATAAACACATAAGCTGTATGGTTTGGTCTTGATGCATTATACAGGCAGTCCTTGACTTACAACAGTTTGCTTAGTGGCCATTCGAAGTTATGACGGCACTGAAAAAAGTGACTTATGAGCGTTTTTCACACTTATGACCATTGCCGCATCCCCATGGTCATGCGATATATATTCATATACTTGACAAGTGGTTTATATTTATGACGGTTGCAGTGTCCCGGGGTCATGTGATCTCCTTTTGCGACCTTCTGACAAGCAAAGTCAATGGGAAAACCAGATTCACTTAACAACCGTGTTACCAATTTAACAACTGTAGTGATTCAAATGTGGCAAGAAAAGTTGTAAAATGGGGCAAAGCTCAATTAACACATTTCTCACTTAGCAACATAAACTTTAGGCTCAGTTGTGATCATAAGTTGGCTTTTCAGATTCTTGTTCCTTATAAACCAGAAAAGAGAAAATTAAAAATCATAAATTATTGACAGTATTAATTGTCTACTATTAACTGAATACAGAAGAAATATAACAGAATAACACAATTATGGAACCATCTGGTTGTCCAATCACTAGGCTCTGGTGGAGAAGCAAAGCTTTGCCGAAAGAAAGTTAGTGGGACCGACATGAGAAGCAGAATTTTCTGCCATTCTGGCTTTATTTGTTTTTGGGTTATTTTGAAATATTTCCTTCAATTGCAAACAGTGACCAAAAATTTGTTTAAATCAGATCAATAGTTGGCCTCTAAAAATACTTAAGTTTCCAGCACAACGCTGCCCCAACCTCACCATGCAAGCCATCGGACATTAGGTGGACAAAAAAGGAACAGATGATCCTAGAAGGAAAAGCCCAAATAATTCTGTATTCACAGGAACAAAAGAATTATAGCCTTAATTTAATAGTTACACAAGAACATAAAGTATCTGCAAACTAGAAATAATTTTACATCTTTGTAGTTGTTAGTTTATCCTTAAGTTTGAATATATATATATTTATAACAATATGCACATATATATATAAATACAAAAAAATGTTGAAAGGACCAGGTATACTTATGAATTAAAAAAGCCAAGTTGGAGCAAAAATAAATTAAACAAACTAATCCATCTATTTGTCATTAAGGTGCCTAACCAATTATGATTTTCTGAGGTCAGTAGGATTATCACACCAACATTCAAATGCTACAACATATAATAAAACATATTTAAAAACGGATCTGAATTGTAGTTAACATATTTAAAAACTAACGGTGAATTATATTTATGTTATTTAAATCAATCTCCTTTTATATATACTTTTAAATACCCATCTCCCCCCATGAGCAAATGAACTATTTCAACATGTGTTATGCATGAAACTTAATTTCATTCTTTAAATTAATTACAACCTATCATGCTATCTTGAGAATTGTACAGTTTTGTGGAGGATGGGTGAGAATTATCAATACATGCTATTAAATTTCAAGTGGACTAGAAGCTTTCCTTTTATCTGGCACTTCAATGTCTGACAGATGTTATGGCTATTGACCAGGATGTTTAAATTTAAGACAAGCCTATTCAAGAGTGCAGTATTTCTTTCTTAATTATTTTTTCTTCTAGAACCATGAAAATAAGAAATAAGACAGTACAATGGAAGTTAATTTATGTTTCTCTCAAGTGTTGTACAAGGCACAAGAAAAGCAATTTTGAATGCATAAAGCTTATGATCAAAAGCTAGTTTGGAATAGGATTTGAAATAGAGGATGCTTGAACCAGCATTCTTCATCCTACTGTCTTTTGTTCATTTATATATATCATAAGGAATAGATGTCTTCTCATCAGTATAAGAGCATGTTAAAATAATACTATTTAGTTACTAAAATGGAAAGAGACTAGAAAACATTTTCTGTGTGGTTTTACATCCTGTAAATAAAGTTTGATGTCTACTTTTGTCAATAAAATACTCCATTTCAGACTAATAAGGGCAGATAAAAGCAGAAACTGAAATGTAATTTTTCCCATTTCCTATTTCCCAAAATTCCCCCAATAAGTTTGTATTTGTGTATTTACATACATATAATACCTCAATACATATATGTATTAATAAAGACTGCAATATTCTAGAATCCCAAACCTCTTGAATAAGACTCTTAGATATATTTTGGAGATTATACCTACGTACACAATTACAGAAATACCCATGTAAATATCAAACCACAATTCTATAAATATTAAAGAATAATGTATTTATTTATTTCTATCCCACCTTTATTATTTTTACAAACAGTTCAAGGCAGTGAACATATCCAGTACTCTTTCCTCTCCCTATTTTTCTACAACAATAGCCCTGTGAGATGGATTGGGCTGAGAGAGTTTGAGTATCCAAAGGTCACCAACTAGCTTTAATGGCTAAGGAGGGATTTGAACTCATGGTCTCTTGCTTTCTAGCTTGTGACTTAACTGCTAGACCAAACGGGTTCTAGATTACTGTATTATGTTATCTATACTACATTATATTAGATATACCTACCGGTATATTACCTTACCTGCTTACTCACCATCCCCCACATTTTTGAATGGCTCTAGCATTAAGCCTGAGATGAGCAACCTGCAGTCTCCAAATTTTCTTTTTCTTTTTTTTGGAGGGGGGTCGTGAGGGAGGAACGGCTCCCAAAGCTTTCTAGGATCTCATTATGGAAGATAGGTCACAAACCACCAAATTATAAAAGAGCAGTTTCCCATCATTTTTCCCACTGCAAAAAAGTATGCAATTTTTGACATTGGCTTTAAATACATAAAAAAATAAAAAAATAAAAATTCCCCCAAACCCATACTAGCTGGTATGGTGGGCAGCTAGAACAAAATTTAAAAACTGTATTCCCATCGTCTGACATCTGTTTGTCCACTCTTGTATAAGAAGCAGGGATGTTCACTGGGGAGGGTAAAAAAGTTTCAGGATGACAGCAGTTCCATTCCTTTATATATGTGTCACATGTGCAACGCACATTAAAAAAGGCCATGCTTTGATTATGCAGTCCCAACCACCATCTTCCTTTTCTTCCCTCTTCTCTCCTCTCCTCCTATGACTTCTCTGTATAGAAGATAACGGCTTTGAAGCATTCAGGCTATTTTCATAGGAAAATCTCCATTGGCCTGTTACAATGAAAAATAGGATCACATTCTTTCACACCGTCCCTTCAAGGAGGATTTCACCAAAATCACCAAATTCATTCACAGTGCCAGACTGACTCCTTTGTGCCTTTGAATCAATTCAACCTACTTCTGTGTATGGGCACGGATAACCATTCAAATCGCAAATGTGGATGAAAACTGAATTTGAATAGGAAATTGGATGGTGAACAAGTCAGTCCTGCCATTTGACAGAAAAAGATGGTGTTTTCAAATAACAATGGGATAGAAGAAAAATTGGCCAACCCTCTTACTTCTGCCATTCCAGTCCAAGTCCTGGAGCAGCTGTTACACCAAAGGCATGACTTTTCAAGTTGTTTTACCACCCCATCAGCAGCACTACTATGACAATTGAAGAGTGACACATTTTGAGGCAGTTATGATGGGTAGCAGTTGACCACAAGGCAGTGCTACTGCTGATGCTTCTGAAAAAAAATGTTAAGTTGGGAAGTGTGATAGATAATCTTCTACCTCAGGTGGCAAGCTTTCTTTTCCACCTCTGTTTTTTTAATTACCTTGAAGTCCTCAAATCCTTCTACTAACTAGTTCATCTCTTCTTTTGACAAGTCAGCCTTCAAAGGAAGGCATAGGCATGGGAAGATGGCATGCCTCCTTTTGCTTATCCACTCAGCAGCCATGCCACCTAGACAAGATCACAGTGTTGTGTGTCTCCTGTGGACGTCTTAGCATTTGATTTAGTGAACATTTGTACCTGGGTTGCAATTTCTGACTTTGTTTGGCATATTTATCACACATTTTAATATGGAGCAATCTACATGAAGATGTCCCCCCAAATGGGATTATCCTGTCAGAAACTGCATGAAGATCTAATTCAGTTCTTTCGTCCAAGCAGACAGTAGATCTCTGTCTTGCTTGCTGTGTAACATATGGCCTTTGAGCATATAGGTTGGGATACCTGATATGTTCTTTTTGTGCTCTGGATTTGAGATAGTTTTCATATGACCTTTTTGTTTGGAGGTTGCAACAATACCCTGATAAATATCTTAGGCCGGTTGTTTCCAAATGAATGTAAGTATACAATAGTAATTTGGGTCCATTATCTCATATTTAAAGTGGGCAAACTTATGTGTGTATGTGTTTGTAGGAGCCAGAGCAAAATGGAGTTAACCAAATATAAACAGCCTTGACAGTTTTGGACAAGTTTAAATGGATGGAGAAAAGTAGATTATTTCAAAAGCTTTCACTGAATGGAAAAAGTTGACTATCCACAAAAATAATTTTTCTACTGGCTCTCAACTTTTTTTTTCTTGTTATTAGATATTTCAATCTGAACAAAGAAATCCTAACAAAAAGTATTAATATAATTTCCCTTGCTGTGCAGAAAGATTTCCAGCTGTGAAATAGATTTTTTTCCTCTGTGAGAGCTATGCCTCTCGCTCCTTCAACTCACCTTTCAAGTACTGCTGGGACTTTTTATTTTTATTTTATTATATACTTTTACTACCTGGGTATCTATGCTGCTGCAATCAAAATCTTCTTGCTTGAGTGGCTTACACTTGATAGGCAGGGGGAAAAAATGCAGGTGCAATAACATTTGATCTTCAAAAACAATGGCTTTGAGTAATACCAGGATCTAGTTTTTTCTTTTACTGTCACTGTCTTTCACACACACATCTACACATACACACACAGACATACATACAGACAGACACACACACACACACACACACACACAAGCACATGGACAAAGTAAAAGATGCATACCATATGAGGTGACTAAAAAATTAACCAGATATTTTTGATCTTTGTAGACTGACAGTTTAATGCCAGCCACAGACAATGGAAGATCAGTGTCTCAATTTGTCCCTTCACCCCTTTGAAAGCTAATCCTGGTTTGTTTAAAATAAAGATATGCAAACTAAGGATGGGGTGGGCTTGGATCTAAACTGGTCATGAATCTTATCACAGTCAATAGTCAACATACCTGGTGACCCCATGTCGATGCTTGTAACATGATGGTGGTGCACTCAAAGGTGGGAAAACCCAGTTGCTCAGCAAATATTGAAAATCGTACTCTCTCCTTCCTGCACCTTTCCATTCCTTTGTTTTTCAGGTAGAGATTGTGACTCCTCACCAATATGCCTGACATCCAGCCTGCAAATTGTAAACCCAGGAAAAACACAGACCAAATTTACTCTGTCTTGAGAATGACTTTTCAACGTGAAGAATTCTGCATCAGTTTTGGTTTATAATAGTTATATAAATTATTTTAAACACTATACTCCATGTGCATTTTTAAACATCATACTCAAATTACATCTTTGAAAGGTGCAAAGGAATTGCCAAAGGTTGTCAACAATCTATTGCATATTAGAACTACAAGACTAGTTATGATTGTAAATTGCTACTGGATTATTGCTTGGAATTCTAATTTTGTAACCTTGTTTTCCTTTTCTGAAAAAGAAACCTTCCTTTTCTTTTTTTTCTTTTGGAGGCTTTGAGTCAGTTTTTACTCCTGGTGACTGCCTGAACAAGTCCTTGCTAGTTGAAGTTTCCTTGGTAAGGTTTTTCAGAAATGGTTTGCCATTGTCTGCTTTATATAGCTGAAAGGAATGAATGATCAAGGTCACCTAGCTGGCTTTGTGCCTAGGGCAGAATTAGAACTCACAGTCTCCTCATTTCTAGTCTGATACCTTAACCACTGCACCAAGCTGTTATGTGTACATATACATATAAATATACATAAACTTAAATCCCTTTGGGATTACAACAGTTCAGTTGTTGGCCTTCTTCTGCAGTAGGTAATGTCCTTTCAAGGGTGTAGAGAAGTCTGTCCCCAGACCACCTTAACTTCTCCGGATTGAACATGCTGCTTCATTCATCCTTAATTTCTAGTTCCTTGATCGTTTATACAGCTGTCCACTGAACCTGTTCCAGTTTATCTGAATTCTATTTAAAATTAAGAAGCCTGAAGGTTAAATGGGAATGATTGCTTCTTGTTTTTAGAAACTGTGCTTTGGCTGATGCAGCATAAAATAGCGCTTGCTTTCTTTGAAGCCACATCACGCCAATCCACCATGAGGCTTTTAAAGCTCAAACAAGTCAATAAAGTAGATGTAAAAGTTCTGTAAGGATAGAAGCTATATGCCCACTGGAAAATCATTTTGATCTGATAGTGATCTCCGGTGCTGAAAAGTTCCAGTGGTAAAAACTATGCTCACAAACAAATGTTTGTTTTTTTTTAAAGAGTCCAGGTGGACAAAATCAGTCAAGCAAACAAAACCCAGAACAGCTCAGTAAGATCCTCAACAACTCTGAAGTGTTGATGATTGGAAATATTGGAAGACAATGCAGGACTTAGAGGGCAGGACCTACATCCTGAGTCACATGATGAGGGGCTGGGTGGAAGATTGCATATTATCCCAAACATAGCTAGCAATGTTTTCTCTCACAATATTTACTATTACATGATTGTGTTGACAATCTCACTCCCTGTAACACTTATTAGAGCGATTACTATTATAGGATAATGTTTGTTTCTTCCTCATTTCTTAGCTGAAAGTTCAGAAGAACTCCCTCTTTCTCCCCCTTTCCCCCTCTCCTTTTCTGCTTTGTAGCACAGGCTGGCCGGATTTCATAGACTTCCCAGAGCTTTCTAAGTAATGTAACACCTGACACAAAACTATTTCAATAAAATCACTGTTTCATCACAGAAATGATCCCATCATTGGCTCCAGTCTCCATGTGCAGGCCTTCCCCACCTGTTTCATGTTTCTCCTCCTCCCTTTACCTGCTTTTTCCACAGAACAAGACAATCCAAAATGTGTGTGCCGTTTAGGTGTCATCCGGTCTACGAGGCTCGAAAAGCTCTGCCAGGGCGCACAAAAAACACAAAAAAACCCACTAATGGCTCCACAGAATCACATTTCCCTGCAAGGGCAGAAAGCTGAGAAGAGGGGAAGGTAGCTATAGAATGCGAGTTTGAATGAGGACACTTTGTCTGTGAATGGAAACTCTACGTTCTTTGTGATTTTTAACAGGCTGTGTCTGTTCCCCCTCGAAAGGAATTGTAGGAGAGAAGATTGGATTAAGTAGTTTTTATTTTATTTCAATGCACTTGTTCACTTTTACAAAGATCAACTTACTTAGCCATGTAATAAAGTCTTGTTTTACAATAATAGTAATGTATATTATATCACTGTAGGTACCTGCACAGAAGAGAATTAGAGGAGGAAAAGAAAACAGTTGTTTCTTTGGTGAATGAAACATATATCATTACTTCCATTCACCAGGTTAGATATACCTTGAACCTTAAGCTATTCAAAACATACTCGGGCTGCCAATTAATCAGCTTTAAAGCTAATAAGGAAATAAAAGGTTTGTGTCAATTCCACTCTTTGTCATCTTTTTCTCCTGTTCCCCACCCAAAAAATCCTTATGGGAAAATTATGGAAAACATGGTTGTGTAATCAGCATGAACAGCACACAGAGAAATAAGGTTGGCTTCTGTCCTTAAACTCTTCTTTAAAGTTTACATTTCCTCATAATTTTCACCACCGATTGCAGTCAAGCCAAATGCTGAAGTCATCCCTTCATTTACCTGGAAGACTGAGCATGGTGTTTATTTCCATGTAGGCAGTGTAGGATTTATTTTATTTTCTTAATTTTAAAATATGATATCCTGACTTTCCAAGAAGTTTCAAAGAGAAAAACCTCTGAACTATTAACTCAGCACTGGTTGGGGAATTTTAGGGTTTGACATTTACAGATTTCAAACTTGCCAAGATTGAAAAATGTCATTTAAGAGCTTGTTATGTATGACAAATCTACAGCAGTGTTTTTTCCCCCTGATAACAGAAGAGCTTGCAGCTGGCTATTTACAAAACTGTTTCCTTAATTCTGGTTTTTGAGAAAGAAAAAAGATCAAGAAAGATGGAAGAAGATAGAGGAGGGAAAAGGAAAGAAAAATAAAAAAGAACAACTTTTGACTTTCTTTGATAGAGATGTAAATAAAAAATAGATCAGACTCTTACTCTTAACTTATGTCTCAAATGAAGGCAAATATACTTATGTCTATATTATTTCTATAATCTATAGTCTATAATCATCAAGCCATAAAATCAACATTTCATTTCTTTCAGTTTATCTTCTAATTGTATGTTTTTGAAAATCAATAAAATTTAAAAAACCTAAATGTTATCAAGCTGTAAATGACATGATCTATAAATTAAATAATAAGATTTCTCTAACCAGGTGGCACTTTTTCAAAACTTATAGCCTTCTAGTTTAAGAAAGAGAGAGATCTTGCTAACTATCAAGGGAGTAGCATCCCTTTAGTATTAAAAAAAATGTTCCCCATCATTCCCATGTTTGTAATAAGTTTTATTAATTAATTTTAATTCAAGAAAAAATAGGCTTGGGTAGATTGTAGCTGATAAACCTTATTAAGGCTCTTTTTCTTGCTAAGTTATGTTGCTTAGAAGGAGCACCTTGTGGAGCTGAGTCACGTTTCTCAAACTCTCTGAAGTGTCAGCTGATCTGAGTCAATGAGCCATTGACTGGGGTGAGTCGGCCACAGTGAGACAGCTGGGGTGAGTCAGCCATGGCAAGTTGTCCCATTCTGTAAGAGGGACTTGAAGGTACAAAACAAACAATGGTATGACAAAACAGCAACAACGATGCATTGCAACATCTGCAAGAAATACCATTTGCCTGCAAACAAGAACTGGTAATAAAAACAAAGAAGCTAAACTGCTCTGGGTTTTTAGAATTGAAATAGACACACATCTGCCACACAACCCGATGTAACAGTTGTTGATAAGAAAGATGACAAAATTCAAAGGACATTGCAGTACTTGGAGACAGCAGAATAGAAGAGAAACAACTGGAGAATATCATAAAATAGAAAGATCTGCAAATAGAATTAGAACAAATGTAGTAAAAGAAAGCAAAGGTACTATCAATAGTAATAGGTGCCTTGAGTGCAATTCTAAAAAAATCTGGAGCATCACTTGTATACTATTGACATTGGCAAAATCACCATCAGTCAATTGCAAAAGGCAGCTTTCCTTGGAACAGCTTACATCCTGCAATGATAAACCTCTGCCTATTCCAGATCCTTGAGGAAGAGTTGATAGGTAGAAAAAATGACAAATCCAGAGGTTCTGAATATTTTTTCTCTATTATTAAGTTCAGTTATGACTAATTTAGTGGTTCTAGAGTTCCAAAAGGGAACAACGTCAATATGGACATCATTTAAAGAACACATCCATAGCATTCCTCAATGTGTATTGTTTTTCAGTATAAACAATTATTTATTGCTTGTTATCCAGCAGTTTCCTCAGAAGCTCAATGAGCATAGAATTCCTTCATCTGATTAATTCACAGTAACCTCGTTGGGAAGGTGGGTTGGGGTAGAGAGAAAACATCTGGCCCAGTGTCATCAAATGAGATTCCACAGCTGGAAGTAGGTCAGAACCAGCCCTCAATAAATACCTTCAACACTCATTCAGATAATATGAATTTTCTGAGCAGTGGTTTACAGAATATGCATAGTTGTTCTTGAAAGTCACACTTCCAAAAACTTTTATTTGTGTTAAGAACTGCATTGCAAAATTCAGCAACATGTGCAATCCAAGGAGTAACTAAGTTCGATGCTGTCCAGGAAAATGAACTGATTCTTTTAAAAAGTCAATTTAAATACTCTTCCATGTTTTTTTCAAGGTATCAGAGAGGTATTGCAATGCAAAAGACTGCAAGAGACATTCTTTCTGCCCAGCTCTGATAATAAGTCATCACACATGGGAAGATTTAACCATAGTTTCAACTGGGTAACTATGAGCATCCTAGATCAAGATAAATCTAAAAACCTTTTCTGGAAGCATTGCATTCAGACAAATCAGCCATTAATTGACGCATAGATAAACCACATTTACAATCATTCAAAAGAGACAATAAAACAGCTAAGAAGGAAACAAAAAGAACAGAACACATCCTTTCCAGCAAACAACACTCAGATAAGCAGGGATTAACACCAGACAAGCAATCAAGCAGAAAACAATACCTTAATCAAGGGATCACAAGGAAAAAACCATATCCCCATCAACACTGGCAGGGAAGCTACTGTATATAAACAGGGAGCAAACCCCACACTTATAAGCAGTGATGAGTTACCTTCTTGGTAATGAAACATCTGCAACAGAACAACCTAGATCAGAGAGCACCAAGGGCTCCAAAATGAGTATATTTTTTTTACTAGGAAGGAACGAAAGCTAACAGGAGTCCATTGAAGAATAATAATAAATGGAAATATTAATGCTGTCTTGTTTTCAACATATGGGTAGAATTGTGCTAGATGAATCAAAATTTGGAATTAAGATTGCCAGGAGAAATATCAACAACCTAAGATATGCAGATGATACCACTCTAATGGCAGAAAGTGAAGAGGAACTAAAGAGCCTCTTGATGCGGGTGAAGAAGGAGAGTGCAAAAGTTGGCTTGAAACTCAACATTAAGAAAACCAAGTTCATGGCATCTGGCCCTCTCAATTCCTGGCAAATAGATGGGGAAGAAATAGAGGTAGTGACAGATTTTATCTTCCTGGGCTCCAAGATCACCACAGATGGGGACTGCAGCCAAGAAATTAAAAGACGCTTGCTCCTGGGGAGGAAAGCTGTGGCAAATTTAGACAACATACTAAAAAGCAGAGACATCACCCTGCCAACAAAAGTACATATAGTCAAGGCCATGGTTTTCCCAGTTGCAATGTATGGCTGTGAAAGTTGGACCATAAGAAAGGCTGGGTGCCAAAGAATTGAGGCCTTTGAACTATGGTGCTGGAGAAGACTCCTGCGAGTCCCTTGGACTGCAAGGTGATCAAACCGGTCAGTCCTAGAGGAGATCAACCCTGACTACTCCTTAGAAGGCCAGATCCTGAAGTTGAAACTCAAGTACTTTGGCCACCTAATGAGAAGGAAGGACTCACTGGAGAAGAGCCTAATGCTGGGAAAGATTGAGGGCAATAGAAGAAGGGGACGACAGAGAATGAGGTGGCTGGATGGAGTCACTGAAGCAGTAGGCGTGAGCTTAAATGGACTCCAGAAGGTGGTAGAAGGCCTGGAGAAACGTTGTCCATGGGGTCGCGATGGGTCAGACACGACTTCACAACTAACAACAACAACATGCCTTCACCTAAATAAATATAACTGTGCAAATAAAATAAACCAACCCTTGCCCCCAAATAATAAGAAAAAGGAAAGACAGGCAGCATGATACTAACAGTGGTCCAGATTTTTTTTAAGAAAGACAGAGAGAGAGAGAACAAACCAGATAGGAGACAGTAGGAGTCATAAGTGTAAAAATGACTTAGCAGTGCAATGTTATTTTATCGGCTGACTTCAGAGTTAGCCTGGAAGTGTCAGGACTTAATGGCAATGCAGATGCTCAAGGAGGACATGCTGACCTGGGCATGACAAGAGGATGATAGGGCTGTCAGTAGTAATGGGAAAAGGAAGGAGGGAAAAGGATCTGAATGTTAAAAGAAGTCCAGGTTTAGCGTGTTTTATTTGAATTACTGTCCAAACACTCAAAAGAAGAGGTAGAAATGCTTCGGTGGTAACTTGGTGAAAGACATCTCAGAAAAAATTGTATTTTTTCTATTCTTCAGTTTCAGTTGACAAGCAAAGCCATAGGATTAAATTGAGATAGACCCTTACAAAAAAAGCTGATAAAAATTATTACAGGAAATAATTTTTATACCATTTTCTCCCACCTATTAAAACAAGAAACTTGCCACTTGCAATAAAATTCGAGGGCAAAATGGATGTTTCTTTCTGTCCATCTTAAACACACTGTGATTTTTATTTTTTTGAACATGGGTGGGAGAATACAATTCTCTCCCCCCCCCCAAGTGGAGACATTTGATTTGTAATTTAGGGAATAGGACACAAGGATACCCTCCGCATACCACTTTACATATATAACAGAGGAGAGATGGTAGCACAGTGAGGGACCACAAATTTTGCATGCAGGAAGACACACATTGAATAACAGACATGCCTAGTTTACAAACATCAGATTGCTGGCTAGAAATGAATTAAATGGAGGAATAGACTACTTTATCAGTCAAGTCCAAACATTATTTTAGAGAGCAAAGCAAGTTAATGAAGAAGATAAAACAATATACAACAGAAAGCTCTCCGCGTACAACTGATTTGGACAGACAACAAAGAAAGCAAAAGGCAGGTGGAAAGAATTATAGCAATTATACCAATTTATGACGCTACTGTTTCCCTTTTATTCCAAGACCATATAGGGCAATGGTCAGCAACACAGTATACACAAATACCAAGATGCCTACAAGTACCCAGTAGACACCTCAAGCACCAGGTGAAAACACAGAAGTGTTATTGTCTTGTCAAAGATCACAAGATATTTCAGGTATGGTGTAGGATGCAATTATAATAAACTTATGAAATCTTGCAAGATGCCAGCTATTTAATTTATTTTAACCTTTTGGCACCTAGTGTTGGAATATGTCAACACCTGATGGGAAGAATTTGACAAGGTTCATTTTACCAAAAAGGTCTAAAGTCTCAAGACCTATATTAGGAAACTTACAGAGCCAAAATCTCTGCTTCCATAGGGGGAGAAGAAGTCTATTTTTTTTCAAGCTCAGAAATTTTAAAAAAGGAAGAGGCATTAGATTGCAAGATGACTTTATTTATTGACTTTATTTTAACCAACTTGACAAGTAAACCACTATCACTGATTTGAATTTCTTGCAGATCAAATCAACATACCAAAGTTTTCACAGCCTAGAAGACAGCAGGTTTTGCCAGCATACCAAAAGCATTAAGAAGTAATAGTGGAAGTAAACATCATCTGCCAAAGGGAAAAGAAAAAAGAGAAGGGAGGAGAGGAGAGGAGAGGAGAGGAGTCTTGTAAAGGAGTTCTTATCATCTGAGGCCTTACACCAGAAAAAGGACACTTAGATATAGTGGTGTATATATTACATTATAAATAGGTAGAACAGAAGAAGACTATTTATTTGGATGCCAGCTGGGCACAAAGAACTGCAAGAACTGTTTTATTAGAATTCTTCATATGAATACATATACTTTTACACAAATACTTATTCTAGACTTTTCTAGTATGAGATGGAGTGAGGCACAATGGGAAATATATTTTGTCTCCCAAGTTAAATGTATTTTTCATTGTATTGAAACTTTTATATTTGCTTAAAGCAGATGCTGGAGTGAATTAAAAGTAAGAAACAAGTTAGCATGTACACCAGCAAACAGTAAACTTAATGTAAAAAATGTACTATAAAGATTAAGTAGATAACTGTCTCATAATGAGTTGCAATTTGAGAGTATAACAGTATGGCAAAATGGAATAATAAATATCTATGATGACTATATAGATTGAAAATAAGCAGAAATATCAACCAATAGTTGTACATATGTACAACTCAACAGAATGTGTGTGTGCTCCAGTAGCATCACAGTCACTCTCACGTTTTTCAAAATCTGCCCGGGAGCTGCACAAATGCAACAAATTCTTGGAAATAACAGAAGACATCAGTAGAAGTTAACTTCCTTAATTACACAAGCTTTATTAATGTCAAAAGCTGTGGAAAGTGGTGGCAAGCCTCCCCAAGTTACTTTAGACTGTTCTCTAATAATAATAACCACGGTGCAATGGCTCAGCAGTTAAGAGGATGGGCTTGTTGGCTGGAAAGCTGACAGCCAAGTTCAAGACCCAAGCATTGTGTGATGGGGTGAGCGCCCATCTTCGCCTATCTCTTGCCCATCTAGCAGCTGGAAAGCATGTAAATGTGAGGAGATAAATAGGTACCACTTTGGTGGGGAGGAAACAGCACTCCACAATGTCATGACTTGGAGACTTCTTTGGACAGCGCTGGCTCACAGCCTCAAAACGAAGATAAGCGCTGCCCCCTATAGTCAGCAATGATTAATAAAATTCACAGGGACTCATTTCCTTCCTAATAATATTAGGCTATGTGCTCTGCGGAAAACAGAATTTTACTGATGGATATGTTTTTAAGACTCATACTTAGCCTCTGCATTAACCTTTTGCATTTTGTCAGGAACTGAAAAGTACATTTAAGCATAAAACCAACTTTTTTAAAACATGATTTTTTGGGGGGGAGAAAGAAGGCTTATTAGAGCCCCCTCAAACAGACCCTAAAAGCTTTTGGGAAAGATTTTTTTGCTGGGAGGGGGAGAGGTTAGGGAAAAAAAACAGTTGATAATTTTCAGTGAAGTTAAAGGGTTAGAGAAAAAATATTTATCATGAGAGCCTTTTCTTTTGTCGTGAACTTGGTTCTCAGGTGCCTGAGTGTGCAGCTGGTTTTTCAGTCCTGCCAAGATGTGTTGCAGAAAATAAAAATATTTGCCAGCCTTGCTTTTACTACAGCAATAATGACAATAGCAATCCGTTTATTCTTTTGTGCCCTCTGGGCCTCTGAGCAACAGTCCTTCACTGCCCACGACACAGAAGTCTGGCACCGAGCCGGACTCTGCAGGCTGACAGCCAAAGCGTTTTGTTCAGACTAGTGCTGGCAACACTTTCATGAAAAAAGCTTTCCCTTCATCTCAGAGGCCAGATGCAGATGACAAGGAAACAAGGTCCTATTCTGCTTCACCTGTTGCCCCATTAGTTCCCAAATGCTGGCCTAGATGCTCATCCTGATTAAATCTGATTGACAAATTAACCCAGTACTTTACTCTGAGGATGTTGGGAACCAGCCAACTTCTGTGACAGCCACTCAGTTCCATCACTGAGTATATAGCTGAAGCCTAGACCCACTCAGGTGTATAGGGAGAATAATGTTTCCTGTGAGTCTTTTCTGCATTCTTCTCATTTGCAGAATTTGCTTATTTGATGGCTTGAAGCACTGCAAGTAAAAACAGTTCCCCATGGTTGAAGTAAAATATTATCCACCTAGCCTTGAGCCAGCAGAAAACTATACTAGAGTGACATTTACTAACCTTCTTGACAATCCTTATCATGCCAAAGTAACAATGCCATCTAATGGTAACCTTAATTTCTATGTGTAAGACAAGCTAAGGAAAGAGGCTGATGGATTCCCTCCAATATTATTTTCTTCCTTTCTGACCAGGCATTGGGAAATCTTCCACTAACCCCCTTTTTTTAACTGTAGAATCGAACTGTGGTTGGAGAGAAGACAGTTTTGTCAACCTGAGCCGTCCATCAAAACCTAATATTGAGATTGATGGAGGGAAGTGGGAAGCCATGTGGAGAAGGTTGGCGGTTGACATTTACCTGTCAGATTTGAGGGGTTAAAACTTATCTCCATCTTCTTCTTCTTCTTCTTCTTCTTCTTTTGCCAGGGTGCAGCCTTGATGCCTGTCTTCCCTGGCTATCAGAACTAGAGATATGGTGGAAAAAATGGAGTCAGGTTGGCAGTGCTTGTCATCCAGCTCCCAAATAGTTGTTAGGTACCAGGGAGCTTCCTTATCTCATCTTCCCCACCTGCTGCACAGCATGTTAGTTCTTCTGAAAAAGCACTAGACCTGTGTTTAGTGAGAACACGTAGCCCAGCTAGCAGCTGACAGCAGAGGAAGGATTGCTTAGGGCTGGGGGAGACCCCCTTAAGAAAATCTTGTACCTGCCTCCCCTTTGTGCCTCTCAACTGCTTTTCATGATATTATAAACAAGGGTTTAACATTCTTTCTCAAAACTCTAAATTCATGATCAAGAACAGCTTGTACAACAACTGACAGGTATGGTGGCGAGCTGTGCCTTGAAGCAGTAGAAAGAGGGGGACCCACCTGAGAGAAGGGATCTAAACTTACGAATAAATGCCAAACTTGATGATGAAACCTGTCAGATTATTTCCAAGCTGTAAACTGCCATGTTTTGTGGTCTGCATAAAGAGGAAAATGCTACTTTAACAACAGAATAGCCAAGGAGGACTTTCAGTTGCCTTAATAGATTGGGGTAAAATAAAGGCATCATAAATTGATAGCGGAAAACAG
This sequence comes from Azemiops feae, assembly GCA_023970755.1. Classification (NCBI taxonomy): domain Eukaryota; kingdom Metazoa; phylum Chordata; class Lepidosauria; order Squamata; family Viperidae; genus Azemiops; species Azemiops feae. Next base: position 129,789 of record JALGBA010000302.1, on the reverse strand, counting down.
AGATTGCCCAGACTTGTCTGGTTATGTTTAGGTACAAATGGGGAAAGGCCTTAAACATGGTGGGCTGAAATGTTTCAAGCCAACCACTTTGGCAGTTATTGGAAGTCCAAATGGCACCACAATGAGTAAAGAATGATTTTGTTTTGTTTTAGTTCAGGAATAGACAGAAATATTTTAAATGGATATGTATCTTTACATGGACCTCAAGTTTAAAGAAAAAAGCAGAGGAAGAGAGGGGGTCTTCAGTTGACAAGGAACAAAGGGGAGAGTCAGCTTTGTCCTTTCAGAAGAGAGGTTAGGAGAACTGAATGGTTGCCAAGCTGAAATAGATGAGCTTATTAATGTATAGATTGAAAAAGCTAGCCTCTGTTTCTTAAACTTTTCAGGGCAAGAAGCACCACACAATGTTCTTTTTATGAGGATCGTCTATGATTGTTTCTTTAAAAATGTAAAAGGAATATTGAAACAAAGCATGTTTTAATAATATTCTTTTAAAACATAAAATCTAAACATTAATGGGGTGCAGATGCTTTCATATGATGGCATATTTCATCACAGTCTAAGTGAAATTTGTTAAAGAAAGCCTCAGAATTGGCATCACATTTAATAACCTATTTCAATATTTGGCTTGATTCTACTGAGTGCTGACAATCAAAGACATGTTGAAGGAAAAGCTGGTACAACCTCCCAGTACCTGTTCACTTAAAAGCTCACTTCTTTGAACTTTCATCCAAAAGTCACCTAGTGATGAACAATTTCTACATATTGCTTCTGAATGACATTTGAGATGATACCTATCAACATCCTCTTAATTCATAAATAGGTCACTCCTTTGAGTAGTAAACCAGATGGATCCAAACCCAACAAGCTCTTGGATCCTAGGATCAGTAGGTAGAACATTTCCAAGATGATCTGAGGAGGCTGGGGTTTCAAAGGGCTTGGTTTAAGAAACACTAAATTAGGGAATTGACATAATCCACCCTAAATTTTCCCAAAGGTTGTTTGGTGCCAAACACAAAACTAATTGCAAATAGCCCTAAATTATGTTTTCTTTCTCATTTTAAGTTATTTGAAAAAAATATATCAATGGCTCATATTGTGGCAGTATTACAGATGCTATATGCTGTATGCATTCTTTACAAATTATAAAAAGGAAGCTATGGTATTGGTGAATGTTGGTGGGAGATATTAAAAGACATCTGTTGCCCTGACTATTATCTCTGCCCAGAAAGAAAATGGCAAAACAAAACAACTCATTAAGAACACATAAAAAGGAGCCCTGCTGGCCCATATCTCAAACGTGTTCTACAATGACCAACTGAGCATCATAGACAACCCAGTATATCAGCCACATCAGCTAGGTAGCTATTCAGAGGGTTTCTCAACTTTGGCAACTTTAAGATGTATGGACTTCAACTGCCAGCATTCCCCAACCTCGGCAAAGTTGCTAAGTTTCTTGGACCAGCTGCTCCAGGAGGTAGGTCAAGGAAGCTGCAAGTACCTACTACCTACTTAAAGCAGATACAGCTACCTTCCTAATTGTGGGAATGGCTGTGTTGATAACCTCATGGCCTTTTTGTGAATGTATCTGTTGCTTTCCAAATGAACACACACCAAAATCTAAAGATGCCATCATGAACAATAATTGTAAAATCAAAACAGAGATACATTCTTTTGATTGGAGCTGGAAAATAATAATCACAATGTAATACACTTTGATAATTTGGTACAAAAAGATGTCTCTTTCACAGGGATAGAAAAATTTCCAGAATTTGGAAGAGAGCTTTTAGTATAGTGTTAACTAAAATGTTAGATGCTGCATATCCAGTTATACCAGTGGTCCATCTAGTTCTGTACTGTCTTTTACAAGAGTAGATAATATGGAGCCTGTGGGCACTAACATGATTCCCAGCATGCCTTGTTCTCCATCAAGCATCGTGACCCACTTTATTATTATTATTTTTTAAAAAAATCACTTTATGTAAGTAAAAACAAGAAGCTGTGTATCAGAAAAGCCAATAATAATATTTATTCATTGAGATGCCTTTGCAAATGCCTTTGAAAGCTTACTGGATTGATAGAGAGCATCCTGTGAGCCCAGTTCACTTTCTGATCAATGGGTATTTTCTGATAGACCATGGCTATCACTGCAGCCATTGTTGACAAGGGTAAGTTCTGTTGATAGTCTTTTTCATGAGTGTACCCAGCAGATGCTCTCAAAAAGCCTACCACTGCCCATTTCTCTCTACTGGCTTTTCTCCAGAATTTTAAACAAAAATGTTCCTTTGAGATGTCTTGAACTGAACATTAAATATTTCACATACAAGGCTTGAGATCTACCACTATGATACCACCCTTCTCAAGTCATTAACAGCTGACTGACTGATATGTCCAGCAGCTGCAGGTTATTCTGCTTGATTGATCTGGTGAATTATAAGAATCAGTTATTCTAATCACTAAGACAATCTGTAGCAATGATAGAGGATAAGTGAACAATTTTTATGCAGCTTTCAGGGTCTTCAGACATTTAGAAACAAGAAAATGGATGTGCAGTGCCATGTACTCACCACATTTCAAAAGCCTTGTTCAAAATTAAAGTGTGTATCAAAATGTAGCTCATGTTGTGCCAGATGTCAAAATATTTAAAAATAGTTGGAGAACTTGGTTCATTTAATTTGACACAGTATAATTAATGCAACCCAGTTTCCTTTTTAACTTGATGTTTCCTTCAGGAAAAAAAAAAGTTAGAATTATAGTATTTAAGCAGTGCAAATTAAGAACTAAAATTACCTCCCACTATCCTTAGGGCAGGCATACATGCTTTGAACTAAGCATATGAGCTTAGTCCATCTATTGATATCCACAAATATATAAATAAGAAAATTCAGAAGAAATTTGTTTATCAAATTTATATAGCCACCCTTCTCATAGAAAGTGACTCTTGGAGGCATATAACAATCAGATTAAAAACATGTAAATAATGCAATCATAAAATATAAAATAGTTGTTATAAAAAACTAAGACATATTACAAATTAAAATAGACGTGGCATGGAAAAAGTGAATACATCAATAGCGGAGCCATCCTGAGATGTTATTGGTTCCTTGGGACCCCCTGGCAAAGAAAAGTCAGATAAAATAGGTTGTGAGATATGCTTTGTTACTGCATTTGTTTATATGCTACTGCCTTGTGATTCACCAACAGGAGCAAGTAAAAATACTGGACAGCTATATGCAGAGAGTTAAAGAACAGGGTGCGTCCGTGGACCTGCTCAGTCCTTGAATTTGGAAACATCATCTTCATCATCCTCATTCTCATTATCCTCAGTGGCATGTTCAGATTATTCCCTAATTGCCTCTAGAATTGAGTGTGGAAGAATCTCAAAGTTGGCATTTGTTGCTGATATGAAGAAAGGAAAGAGAGAGAAATGCTAAGTTAAAGCACTCCTTGTGACTCAGCTCTCTTTATAAATATGATCTGTCGCTTGTTTGTGTTTGCTTTCAATTTTAATTATGACCGAATTGTATGTAGGAGGAAGGACTCTGGAAAGAGCATGGAGATGATGGAAAGATCTGCCTGTTCCAGCCACACCTACATGAGTGGCATTTGTTTTTGTTTTTTTGCCAGTTGAGGATGTCAGGTAAGGGAGGAGAGCAAAGGTGGAGGCCTTGACCGATTGCTTTGCCCATCAGTCACTACACAAGTGGATTCATGGCAACATCATTCAGCAGTGAACCAGAAAAGGCACAAAGGCAGGATAACGACTAGCAAAGAGGGAATGGATTTCACGCTGGTATAGTTTTCTGATGAATCAAGGACAGATAGTTAGCAATTCACTGTAGCTGGGGAGAAAGGACAATTACTGTTACACAGTTGTGAGTCACAAGGCCTTGCCAATCTGTTGTGAACATCAAGAGATCTTTTGTTCGTTCCACTTAAAAACAACAAGAGATGCTTCCATGGAACCCAGTTTAAAGATTTGTGGTTTTTTGTTGGAAGATTGCTACAATAATCCAAATTTAATGACTAAATTTGGACATGGATCTTTATAACACCTTTCCAATATAGCCAACAGTTTGTTCAGAGTGAAAAGATGTCTGTAATAAAATATACAGAATACTGCAGATGTAATGAAGTGTCCTTCAGAGAAAGGTAAGAATTCTGCAACACAGAATTCTCAGTCCTAGTTTATAATTTTGGAAACTGCAGTCCAACATCACAAGCATTTTCACATCACCACTTAAACGACACAACTGGTACCATTTGCATCATAGGTACCATGACTATATGATGTAAATGACATTATTGTGGCTTGTAGAAAACACTTATGACAGGAAAACTGGCTGAGGAATCCTGCTATATCCAAAGCTCACAGTCAGAAAGTGGTTCTTTGTCAGGTTATTTTTTTTATGAACATGCTTATCTTTTCTTTGATTAAGATGCTTGGGCTGGTTGATAACAATGCAATAAAGATTTACCACTCAACAGAAAAGAAAATTATTACTCAATAAATTAGAGTGATCTAATATGCAGAAGAAATGTGATACTATACAAGAAGGAGTTAAAATATGTTTATTCATCTTCGTTAAAAACAAGGTAATTCCTGCCATTCTGAGATGGGGAAGCAATAATGTAAACTTAAGAATATGTTTAATACAAACATGCAGTAAAAACATTTGCCAAACACTTATATACACATCCATTCTCCCCAAATAATTTGGTGTAAGTCTCTCAAGAAAGGTTTCCCAATCCTGATGTAATGGATGTATTTGTATCTATTAATCTTAATCTCATCTGTATGCTTCTTACATTTTGACTATTGGATTTCTCTTAAACCATATTATTACTCATGATAACCTTATTAAATCAGTGCCAAAGTGCATGTAATTTGTATGATAACTACATTTAATGTAGTTTGTATGATAACTATATTTTCATTTAAGTAGAAGATAGAAAGTTTAAAAGGATTACGGATACATTATATTTTCAATTGCAGAGGCTGTGGCTAAAATTTATCCCCATCCCACCTGCTCTCTCTTTTGGCAAAGGCTCATTTTAAGAGTAGAAAAATTGGTGGTATGAGCTCTCAAGTACTTTCCGTTATTTCAATAAATGATGGAAATGGAAGATCTTCTATGGGGAAAATTGGGTAAGAGAGTGTCTTTCTAGAGAAAGAGAAATTTGTCATGGTCTCACCTCCATGAAGAAGGATTTCCTACCAGGAAGAGTGCACTTTAGAAAATTGTATTATGCATACTGACCATTTAAACCTATTCAGTAAGTGTTCTCCATGTGAAAAACATGTCACTGTGGAGTTAATGGGGCTACATTGGGTGTTGATTTGTATGGATGTTTAAAACACTGAAGAGTGCCTAAGGATTATTCTCTGAACACCAGTCACTAACATACCACGTCGTTTGCTGGTTGAAAATTATCATAAAAAATACTCGAATATTAATTTATTTCAATAAGCTAAATTGATATGTACATAAATGAAAATGGCATTCTTTTGCTGCATCAAGCCAATCCAAATACAGACATTTTCTATTCTTATAAGAAGTTGTCTCCAGGCTTAAAAAAAAAAAAAAAAGACTGGAGCAATTTACTCATTGTATTTACAATCTTTTCTATACCAAGGGACAAGTTGAAGCATATGATTTCCACCACAAGTGTCCATTCACAAATGATCACAAATGGAGTGATGAATGTAGAAGGTTTAGGGAAAAATGTGGGAAGATTAAAATAAACATTCTGTACACCTAATTGTATCTTCAAGGGTGCCCCTTTACTCTCTCTCAAAAGACAATGGATACCATTCACTTCAAATAAGACAAGTATACACCTGGAGGAAATGCTTTGGTGTTATCCAACCATCAGTCATCACTTACAGAGATCCAGTAGAGCTGTATAATACATTCAGAAGTCCTGCAGTACACATGGTTCTTTATGCCTTCTCTGACAGTTTGCTAGCAGCAAGTGATCTAAGGGATGATCGTGTTTTCTACTGTTAAGACTGTCTACAAAAACTTCCCTTTTCACAAAAGTTTGGTCTTTAAAGAGTCACAAAATGCAAAGGGCTATAATGTGAATTGCCAGTGTTCCTAAGCCATATGTAATAGATTCACAACAGGACTATAGTCTTAGCAGATACTTGTTAAAATGAGTTCCTGCATCAACTGGCAGTTCTATTCCTTTATCTTAATATTGTCTAATGATAGCTGGTGCATAGGAGAGGAAACCTGCCTAGATTTAAAGGATGGAATTAATGGTTCACTCACTATTGGTAAATTGCCCATCATGGGAAAGAGGGCTATTTTCTCTCCCTCTGTAGCTTTACTTTAAACTTTGTCCAGAAAGTTGAGAGTGACTCCAATCAGAACATGGCAAAGCTCCCCTGGGACATCTGTAAAAAGCCATAAATATAATTCAGATGTCTTGACACATATAGATTAGGGTCAGACCTTAATAAGGTCTTCTCCTTTCCTCAAGCACTCTTTTTAATGGCTGCAAAACACCCATATATTTATTTGTTACTTGAGATACTGTATCAGAATATATATGTATACTTGCCACCATATATCATATCATGTAAGAGCATTTCAAACCTGTTTCCATCAATACTGGAGACTATTCACAAATTAAAAAAGAGACTCCACCTGAATCTTTAGATAACAACTAGTTAATAAGGCAAGCCAAAGGTGTGTGTGTGTGTGTGTGTGTGTGTGTGATCAACAGATACATGTGCCACAGAGGCAACTTCTTATCACTCAGCTATTGAGGTGTAAGAAGGAAGCTCTCTCCATCCTATATTTAGTGCTTCCCATAGGGTTGTGCCAGTCCCCATTCACTTTCTTTAGCAGGCTGCCTGCTATATAATGATGAAGTCTCAGTCGAAGTCCTGAGTGGAATGGTTGGTGTCTGCTTCTGGAGTATAAAAGATCACAGATGAGAGCTTTACTCCATTTAGAGATAGAGAAAAATAAGTGATTCATAAGATCAAACTGAATGGATAACATTCTTGAATCTATGCTGATAAGCCAGTTAAATAATTTGCTGATCATCCTTTTTTTTTATAACCAGCATATGAAAATGATAGACTACAGTTCTTTGGACTGTTCTTAAGTTCGTTCTTTTGGCAAAAGTGAGAGATTGACAAACAAAATATGTAACTATTGCTAGAATCTAATTTTCCCAATATTGTCTTTTTTATTTCCCTGCTCCTGCTCTTTTCATTGGTACATTGTTTCCAACATCTGAGTTGGATTACCTGAGCTTTATGTTCATTGTGCAATCAATACCCTTCCTCTTTTGTATCGCCTTTAGTTTTCTAGGGCATTTTTTTAATGCTCCATTTTATAAGATTTCTGTTTGGACATAATTATGCTAAGCCACGGCAGAATCTCATATTAGATTGGTATTTGATGAATCCCAGTGGTTTTCAGAAACCTATTTTTTTTTCTTGAGAACCAAAATAAGCTGAGCTGTATTGCAGCAAAACTAAAACTCTGAGAAATTGGGAAAATAAATCATGATGCATCTCCTGCATTATTGATGCAAGAGAGATATTTTTATTTTTGTTTAGTAATATTGTGCAATGCAATCTATATGGGTGTACTCAGATGTAATCCTCCTTAGGTTCAATTAAATCTATAGGATTGTAACTTCAGATTATTAGCTTTGAGTAATTTGTTAATGAATGTACCACCTGTCATAGTTTCAAACATTAATGTAATTTTCCTTTCAACCATCACTAGAAAAAAGGCACTTATACATACATATGGATCCATATATACACTGTTAAACATGCTAAATTGTTAACTGTTTCAGACTTTGGGGATTTCTGTATTACAACATTTACAAATATGTTAATAAAAGCAATATCAAAGTAAGGCCTGAGCTTTTTGAGAATCAAACTACAACTATTGAATCCTTCCCACCTCAGTCACAAAACGTGGTTCAAATGCGTTTCACTACCAGAAAAACTGTTGAGATATTTGAGACAACTAATGTGGAACCAACAAGGAGATGGGACATCTATATTCAAATCAATTTTCAGTTGTGAATGTTCACTGAATCACTTTGCGTCAATCATAAATTCTCAGTCCATTCACTCACAGGTTAGTTGTGTGGGAAATCAAAAGAGGAAATGTGATACAGTATACAGTATGTCACTTTGAGATGTTGGAACAAAGACGGAGTATCAATTGTATTTATTTATTTAACCTGTATGTTGTCTAGAGTTGCTTCCGTAATTAAGACAGCATAAAAGCTGATTAAATGAATAAATACATTTCCATACAGCATGAAAATCAGCAGGGTAATATTTTATTGGAAATATTTAGTATAATTTATACTACAGGAAGAGGGGAAATATATTTTTTCCTGAAAAGTCACATCATTGCCTATACAGATTTAGCCTGAGTACAGAAACTTAGTTCATAGACTTAGTTCACATAACTATTTCTGAAGAGAAGAGAAGAGAAGAGAAGGGAAGGGAAGGGAAGGGAAGGGAAGAGAAGAGAAGAGAAGAGAAGAGAAGAGAAGAGAAGAGAAGAGAAGAGAAGAGAAGAGAAGAGAAGAGAAGAGAAGAGAAGAGAAGAGAAGAGAAGAGAAGAAGCCCATTTTAGGATTAAAAAAAAAAATCTTAAAACTTCACAATTCTTCATCTTAAAAAAAAATAGAGAGAGAGAGAGAGAGAGAGAGAGAGAGAGAGAGAGAGAGAGAGAAGGCAAAGTCTCCTACCTTTGGGAATACCATTCAAAGTCAATTAAACTTTAACTGTGCTACTTTAAAAAAAATTAGGTAACTCCTATTTTTAATTTATTTATCAAATTTATATTTTTAAGGAGGCCACTTAAAATGATCTACTTTCTGAAAATGCAGAGGAAATAAGGAGAAACTTTTCTTTATAAAATATTTGATTAGGAATTTTGGGAATTGCAGTCTTAACACACCAGGAAGGCATCAGTTTGGAAAAGGTAGTGTTGGATAATATTCAACCAAATAAACCACATTCCCCTGTTGCTAATGCTGACTTACATCTTTCTGAAGCCAAAATCAAAGACTAGTGAGCAGAATTGGGTAACATCTTATCTACATTGTTATTGTTTCCTGATTGTCAATAGTGGACAATGTGGTAGCCATCTGCCATGATGGTTGTATGATGTTTCAAAATTATCAAAACAGCAAATGAAATGTACATGAAATCAGCATTGCATACGTGCATACATTGGCGCTGCACATACTTTCAAAAGGGTTGGGTTTTGCAATGTAAGTCTTGATATGTCATGTTGTAATTTCCATCACCTTGCCTGTGGATATCTGTGGATCCCAGCACTTTCTGCTTTGTAATGAAAGGAGTTAATTTCATGAAATAGATAGGAGCTCATTCAATGTGGAACTTCAGATAAGAATGACTTGCTACAAGTATCATCTGGATGAAGTGGAACTATCAAAAAAATTATGGAATGAAGTGAAGGATGAAACAGAGAGAGGAACGTAATGGTTTGGAAGATTGCACTCAAAAGGAAGTGTGTGCTTGCATTCAGATAGGCCAGTGCTTCAAATTATATCATGAAATGCTTCGGCATATAATTTCTTTAAATGATTAATGCAGAACAGACCAGTGAGGGAAGAAAGGAAGGAAACTATATTGCAATACTTAACTGAAATACTGATGAAAAACTTGAGCTAACTTAGCATCTGTCTGTCAGTTTTATAAAATGCAAAACCATTTCACTATTTACTTAGTATCCTTGCTTTGCAATCCAAAACTGAGTGCTTGAACGTAATTGTACCTTCTCGTTAGCCTTGCTTTGCCCAAGCACACAGACTGGAACAATGCTTAGATAATTATATGGTGTATGAAAGATGCTCTGGTTTTATCCTTTTCCAGTAAAACAGCCCTCCCAACCTGACACCTTCTAGACTGTAATTACAGCATATCTGGAGGGCACCAAGTTGGGGAGGACAGCTGTAATGAACAATCTCTAGCACTATTTCTGTACTATACTACAAAATATGATATAGTTATATTTTCCAATGACCTTTTGAATGACACTTAAAGTGCTGTTTTTGATCTTTAAAGCTCCACATGGCTTGACATTGAAGTATTTTCAGGAACATCCTGTTGAACCCCTTCTGATCCATCTGGCTCAGGTGTCTTAGGAAAACCTACTTGTATTTCTCCACCTCCATGAGTTGGGAAGAGGGCTGGAGATTCACAGGCCTTGTTTTTCCATTGCACTTTGAAACAGCACCCACCCAGAAATTGAAACAGTCCCCATTTCATTGACTTCAAAGAGCCTTTTGAAGTGAATCATGGACATTTTATTTGTAAAATAAGAATTTGTTTGTAAAATGCACAAAGCCTTTCATCTTTTTAATGGTTTGGTAGGAGTAAAATCTATATAAGTAGTTCTCATTTAGTGACTGCCTTAGAGATGACGGTGATGAAAAAGTAACTTTGTAACCAATCCTCTCATTTATGAACTTTACAGATCTGTAAAGCAAAGGGAAGCTAAAGTAAGATCATAAGCAAAGTTGCAGTTTTATTTAGTAACTGCTTCACTTAATGCCAAATTTGCTAGTCCCTATTGTGGTAGCTAAATGAGAACTACCTGTATTTCTCTTTAGATCTGTTCCTTTTTCCTTCATCTGGAGCTGGCATCTGAAACATCGTTAGTGTCTGTGTGTGTATACACACACACACACACACACACACACACACACACACACATATATTATGATTAATGCATGAATGCATATACCGATACATATACAGAGATATTTATGAAAAAAAATAGGAATACTAGAAGAATATTGGCTGAGTATGCAAAGTACAGAAAATAAGATTTTTTTTCAAACAAGTTTATACCACACATCAAATAAACTACTAAGAGTGCTATCAAATGTCAGGAGCCAGCCAGAGCATTTGGCACAAGATATACCAGCAAACAATTCTTTCTCATTTCTGCACAGGTTGAGCCCAAAATTTCTATTGCTGAGCAAGACATATGTTAAGTGAGTTTTGCCCCATTTTACAACCTTTCTTGCCATAGTTGTTTAGTGAATCACTGCAGTTGTTAAGTTAGTAACATGGTTGTTAAGTGAAGCTGGCTTCCCCATTGACTTTGCTTGTCAGAAGGTCACCAAAGGGGATCAAATGACCCTGGGACACTGTGACCATCATAAATATGAGTCAGTTGCCAAGAGTCTGAATTTTGATCATGTAGCCTTTGGGATGCTGCAATGGTCATAAGTGTGAAAAACAGTCATAAGTCACAGTGCCTTTGTAACTTTGAACGGTCATTAAATGAACTGTTGTAAGTCGAAGACTACCTATATTCTTTATCTTGAAGATTCTAGGCTTATAAAGAACAGGGAACCAACAAAAGCTGTGCAAGATGATGTAAGATGTACTGGATGGCATTGCCAGAAATCATTCTCTATGTTTTAAGCAGATATCTATTAGGATATTGCCATTTTGTTTATTCTGCAGGGGTACAATTATCTGTCTGGATCACTAAAATAGTCCAGTATGTTAACTGAGTGTATGAAGACTTTGGACCACTCCCTAAATTTTGTTATGACAATTCTTTATAGGAAACAATTTGTATATACTGTAAGATCAGTAATTGATAAAACAGGACCATTTCCCCCAAATGTTGATCAATATCAACTTTCTTCCCCACTTGCTAACTTCCTGTTATTTGGTCCAGAGCTTTTCCTTTAAGTGAGTCTATCATCAAAGGGGAATTGAAAGACTGAAATGTCCAGATCTCTTTGTAGAGAGCAAAGAAAACATAAAGATACTAAGCAGGGCAGCCACAAAGGATTTGAACTGTAATTTCTTTACACAAGAACCAGTTTCAATGTGCAATAAACTTCCAAGGTCATCAACAGGAGATGTTAGCATAAACAGTTTTATAAAGAAGCTACAGGAATCTTAAAGTGGCAACAAGGAGGTAAAATCCTTTAGAGTTTTATTGCTAACCCAAAAAGAACAATGTAAGATGGGTAGCCTGGTGTCCTCTTCTTATTTGCTCTCTACTGTGATGGCAATATTTTATTTCTTTCACTTTTCTATGTAATGTACTGTATTCCTTTCCCAACTGCAGTCCTAAACCACCACCTCCTCCTCCTCCTCCTCCTCCTCCTCCTTCTCCAGAGAAGATTAAGATATTAAGACATTCTAAAATTTCAATTAGGATAGTATCATAGCATTTAAAATAACTAAACCAAAAAATTAGAGGAGAAAGAGGAGGAGACCCAGGATGGAATATCCAAAGCTCGGTCCAGAGAACCTTGTGGCAGCTTGAGGTTCAAGTCTTCAGACTTTCTGTCCAAACTCATTCTCTCTGCATTGTTCCCTCTTTGTGTGTGAATGTACAGAACGTGTTTATGTGTGTGTGTGTGTATTGTGTATCTCTGTATCTGTGTATGTATCTGTGAAGTGGACTAGTCCCCACTCCTAGTCCCCATCAATTTAACTGCTAGGCCTATTTTTCAATACACAAGAAATTTCAATGTAGTAGCTATTCTACTCTTCCTACTTACCAAGAATATCTTCATTTCTATTGAGGTTTCTTTGGAATTTCATTGCTCGTTCATTCTGACTAGACCCTTATAGAAAATTTGTTCTTCTCTTGACATTATTCTAGAAGCTTCTGTAATGGGAGATTTATTTTGTTCTATTCTATTATTAAAAGCTCTGAGAGTTACAACAACTCCTTGATTTTTTTTTGAAGACAAAGGGATTGAATTGTGAATATTACAATTTGTCATTGTAATGATGGTCTTGGTTTAGTAATAAAAGATGTACAAAGCTTATTTATATGGGCAAAGTACATGGTAACAACAAACAAGCATAATCAGTACCTTCCTAAGGATGCTATAAAAATTGTAAACACAGTAAGATTTTCCTAATTCCTGAACCGTAAACAAAATTGATTGAAACTAAATTGGGATAATCACAGCACTTTATTTTATATTAGATTGCCCAAATTCTTCTTTATAAATGTTTTTTTTCCCAAAAAATAATTAACGTACACCATATAATTCAAAATTATTAGCATGCAAGTGAGCCAAGATAAAGGCAATCAATGAATTTAAATGCCTGCCATCCAAATGTCTGCTATTTTAAATGGTTCATTTATCTATTTGCACACCTCAATGCAGGAGACAACATGAAAATATAAAATAAAACTGTAAGAATAAGAACAAATCTTTTAAAGATACATTCATAAAAACTGTTTTGTAACACTTAGCCTACCAGTGAGTCAACATATTCTTTTCCTGATGTTTAGGTTGAGCCTAATAAATAAATATCACCTAATTATAGTATTTTTTGGGAATAAAATAAGTTTCCCATGAATCTTTTACTTAAACTTTAGTTTTAAGATTACATCATATGTGGAGGAGATGCTGAAGTTTGATTGAAAACTGTGCTATAGCAGTTGATACTTTCTTAATACTATTTGGGGAAGCTACCATTATACTGAACCAAAAACAACTTACCAAGTTGAGCTAAATGTTTTTGAAGCCAGCGTTAGAATGAAACCCCAGTTTGAAAGTCAACATTGTCATCTCTGCCACCCATTCTGTCTGATCCCTTCTTGAATATTTTGACCCATATAGACATTGTACTTATGTACTTTCCTAAAATGTGTATTCCAATTTCCTAAAATGTTATTCTCTTGCAAAGAAAGGCTTATGGTTATCTACTTCTTTTTCAAGGCTCTTTAAAATTTATTTAGTAGAAAACTGAAAAAAAAGGTGTAATATTTTATTTTTATGTTGTCAACTTCACCATCTTTCTGCGTCTGACAGAAGCTGATGGCCTGGGTCCGAGACCCAAGTGCCATATGATGGGGCCAGCTTCAGTTTCTCCCCACCTAGCAGTTCGAAAGTATGCAAATGCAGGTAGATTACCACTTCGGTGGGAAGGTAACAGCATTCTGTGTATAGTCATGATGGCCACATGACCATGGAAAGGGAGTACCGCCCCCTAGAGTCAGATACGACTGGATAAGGGAAACCACCTTTTCCTTCACCTTTGTTATGGAAGCATGATTCTGCAAGCTGATAAATGACACAATGGAACATTTTTCTATATATTAGCAGAAATAACAAAGATGATGCCATTGGAGCTGTTGTGCTTTTCTGTTTATTTTTTTTTTTAAAAAAAACATCATCATATGGAACAGAGATCTTTCAGAGAACTAATGCATAATAATTTTAACGTCTTGTTGCAATCTGATGTCATGATAATGATCATATAACAATACGAACATTTTTATAGCATAAAACCAATCATATATTAAGGGATAGTGAAATATTGATGGATTATCAATTGTCTAAAACTCTTATTTGTTTCAGATTGGCAATCCATCAACATTTCAGAATCTGTAACGTTTTGTACAGAATTAGAGTGCAGCATTTTGTCCAGTACAATACATTTTATTCTATTGCTAATACATGTAAAAAAGAGTAAATCAAATTTATACAATTACTTTACCTGACACAGAGATAGAAGTGTTGTCATTTTAGTATAATAAGGTGAATATCAAGGCTGGCTACATTTTATTAAGCTAAAATTAAGAAATATCCCTAGGACTGCTATGCTTCCGTTTTTTCCTGGTATTTTAAAAGTCTATAAATTTAAGATTTCACAGACTAATTTTCAAAGATATAATCACATTATCATCCATTTTTTGATTACATACCCACAAAAAAAGCATAACAGAAACTGAAGACGGGCTCATTAATTACCAAAAAAGAGTAAATACACAACATACCATTTTTTTTAATTAGGAAGAAAAGATTAATTATTAAATAATTCTTGTACACATAGTAGCAAGACAAAAGATCAAATCACTGGTTGTTTTGTAAAGTGACTTTAGATAGTACAGCTTGACATTGTATAGAACAAAACACAAATACATGTAATTGCCATCACATTGAATCCTAACAATGTATCAGTATCAGAATGAAGCTATTTCTGAGAAGGGCTATAGAGTTACACAAGATAATCTCCCACAACAAATTCATAAGAAAAGTCCAAGATAGTATCTTAGACTTACTATATTGGAAGATTTTTCCCAAATCTGGGAAAAATAAGTTTAGTAGCAGAGAACGCATGTTTGAACAAAAGTAATATTGCATTGTAAAATTAGATAGCAAACTTCTATTTTAACACGTGGCATATTGAACACTACTGATTTCCTTAGGCAAGTTTAAAAGTAAATTGCTCACAATTGTTTACAGTATGTGACTATCATGCACTTATAATAGGATGGAAGGAGAAAGAATCTAAATTCTTCCCTCTGTTCACTATCTACTTATATTTAAATATTTTTTTCAGTGATGAACTCTAAATTATTCCTACCATTAAAGTAAATATAGTTCTAAATTTAAAAAAGAATACTTGCTTGTGAGCTGGATATAGATGAGGCCAATAAACATCAAAATTCTAATTATTGCTCTCATGAAATATAATCAGTATTGAGCTAATGTCTTATCTGAAAGCAGAACAATAGCTTATTATAGATTATTGTTATTAATCTCCTTAATAAAGAAAGCAGTAGTCTATGTTGCAATCTTGAAATTGTTAGGTAATAATCTCTACTAAAGCTAATGCAGCTTCCAAATAAGATTGCAATATCCATTTGTATCATATCACCACATTCTTCTCACCTTTGTGCAACTTTTATTAACCATTTTTTTGTTACTAAATCCTTAAAATTCCTAGTTCTTCAGCATTTAGGTTTTTTAAAGTAAAAATGTGAATGTTCTTGCTCTGAATTTAAAAAAATCCGTTAAGAAATAGAACCTACTTACAATGGGGCACATTTATGGGAGGCAAAGAAAAGCAGATTTTGTTTTATTACGTGTAAGACAAACATAAGGCCTGCTCTCTACTTTAGTAGAGAAAACATATACATGTAAAGTACCTGTTCAGAATTAGTAAAGAGGGTTGGCAAAGACAGTAATCACTCTCCTTATTAATGAACTCATCAAGTACCTTAAAGAAACTAAGAAAAACATCCACATTTACAACTTGGAAATAATAAAAACTTACCTATAATTTTGAATGATCGAAAGTGCTATTCTAACCCAAATTTACAAATTCAGTAATTTCAACTCATGTGTGCATTGCAAAACATTTTTCTCCTTGCATCACTCTGCATGTTGACTCAGTGCAGTGTTTCCTAAAAGATAGTTCTAGAAGCCCTCCAAGAATCTCTCAGGAGACTGCAAAATGAAAACTATTTGCCAGCCTCAACTGAAAAACAATACAATTGTGAGAAATGGTAGCAACAGCAAATGCATTGGTGTTAATTTTTAACATGGTAAATAGCAATAAATATAACCCATAGAAACAAAACTTCTTTGTGGGTCCTCTGTAATTTTTAACAGCAGGATTGTGAGAGGGGAAAAAGTTTAAAGAAATGTCCTAGAACATTTACTGGGACTGTGTCAGGAATGTGAGGCTGGTTCCCTTTTCATTTATCTTGCCATCCTGCTCCAGGTATCTCCCTGAAAGTGAAATCATACAATTTTAAAGCAGCATTTCTCAGCCTCAGCAACTTTAAGATGTGTGGACATGATGGGTAATTCTGAAAGTCAAAGTCCGCACATCTTAAAGTTGATGAAATTGAGAAACACTGTGCTAACGTATGTATAGAATTGAAGCTTTATCTGTTATTTAATTTTTTTGGAGTAATGAAGTACAAGCCTGCTCTGGCTTGTCTCTTTATTTTAGCTATTAATACCAAATTAATTAGAGAGAAATAGGAAAAAAATCATAAAAATAGCAAATATGCAAAAGTATATATTATTAATTGAGGAAAGCATAGCCTTATTTAATGTGCAATGAGAACCTTTTCAGCGGCTTCCTAAAATGCTAACACTAAAGAAAAAATAATGGGCATCACAATTTCCCTAAGGCTTACGTATTATTTTAATTTATTTTGTTTTTTAAAATCTAGACTTACCAGCTCAGTAACGAAATGACAATGCAAAGGCTAAATTCTAATATATTTTTTTCTGATGAAAGAACCAGACAATTAAATATTTAAACAGCAATATTTCTCTTTGACCAAAAAGGTTAAACAATGTTTAACTGGTGCATTGTATACATTCCCCTCAGTATGTAAAGTGCTGAATATGAAGAGCTTTAAGTTTAAATGTCTGAGAATTTTAAACACTGAACTTGAAAATAAATCAAAACATGACTTGATAATTGTCTTTTTATGAATACACAATGATTTCAAAAATTTGAAATGCTTTATGCTGCCATGAAAAATACTGATTAAATAATACATATATATAGCAGTACACCTATCATCATTCAAAAAAATAAAAGTAAAATTCTTTCTCTCTCTCTCTCTCTCATCTATTTATCTATCTATGAATCTTTTTTCATATATATACATTATCCTGCATATAGTTCTATATATAGTATTATATTTTTTCTCTCTCTTTCCCTAATGTATGCATATATACAGAAGTGTACACAGGATGTAGTTTTATGTTATATACTATTGTATATACTATCGTATATTGCATATACTATTATAAACCTACATATTCTTTGCAGAATCTTTCAACAGATCCTAATATTCAGCTTTGGATCTTAGCTAATTCACTGGAATCCTGAAATAGAAATTTGAATATACCTAACATTTTCAATTCTTTTCTAATGCTAATTGCCCTGGGCATGTAATGGAAGCAGTGAAATGCTACAAGAAATTGTACTCCACATTTTCACCTATTAACTGCACTTTCCCATAGCTCTAATACATTACCTGTATAAATCTGTAATATGACTGTGTCAGTAAAACAGAGTAGTGGGTTAGCAAAAGCAAAGCATGAATGACAGACTGTTTTTAGACCCTTCACAGCTTCTGCATTACTCAAGATTAGAGCTGGCACCTACCTTATGCTAATGATCACCTCATTACCGCTCCTTTCCTCGGCAGTAAACTGTTCTCATCAGTCGGATTACCTGACAAAGTCCCTTCCCTCCCATTTTGGCCCACCACAGATCTTCATCCTTTTTTCCCCTTCTATCTTCTTTTCTGTAGAAAGATCTGACCCTGGAATAATGTCATTTACTTCTTGGAAGAGTCTCTCTCTCTCTCTCTCTCTCTCTCTCTCTCTCTCTCTCTCTCTCTCTCTCTCTCTCTCTCTCTCTCTCTCCCCTCCCTCCCTCCCTCTCTCTCTCTCTCTCACACACACACATCAACCTAATGGAGGCACTAGAAATTCTATTGATCTATTCTCAACGTGGTTGCCTGAAGGATATGACAGATTTCTTTGCAACATCCAAGCTACATAGCTTTGTATTTGGCTTTTAATTTTTAATTTTTAAACTCTCTACCCCTTCCTTTCCTCCAAAATCCTCGTTCATCTGTAATGTTTAATAGCTCAGTTGATACCCTGCAGAGTAAAGGCTTATTTCTTTGCTGAACTAATCTAGACACTGTCTACTGTTGAGTACAGTTGTCTGATTCAAATCTTCTGTTACAAAGCAGATGACATCTCGCTAGATGTCACAGAGAGACACTAACAATGACAATTCACTTATCCTTAAGAAAGAATCAATTCTCCCACAATGCATTTGTCAGAGGACTCTCACTCAGTAAAGCAATTTTTCTAGCTGTCTGACACTGTAATTGCTCTTAAATTTTCAGTGAACGTTTTACAAGAACTCCCCTGAACCATGATGAAAAACTTAACTTTTTCTCAAAAATGAGAAGCTGACAGGATGAAAGAGGTCTTTCTCTTTTAAAGGCTTGCTTGCTCAAGTAGGAATTCTTTCATACTATCAACAAGCTGTTGAATAGAGTATAGATTACTTTCCATTTATTTCATCAATCAGATTAAAGGCTCTCCTTCACAATGCCCTTTAAACAAGAGCTGTTTATGATTTTGTCCCAGATTCTACTTTAATGTAGTATTAAATCACTTTGGGCCAAATGGCAGGGAAAACATATAAATATGATGAATATATGACAGCATTTATATAGTATATACCTTAAGATTGATTTCCTATTTCTTGGCATGTTTCAAAGTTATATTAGGAATAAAATAGGAAATTCATTCTCTCCTGAACAACATCAAATAGTGCATAAACAAATGAGCAAAGATGGCGGTGCCTGACCTATTCTATATATGTAGATTATGAACCACTAATTATAAAAAGGAAGAGGTAAAAACCTTCCCAAATGCATATGTGTTCATTCCTTGCTAAGATAAATGTCTGCTGTAACAGACAACTGTGGGAAGAATGGGTTTCCATGACCCCTTTCTCTTGATTAAGATCTAGAAGATCTAGAAGATCTTAATCTTCTTAATTTTCTTCAGGTGTAGTTTATTTTTATATCATCTCAATATACGAAAATTGTCTTTCTTCTTGATAACCAACTTTATTAGAATGAGAAATATTTGCAAGATACACTAGATTGCTCAGGAAAAATCAATATGACTTTTGGCTTTGTTATTGACTACTCCATTTATAAGCGCTACGCTTTCCTGGATAGGTAATAATGCCTCAGCTCAATAATATTAAACATGCTAAACATTGCAGTCTGCTAACGGTGGAATTAGACTATACAAAATGCATTCTAAAATTGTTTAAAATCACACTGAAGTTTAATACAAATATAGACTTTCTAAATTCTAATTATGACCCCAGAAGAGCTACAAAGACACATACAAGAGCTGAGAACCATTTGGCTTAAAATAAACCTGAAAAAGAGCCAGGTTATGTTTAATAAATTCACCAAAGAAAGAAATATATATATATATGAAGAAAAACTATATGTAATAGACCACTATATATACCTTGGCCAACAGATCTCAATGGAAGGTGATACAATAAAGGAAATTGAACAGCATGTTAAATGTGGTTGGCAGGCATTCTGCAAGCTGAGCATAATTTTCAAGAACCACCTCCCACTATATTCGAAGACAAAAGTTTTTGATTACTCTAACATGCCGTTGAAACATGGACACTCACCTCACAATCGTTACGAGTGGCGCCAAGAGCCATGGAAAGATACATGCTCGGCATTACAAGTCAAGATAGAAAGACTTGCACATGGATTAGAGAACAAACAAAAGTATACAATATCATCAAGAGAGTAAAAGAATTGAAATGGAAATGGGCTGGTTTCACAGCAAGAAGAAAAACTGATGGCAGGTGGACCAAAGCAGTCATAGAATGGATCCCATTTGATACAAAGCATCCATGAAAGAGACCTAAAACAAGATGGATCAATGATATCAGCTAGTTTTGTGGGCCCCATGGGCAAAGGAAAGCTCAAGACCATATTGGTTGGAAACCTGCAGAAGAGGCCTTCACACTACGGTAGATAGACAATGGCTAAAATGATGATGATGAATTATGTCCAACAAAACAGGATTCTAAGGTAGTTATTGAATAAATAATTACTCATATCAGGCACATTGAATGGAAGGAAAAGGTATTTTATATAAAAATGGGGACGAACATTATGACCTAAAAACACAAGGTATTACAATAAATTAAAAATATTTTACTTTTACTTTTACTTTAAAATGTGGCACTTCTAGAATTAATACCCAGACTTGATTTTTTTTGATTCAGAATAGTGTTTCATTTGTTCCTATACATCAAGGATCTCTGTTCTTTGGCCAACTGGATAATTCAACTCCATATTCATTAGGGGATTCCCAATTATGGAAAATATACAGTCAGAAATAGCAGTATTCTCGTTCTTATTGTTATTGGTTGATTCTGCATTCTGCAGTTCTGCATGGTTTCTCAAGTATTTTGGGCTTTCTTTAGATAATGAATTTTTTATAGATCAATGAAGATAATTTCTTTTTTAGAATTTTCAACAAAGCAAGCAACAGAAATACCTATTTTTTATGCACACAAGAACTTATTTCTGGTGCTCAGAAGCCTAAATGTGGCAGGTAGGAGGGCAAGGTGGGCTCTGTTCTCAAAATACAGAGTACAGCATACAAGATGGAAAATAATGTTCAAATCTAGAATATTTCTAAATCACATTTTTAAAACTGTTATTTTATTAGCTAACAAACCTACATGAAGTCATTTCACCACAGCTTGATTAATATTTTCAAAGATTGTCTGAACTACATAAGGCTATTTCAGGAGTTTAATCTACCACAGGCTATTGCTGGATTGCACAAATCAAAGTAACATCTGTATATAGTTTGTAATTTTGTAGGTTATTGTGCACTAAAGTCTACCACATGTAGGCCACATTGCAGATTTGAAATTCAGAATATGGTGAGTTAACTGGCTTGAACTCTTCAGAAGGGTGACAGCAGATTCAATTTTTTCTACCTTACCTGTTCTTTTATTTATTTACATTTGTCTGTCTTTCTGTCTGTCTGTCTGTCTGTCCATCCGTCCATCCGTCCGTCCGTCCATCCATCCATCCATCCAGTGGTGGGATTCAAATATGTGAACAACTGGTACTCTGTGTGGATGCCGCTGCTGGGGTTCTGCCAAAGTGGTGCGAACTGGCTGAAGCCCACCACTATCTATCTATCTATCTATCTATCTATCTATCTATCTATCTATCTATCTATCTATCTATCTATCTATCTATCTATCTATCTATCTATCTATCTATCTATCTATCTATCTATCTCTAATCTATCTATTCTATCTATTCTATCCTATCTATCTATCTATTCTATCTATCTATCTATCTATCTATCTATCTACTACCTACCTACCTACCTACCTACCTACCTACCTACCTATCTATCTATCTATCTATCTATCTATCTATCTATCTATCTATCTATCTATCTATCTATCTATCTATCTATCTATCTATCTATCATCTATCTGTTATTACATTTATACAGCTACCCATTTATTGAAAAATAACTCTGGATAGTGTACAACAAAACTATAAAATATATAAAAACAATTACTGTAAAAAAATTAAAAACACAAGATTAAAAGAAACAGCATATGTTAACAATAATAATGGAGCCACCTTAAATGTTCACGAGTTCCCTGCAAACTCCAGGCTTGATGACATAACCAGATTTTGAGAGACTTCCAGAAAATCAACAGGGATGAAGCCAACCTCATTTTGGGGGAAAACCAGGGCTTTTTTTGTCATAGAACGCCCAGAACGGAGTTCCGGCACCTTTTTTGGATGGAACTTTGTAGGATAGGCAAAGCGGGTTGTATGACATGTGTGAGTTCCGGCACCTTTTTTTTTTTTTTTTTTACAAAAAAAGCACTGGAAAAAACTATTCCATAAAGTGGGTGCCATGACAGACAAGGTCCATCTCCTGGAACCTATCAAGCACAACTCTATAATAGCTAGGCCCCTGCTTGTTTTCACTGATCTAATGGGACAGGCAGATGTAAGTCCCTCAGATAACCTAGCCCCATTATATGAACGGTTTTAAAGATCAAAACCAGCATCTTGAATTGGCAACCAATGCAGTTTGTGGAGCATAGTAGGTATGACATGTGCTGTTCTAGAGGTCCACCCAACTGCCCGGCCAGAGCATTTTGCATCAGTTCAAAGTTATGAATACTGTTCAAGGGCAACCCCAGGTAGAGCCCATTACAGTAATCCAATCAAGAGGAGACTAATGACTGTGAGCAGACTTCCCTGAACAGGTGAACTGATGCACAACACAAAGCTGTGCAAAGGCCTCCTAGTCACAAAGGCCATCTGCTCTTTGAACAAGAGTCCAGGAAGACCCCCAGATTATGCACTAGGTCTGTCTGGGCTATTGCAACCCCACCTAGCACAAAAGATGGCATAATTCTAGAGTCAGTGCCCCCAAAATCTGGAGCCACCCTGTCTTACCAGAGTTCAGCTGAAGCCTATTGTTCGCCATCCAGACCCTCACAGACTCCAGACACTAGAATTTAGGCATTCACACATCACTTCATTTGCCAACGGCAGAGATATATAATTGGATCAGTAAAGGAGAATATTTGAAGCTCAGGGTTGAAATGAGGGAGTACTCAGAAGTGGTCTCTGATTTTGGTTGTTTTCTTGCAGACATTTCATTACCAAAACTTCTCAGATTCAATCCCAGAAACAAAAAAACACCAGAGCCTGAATGGGTGGTCAACATGTCCAGCTCTCCACTATCCACTGCAGACCACAGGATTCTACAGAAAAGTCTCAACTATAACACAGATGATGCCAATCACCTGGACTTCTTTGCAACCTTAGAAGGAGCATTTAAAACTACTGGACTTCCTTCAGAGGTCCAAGAAAACATCAGACAAACCATCATTCCACAGACCAGAAGAAGACAAGAATAAAATCAACTCACAGCAGATGACAGAGCAGCCCTCAGAAACCTAAAAAAGAACCAGACCATCATCATCATCATTCCAGCAGACAAAACCATGGTTATGGACAGATCACAATATTTACAAAAAGTGAAAGAATTACTAGAAGACAAATTTACATCCCAGTGAACACCAACAAAATACAGAAACTAGACAACAGATCAAGGCCAAATTACCAAACAGGAATAACAGCAATGAGAAGCAGTGAACCCATCCTCCCATGCTTCTATGGACACCCCACAACACAGAAGCCTGACATACTTCTCTATCTAATTGTATCATTACCAGGGACCCCTACCTACAATATTACAAAAAAAAATAACAAAAAGCTTTGGTTCCTCACAAAGGGAAGCAAACACTCCATCAACTCCCCATAGAGGGCCTTCAAACAATCAGAGATGTGACTATAGATGAGGACAAAATTATGGTCTCAATTGATGTCCATAGATCCAGAATTAGTCTGAGAATCTATGAAGAACCTTGTCTTCCAACATATGCAGGTACAATGTTCAATGTTATCTCTTATTTCACACCCACACCCACACCCACCCACCCACACAATTCCAGAGAAAAACACAATGGTTGGCTTAATTTATCCAATAGCCATGACTGCTAGAAACAATGAAAAAGGTTCTTCATGTACATTTAAAAAAAGAGAAGAAACAGGTGTTCAGTAAAAGTGGCAAAAGAGGTAAGAGAGATCTCTTTTGTTGTGCCTCTGAATTGTTGGTGTGAAACTATAAAGGACAATGGCAGTAATAATTATGAAAAAAATAAACTAGATGCAGATAATTTGCCAAAAAGTCACCCCATAAAATCATGGTATCTAATAGCTATTTTAGGGACATTTGGATGTTCATTCACATACAGTATTGATGACAATACTCAATACAGAATGTTATTTGAACTAGATATAGGGTGTAATGTTTTCAAGTAAAATGTAGAGTAAATTAAAATAGATACAAAAACTAAATCCTGTGCAGGACAGAGAGCACTGAATCATACAAAACATAACCCAAAAGATAGCACTTTGCACACATTTTTTGATCTCCACATTAAATCTGTTTTTTTTCTAAATCATACTCTCTCATTTAAAGATCATCAGACCAACCATTCAGCTGTTTCATTATTATCACTATGTGAAATGGAAAAGAAACCCATCGTCTCTTGTTATGCAGAATTTGTTAGTCCACAAAAGTGGTAATAGAAAGAAAATAAGCAAATTTAAAGGTAAAAGAAAAGATTGAACAAAGAAGACTGGAACTAATATTCTGCTAAAAGATGGAAATTTCCAAATTCTGCATTTGATGCTGTATGTTATGTCGCAAACAATATTCTGTGTTAAACAATAAGTACATTTTTTCTTTTTTAATAAATTAAACATACTTTTGCTATAGCAATTATCATTGGAAAATTATTTTAAAGTTAACTGAATTTGTGCAGATTGTAAATACCGTGATGGTGCTGAACGGCTATAGCCTACAGTTAATAAAACTGTAATGAAATGTTTTATCACAAAAACATACTACACTTCAACCAGAATTAAGAATTTCTAAGTTTTATGAATTACTATATAAGTGAAATATATTTATCTGTAAAGTTTATGTATGTATGTATGTATGTATGTATGTATGTATATGTATGTATGTATGTATGTGTGCATGTATCTAGTCTAGTCTAGTCTAGTCTAGTCTAGTCTAGTCTAGTCTAGACTTCCGCCTCCTTTTTTTGCCCCTCTCAAGTTTTCTAAATAGTAGACAATTCAATAGGTCAAAAATCTACATAGGTAAGTTGGTCTGAAGTTCAACCTAGAAAGTAATCTTGCAATTTCATTTAACAATGTGCTTTGGGGATATCTCCACAAAACTACTGAGACTGAGTGGATTTAGCCAGATCAGTAATTCCACTGCCTGCTTTCAGGTAGATGCAGAGATTTTACTTTGATGTAGTTGAATTAGCAGACTAATTTATTGCAAACCAAGATGCAAAATTGCAGAGTAAGGTCAAAGTAGAATCCAGAGTATCTTTGTCACTTCAATATCATTGCCTTGAAAAACACTGACTAGAAAAAGTAGATGACCTCATTTCAAAATTATTATAGTACAGAGAACTCAATTTGAACATTATAATTCATTTTCTTCCAGAATATTTCAAATTTATTATTAGCTTCCTGACGAATAATGGTAAATCATTAAGGACAACCACTTTAACATAATATGAATACGTATTTCTCTATAGGTGGTGCAGTGGCACCTACATTAGCATTATTGACTAAGGTGCATTTAACTTCTTCCCTAATACTTAATGGAAGGTTAATGTATAAGTCACAGATTAAATGGGCTTTTACTTAAAACAAGTATATTGATTAAAATAATTTAGGGTGGGTTTTAAAGGCTGGCACTAAATATGTTCACATTTTTAAAATATTTTATTTTATATTATGTGCAAAATGGTGGGGGATGGCTTCCCAAAAATTAAGGGGAATTCTCATAGTAATTGCATCTCAAACTAATTATTGATGCGATTACCAAATGGATACTTTAGAAATGGCCATTCACCTAAAGAAAATTTAAAGCTCCCAACTATAAATTCTGTTCCACTAATGTGCAAATTATCTTTATTTCAGTGGCAATATCAAATAATGTCCTTCATATACCACCTTTTAAGAACTTAAGGACTGCCATGCTGGCTCAGTCAAAACAAACATTTCTCTTTGTCTTCAATATTAGCCAGCAAAATATTCTTGGGACATAGTCATTTTTATGGTTTCTCTGAGCAGTAAAAGCCATCATAATAAATCATGAACTGATAGAAGGGTTTTTAAGAAATATGAACATACACATTTCTGTTTAGTACAATCAGTAGGGAATATCCTTGTATGGACTCTAAATTTTAAAGTGACGAGAAATCTTCATAGACTCTTCCATCCTTGGTGGAACAATATTCTTGACAATGCTATATCTACCTATTTATTTACCAATTCCTTAAGGACCATCACTATTCAATATGAACGCATAAGGCAAGTGAAAATTGGGAAAATATGCCTTTAATCCTAGGCTTCCCTTCCTATCCATCTACATCTGAGGTTTCCTCAGATGTGTGGATCAATCTACACAACATTCCCAGCCAGCTCAGTCAAAGGGCAAACACTATCAAAAATGGATTCTTATTCCAAGTATCATGTAGCAGAAGAGTGCTTCAAAGACTGACTCACAAAA
This sequence comes from Azemiops feae, assembly GCA_023970755.1. NCBI lineage: Eukaryota > Metazoa > Chordata > Lepidosauria > Squamata > Viperidae > Azemiops > Azemiops feae. The sequence continues at coordinate 103,212 of JALGBA010000302.1, read as the reverse complement.
GTATAGTAGGTGAAGTAGCCTTCAAAATAAAATGGATTGCGGGAACTTGAATTCTGATTTGAACGTGAATTCTAATCTATAAGTGAATAATTTTCCTTCTGCTCCTTATTTCTCCATACCTTTTGTTATGCGTGCCCCCCTTTTTGTTTTCATATACGAGTCACAATTAAAGGATAGAGTAACTCTCCAGTACAGAGCAACTATTCAGTGCTTTTGAAATGGGGTTCTATGTTCTTTTCATGTTTTTCCCCTCCTTTATTATTATTGAAATGTGTGTGTTAAACCTAATACACTCCTTGCATCCAATGGCTTAACTTACAAAGTTACAGTGCTATTGGTAGGCTAATTTCAATGTTGCTATTTTTTTCTTTCTTTCTTTATTTCAAGTCAGTCTTTCCCCCAGCATACAGTGCTTTAGAATTGACCTTGTATTCATGTGAAATAAGACACCTGCGGGTCATTCACCTTCTCTGCATCAGTTTCAGAGCTGTAAAAGGCTCATCCTGAGAAATTCTGCTTTAAGGTAACCTAAGGTTGCAAGGAGAGCTTTTGCACTATTCTCTTCAGAACATTTCCACTGGCACAGAATTGTTCTTCTGCAGGAATATACATGTATAGAAAAATGGTGTGTGGGCTGGAGAAATAATGCAAAAATTATGTGAACACATTGGTAGGCAGCATCCTTGGGTATTAATGATGGAAGATTAAATTTATTAGCATCGTTAGTAAATATTGAGCATTGGAAACGTGTTTGCCCCAGTGGCAGAATCAAGCCAGGAAAAGAAGCATTTATTGTAGTTAAGAAATAAAAAAAAGTGGCCTTTAAAAAAAAAATATGTTGCAGGACTTCAAAAGTTGCCAATGAATTGCAGTTTTTAATAGGAGAGAAAGAGAAAAGTAGTAGAAGCGGTGAATGCTCCAACACTGGAAGTTTTTAAGAAGAGACTGGACAGCCATTTGTCTGAAATGGTATAGGGTTTCCTGCCTGAGCAGGGGGTTGGACTCGATGACCTCCAAGGTCCCTTCCAACTTTATTATTATTATTATTATTATTAGTAAATATTGAAAAAGAAGGATAACTACATAATTAACTGCATGGTGAGAGTCTCAGCAGTGCCTGCCTGACCCATGTCAGCTTGGAAACTAAGCAGGGTTGGGTTTAATAGATGTATGGGTAATCATAAGAAAAAAGTAGGACTGGAAAAGCAAAAGACACCTCAAAAGGGGAAAACTCCTACAGCACAGCCAAGAAAAATTTTCAAGTGTGTCCTTGTAGTTACCAGGAATCGAGGTCAATTCAAAAGAAATATTCTGTTGTCTTGCCTGGCAAACAATTATATAAACAATTTTTAATTTCCATTTTTGTCCTCATGCCTACATTTTTTGAGTGTGTCTCAGGGCCTATCATTCAGAAGCCAGGCATGTATGTTGGCCTGAAAAAAGATCTCTGCTATGGTTTAAAGGGGGCTCGATGGCTCAGCAGGTAAAGATGCTGAACTTGTCAGCTGGAAAGCGTTCTGTGCGCCTTGGCGTATAGTCATGCTGGCTAGTTACCATGGAAATGTCTTTGGACAATGCTGTCTTTCTCAGTTAATAAACAGAGATGAGCACTCTAGAAAGAGTATAGAGAAGAGCAACAAAGATGATTAGGGGACTGGAGGCTAAAGCATATAAGGAACGGCTGCTGGAATTGGGTATGTCTAGTTTAATGAAGAGAAGGACAAGGGGTGACATGATAGCAGTGTTCCAATATCTCAGGGGCTGCCACAAAGAAGAGGGAGTCAAGCTATTCTCCAAAGCACCTGAAGGCAGGACAAGAAGCAATGGATGGAAACTAATCAAGAAGAGAAGCAACCTAGAACTAAGGAGAAATTTCCTGACAATTAGAACAATTAATCTGTGGAACAACCTGCCTCCAGAAGTTGTGAATGCTCCAACACTGGAATTTTTAAAGAAGAGACTGGACAACCATTTGTCTGAAATGGTATAGGGTTTCTTACCTGATCAGGGGGTTGGACTAGAAGATCTCCAAGGTCCCTTATAACTTTATTATTATTATTATTATTATTATTATTATTATTATTATTATTATTATTATTATTATTATTATTATTATTATTATTATTATTATTATTACCATTGACTTAGCTGAAAGCAGTTTAAAGAGAGACTGCCACATTCCCAAGTTAACAGAATAACAGAGGAAACAGCAGGAAACCCTATACCATTTGAGACAAATGGATGTCCAGTCTCTTGTTAAAAATCTCCAGTGTTGGAGCATCCACAACTTCTGGAGGCAAGTCCTGTTCCATTGATTAATTGTTCATAACTGTCAGGAAATTTCTCCTTAGTTCTAGGTTGGTTCTTTTCTTGATTAGTTTCCATCCATTGTTTCTTGTCCTGCCTTCAGGTGCTTTGGAGAATAGATTGACCCCCTGCCCCTTCTTTGTGGTAGGCCCTTAGATAGTGGAACACTGCTATCATATCACCTTAGTCCTAGTTATTTCTTTTATGTATTTATACATTTGAAGGCTTTCGTATTTCTTTGTTTGTTTAGCTGAGATTATAAAACAAAGGGCTAAAGGTCACAGTGAATTGTTTTCTACAAAGAGGTGAATTATTTCTAAAAATTAAGGGTTTAGTATATTTATGGTGGACTTTATTTTCACATGGTCTATTCATAGAGCCATTGCATGGTGTTTCTGCATTAATCCATTTTTTCATATGTACATATAATATGTATATAAGTATATGTAGTCCTCATTTAGCAATTGCCTCAGACAGTGACCATTTGAAGTTAGGAGAATGATGAAAAAGTAACTGACCAATCCTGACATTTATGATATCTGTAAAGCAAAGGAAAAATCATAAGCACACTCAAAATTTCACTTATTAACTGCTTCATTTAACAACTGAGTTGCCAGTGCCAATTGTGGACACTAAATGAGGACTATCTGTGTGTGTGTGTGTGTGTGTATACATATATATACACACATATATAGACATTTTTTATCAAGTGGGATCCATTCTATGGCTGCTTTGGTCCACCTGCCATCAGTTCTTCTTCTTGCTATGAAACCAGCCCATTTCCATTCCAAAGCTTTTACTCCCTTGATGATATTGTATCCTTTTGTTTGTTCTCTAATCCATGTGCAGGTCTTTCATGTGCAGGTCTTTCTATATTGTCTTTTAATGCCGAGCATGTATCTATCCATGGCTCTTTGCGCCACTTGTAGCTTTCGTATCAATTGTGAGATGAGTGTCCATCTGCATCTGTTAGAGCAGGTAGCACACACTGAACGAAAACTTTTCTCTTCAGGCATAGCGACAGGTTGTTCTTGAAAATTATGCTTAATGCCTGCCAACCACATGTAACACGCTGTTCAATTTCCTTTATTGTACCACCTTCCATTGAGATCCATTGGCCAAGGTATGTGTAGTGGTCCACTATGTCTAGTTTTTCTCCAGATATACAAATTTTCTTTCTTTAGTGAATTTATTAAACATAACCTGGCTCTTTTTCAGGTTTTTTTTTAAGCCAAATGGTTCTCCTGCTTTGGGTAGCTTTTGTATGTATCTTGTAGCTCTTCTGGGTCTTGTGAGAAGAGAAGAACATCATCTGTAAATCTTAAGTGATTTAAATAGACACCATTGATTTTTAATCCCAGTCTAGTTTATGAATACTTCTTCAAGACAAGCTGAGAAAAAGATAGGTGATATTGTATCGCCTTGTTGTGCATCTCGTTTTATGTTGATTTCCATTTTAAAATCATTAAGGCAAATTGTCACCATTGTTTTTTTCATATATTGATTGTAGTAAATTTATGTAAGCCTTGGTTGAGCAAATTATTGCTTGCTGGAATACTGAGTCAAATGCCTTCTCGTAGTCAATGAAAGCCATGCACAGAGACATGGTGTACTCATTGTGCCCTTTAATGACTTGCTGAACAACCTGGATGTGATCCATTGTGCTGCAGCCACTTCTGAACCCTGCTTGCTCCTTTGGCTGTGCATTTAATGTTCTCAATATTCTTTTTGCTATTTTCTTGGTGAAAATCTTGTAGATGACTAAAAGAAGGCTTATTGGATCATAGTTCTTTAAATATGTATCCATATATATATGAGAGCCAGTTTGATGTAGTGGTTAAGGCAGATTAGGATGATGTCTGCATATTAAAATGGAATGCTAAACAGAAAAGGAGAGGCAATGCTTGGGAGATAAGGTTTTCTTACCCATTTTTTGAATCTATACCAAAATTATTTAGATCCTAATAAATTTGTAAAAAAACCCCACCTGATTTAAAGCAAAAAATAAGAGATTATTAGGACTGGTTTAATGATTTTGGTTTATTCCCATGTAGGTTTTATGAAAACACTCAGGAAGTACAGTTATCTCCTTTTGAAATCAACATAAAGAGTTTAATTCAGTGGTGGGATTCAGCCAGTTCACACCACTTCAGCAGAATCGGTAGCTAATTTTTTGTTGCCCAGGACCAGAATGGACTTCCAGAAGCGGCATCCATACAGAGAACTGGTTGTACACGTATTTGAATCCCACCACTGGTTAAATCTTTGCACAAATAATTTGAAAGGTATCTTTTAATATTCAAGACAATAACAATGCAGCTTTTAAATGTTCTTGAAACCCATACTATGCATGAATAATTGCTATTTAACAAAATTATAGGTGGTAAGATAAATGAAAGCGAATACTCGCGTGCTATAAAGCTGAAGAGACCCAAATGATATTAAAAAAAGGATGCCATATCCTTAACTTGCAAAAGTTCAAAAGACATTCAATCCAAACAGAATGGCACAAAAAATATAGTAAAAATATCTTTTCAAGTAGCATTGTTGCACTGTCTAGCTTTTTAATCATACCGCTAACATAATTGCTATTAGAATTTCTGTGAAGACATCCAGAGGTCAAGGAAACAAGAGGGAAAAATATAAAGGAGGAAATCTAACATTATCAGTGCTAATTGTCTTCTCTGGAGCTTATCACAACAATGAAATTAATAACCTATCACTGCAGGGTGTGGCCAGGTAATATCTCATTTTAAAACAATGATAATGCTTCATGTTAGATAACATAGAATAATAAAACTGCAGAGCTAAAAAAGGCCATTTAGACCATCAGCAAGAACAAGATACCTGTTGAGTACAAGAATTTAAATTAAAACATCCCCAAGAAATGTTTATCAAACTTTGTGAATATATCCAATAAAAAGGAGAGCTATCCCTAATTGATACATTCCATTGTTAAAACTACTTGTACTATTAAGAAATGTTTCCTACCGTTCAACTAGAATTTGCATTTCTATATTCAGAACATGATTCTGAAGGCTGTGTAGGAAAAAACAGTCTTAGCCTTTTCTGTAAAATAAACCCTTAATATTTTAAGAGTGCTATTATTTTTCAGAATATATATTGTACTAGTGATTATTATTCAGCAGGTGATTCCATGTTTTTTTACATAGAATATAATCAGTTAGATATCTCCAATCCTATTTTTACACAATAGATTTCTTTTTCTAAAGTGAAGAATTCTGTGTTCACTTCCATCAAATTTAATATGGTTATTTTTAGACTACTTGTCTTTATAACTTCTAGATATCTGTCTTACACAGTTTTGTATTAAGATCTGCTAATTGAGCAAATGAGAACCAGTTTGGTTTAATATTAAAAAATCAGGCTAGAAATTGGAAAACCCTGAGTTCTAGTCCCACCTTAGACATAAAGCTAACTGAGTGGGCCAGTTACTCTTTCTCAGCCCAAGGAAGGAGGCAATGGCAAACCACTTCTGAAAACCTTTTCTAAGAAAACCCTAACTCAGTCCCCCACCATTAGCAATCACTCCTTTAATCTCTCTGCCTTGTACCTTCTCTTTGCCCCGAGGACTGCCTTTTGTCTTGTGCCTTGACTTTGCCTTGTGGACTACAGTTTGCTTTGTGGACTCACTTAGCCGGGTGGACTGGACTTGGGACCCTGGACCTTGCCCTGTGAGCATGCTCCTATTCTGTGGTCTTTCTTTGTTATATACGGGCTGTTGTTTGGGGGACTGAAGGTGGCTGCCTTCAGGGTAGCATGGGGTGGAGCCTTACCAGTTGATGGAGGGCTGTTTGTTGGAACATTTACTTAGAGCAATAAAGGACTCTCTAGAGGCCTGCTTTGCCTTGACCACCTGGGACATAACATGATGGCTGATTTGTGTGAATTCTGTTTGGCTTCCATAAATTCTCTAGCATTTTTAGATTTGGCTTGGTCTAGGACAAGGGTATCAAACTGGCAGCCTGAGGACTGGATGCATCACGCACAGACCATGCCCACCTCAGTTCCGCAAAGGCAAAAAAACATCGCAATACATCACGATATATCACTTGACGTGATTGAGTTTGACACCCATGGTCTAGGATGTCCAGTTTCCCAGTCGAAATTGAATCCATCGATGTGTTGTGAAATTAAGGAATTTTCATTGGGTCCTGGCTACTGAATCTTTTGGTTTGCTTGAGATGTTTTGGAGGGCTTTAGTTGGCTTGCATGCTACAGTGATGCCATGTGGTTATAATAGTCTGTTGGTTATTTCTGAGATGTTTTTGATGTATGGTAGTGTTATCCTTTTCATAGTTTATGCTCGTTGTTATATGTATGGCTTTATGCATTTATGTATGTATGCAGGTAGTGGGTTGCATGCAGTGGTGGGATTCAAGTATGTGAACAACCAGTTCTCTGTCTGGATGCCGCTTCCAGAAGTCCATTCTGGGCCTGGGCAACAAAAAGTTAGCTACCGGTTCTGCCGAAGTGGTGCGAACTGGCTGAATCCCACCACTGGTTGCACGTATGTATTCATTTATTTACTATAATTATTCACTGCTTTTTCCACAAGGACCCCATAGAGTTTACAAGTGTGAATACATAATCCGTAAAAAAAATAACTTCACAACATATTGTAAATAACAATAATTCATTAATATTCACTAAAAGTTCTGGACAAAGTTTAGTCTTGACTGCCTTTCTAAATGCGTAAAATATTGTAGAAGATGAAGATGGCATCTGGCTTCTTCAATCAGCTCTTCACAACTTATTCTATTTTAACCAAAGAGAAGGAGTTAAATATTTATGTTTTTTTTATTTATTACTTCTTACCCTTTTGTTTTATGCACTGAAGAATTTCAGTACAACCATTTGGTTATTCATGGCCATTTTTCACTAGCCTAATATCATTCTGTTTTAGTTGTGCCAAGCCATCTCTACAAATATAGGCTACATGAATGCCCTCTTCTTTGGTAACCTATTCCACGTACTATTTCCTACATTTGTTCCTTTTGGGATTTATATTTTCGCTAAGATTCTTGTGCAGCTGCTTTTGCCCTCTTACATTTTTTCTTCATTGACATTGTTTATAACTGCACTTTAATATCTCTCTTAACAACATTCACCCATATTGAATCAATATGAATTTCTTCCGCCCCATACCAATCAATTTATGTTAAATATGCACATATATCCTGGACAGAGATGGCACTATATCCTGGGCATTTGTCCAACATAACCAGATAATTTATTATTAGTCTCTGCAACCTGGTATTATTCTATGATAATATGCTCAGTGGATCAATTTCATTAAAACCATACAAAGCTAAACCATCAGATGCTCTAGCATCTGGTATGTTGATCATGGAAATCTCTTAATAGCTACTTTATGAATATATATAATACTATATTTTACAGCGCATGAAAGTTTGTTCATCTGACAAAATAACATAGAAGTATACATATTCTTGAATATATTTGAAAAATGTGAAGAATCACATTAAGCATTCAGATACCTCTCTGATATATTTTCTACAACTCTAATTAGCAACTAGTTGAAATATTTGCAAGGTTTTTTTTAAAAATTCCCAAACCTGATATCTTCAATGTTTTAATTAAATAATTAAAATTACAGAAGCTCTTTGCTATGTTTTTTTTTAAATTTGAAGAACATATCACCAGATTAGATCAACTAGTTATAACTCTTGATTGAAGAAGCTGTTGGAAATATTGGGAAACTGATATTAAAGTCATGTCAGTTATCCAATTTAGCAGTTAGGCAGATGTGTTCCTAATCCTACACTCACAGACATATGACAAAGTTAAAAATAATACAAAATAAAATAAAATCCCCTTCTCCAGCATGTCAACCTCAGTTTGCATCTTCCTTACATTTCCTTTTCATTAAAAAATAAAATAAAGAGGAAACTTTATTCAGTTTGTTGCTTACAAAGTTCTGTTTGCAGTAATGTTTCTGCCTTATCTTATCTTAGCTAAAGCAACCATTAGATATTAGTTGCTGAATGAGAAGCTAATTTTAAAAGTGGAATTCTAATCAAATGCTTCATTGATAAAAAGTAGCCGGATGAATGTAGGTTGAAAAAATAGTACTTGCTATTTTTTCTCTCTTCATAACCCTTCTTCCCAAATAATTCTTGTGTCCTTCAGAAAAGGATTCTGAAAGGCAACTGAAACTGTAGAACAGAAATCAGTAACGTGATGTCTCCCAGAGAACTGCGATCCTTCATGGATGGTATTCCAGAGAGCAGCAGAAATAAGAATTGGGGAAATAGTATGTTGAATCTTTTTCGGTTGATTTATTTATTCATTTTTTAGCTCTCATGCTTCCATGTGGGAATCTGTGAGGATGATGGTCACCAAAAGTGTTGCTTTCCCCATCTATAGAGGGGAATCTAATCTTTCTAGCAATACATTTAATTTTACTCATACAATCCAATCAGAGAAGGCTTCACTAAGGATGTTCAGAGTGCTAGCAAGAAATATATATTGTGAGTATTTTCACACTAGTTCTGTATCTTTGAACAAGTTTAATCAGATTGAAATAGAACGATGGGAAATATTTTTCAGCACAGTAGCTGCTTTGAAAAAATAATTCGGTATTGTAGTAATGTTGACCATACTCAGTCCTTATTTTGTTTGGCTTTCTTTTACTTTCATACTTACTTCTGGCTTTTTTAAATGGCTGTTATTAATTTAGCTATCTATCTATTCATAGAAGTGACTCCAGATTACAAACCTCGAGTTAAATGAGTTTAAGGGTGCTGCCAGCTTAATGTAAAATTTCAGTTCATTACCCACAATACTACAGTGCATGCAAGAAATGCGACTTCTGTTGAACCAAATGCACAACATAATGCAAGACCTATGAGTGGATTTTCCAACACTTTCTATAAAAAAATAGAGCCATGCTTTGACAATGCATGCATGGGTACACACACAGTTGAACATGAAGCTGCATGGGCACCTGGGCCAATTGGATCAGAGTAACCTGATCATAGTAGAAATCTAGTTTGTAATATGTCATAACTTGGCTGTTGTTTCCTCTGTGGAAGAATAATGCAAGAAACTGAGTATGATTAAATTGACAGCTTCCCCCACAACTGCATCAGAACAACCATCACAACAATGGTGTTCAGTGACCCATTCATTCTTCTTTCTGGTCACCGGTCTTTCAATTTTCCTATTATCTGCTTAACAATATGCACCAAGCTTGTCCTTATATATTGATCTTGCCTTCTCTTAAGTACATTATGTCCAAATTTGAGTTAAAAGAAAATAGAGGTGGTCATATGCAACTACCTCCCTTTTTTCTTTGAGGACCAAAATCTGGAGACTGTCATTTCCTTGCCTACTCAGACGAACAAACACAGCCAACCTGACAAAGCAGCAATTTTTGCAGGATATAAATATTTGCTGTTTGGAAACCTTCAATAAGGGCTATTTAAACTGAAGAAAGAAAATGGCTGTTAATGATTAGTTTCAGGCTAACACAATTATTATTATTTTTTTAAATGTAAATTTGCATGCCCTTAAATATGACCTGGAAACAAAGGATTGCTTAACAGTTACTATTAAGCAATACATTAGAAGATCAATTAAACAGAACTTCTTTCTAATGAGAAAGCAATGGGAGAGTCACCATGGAAACCTGGAATGAGAGGAAGCCAGTATGCAAAATAGCAGGAAAGAAACGAATAATATTTGTAAACATGCATTTTGGAATTGGTATAATCAGCTTGCTGATGAAAGACAGATTCAATGCCTGTTTTGCTCTACATTCAAGGAAGAGAGAAGCTGGGACAAAGGTACCATTTCACGCAATATTTCACTGGTGAGAAACTGAGGTGCCAAGCTTATTCTTATGAAGCCTCCTGTAATAATCATGCTTGCCATTTATAGTTTTATAAAAAAAATACCTTGGATTGAAACCAGAGCTCTGTGGGTGGCTTTGAGATCCATAAAGACTTCTCTTCTTCAAGGCAGTCACTGAGCTAGACTGTCTGCCAACTGTGTTAAAAAAAAAAGGTATGTATGTAGAATAACAAAATAACAGAGTTGAATGGGACTTTGGAGGTCTTCTAATCCAATCCCCTGCTCAGGCAGGAAACCCTATACCATTTCAGACAAATGGTTGTCCAATCTCTTCTTAAAAAATTCCATTGTTGGAGGACCCACAACTTATGGAGACAACTAGTTCCATTGATAAATTGTTCTCGCTGACAGGAGATTTTTCCTTAATTCTAGGTTGGTTCTCTTCTTGATTAGTTTCCATCTATTGCTTCTTATCCAGCCTCCAGGTGCTTTGGAGAATAGATTGACCCCCTCTTCTTTGTGGCATCCCCTTAGATATTAGCACACTACTATCATGTCACTCTCTAACCCTTCTTTTCGTTAGAGTAGCTATAGCCAATGACTCTTATTTATAATCCCACCTTTTCTCTGGAAGATCAATATAGCTTAGATTGAGTTCTACTCTACTTTTATCCCACAGCAACATTTAAAGAAGGTTGGACTTCAAATTCAACACTTTCACCACTATGCCACTGGATTACCTTTATGGTAATGATTGAAGGCATGATTGAAATTCATCAATTAATCTACTAAAGATCAGTTTTTTTAAGTAAGGAAATTCTTTCTTTGGTAGGGAGAAGGACATGGCTGCACAATTATTAGCTTGGCATTTTTGTTTTCTGACTGCCTTCGCCACCAGCTGGTTTTCAAACAAAAAGGAAACCAGCAAACCGAGAGAGAGAGAGAAAGAAAGAAAGAGAGAAGGTACAGAATAAATAACCAACTTAGGGCAATCAGCACAAAAGAAAAAAGAAAAGAGTAAGAAAAAAAGACATTTATTTTGTCTTCCACCTGGTAGGAGAAGGCCATTCCGAGTGACTAGCTCCAGTGAGGTAATCAAGAAACCTAATTAGCTTGACATGGAATTTACAAAGCTATTCTTACTGAAGGACATGTAGCCATACAGCTCAACAAAATAGCATTATCTTTCTCACTATAGAGCAAGCAACGGCGGTATACTGTTAAAATGAACGGGTTTAACCGAGTTTAGCAACAATGAAGGGTTATTAAAATGTAAAGCACTCCTTTCACATCAGTGGTACTTTCTTGTGATGATATAAAGCCATTGTCAAGGTGTATTTGGGTATTATTAGATATAGAATTTCATCAGGATTCCAGTTGATGACTTTTGCCTAAATGCATGTTCTAATTATTTATTCTAATCTTCTATGTTCACTCTGAAAGAGAAGAAACTGGAGGAGAAGGAGGAGCCAACATTATTGAATGGTGGTGAGGCTGACTGCAGTATGCCTATTTTGTTTTTACATTGCTTTAGTACATGGAAAGAAAAAGATGCCAAAAGAAATGCAAAACAAAACAAAATAGACAGTATAGAAAAAAAAATCAGATTTTAAACAACTCATTAAACTTTCAGTATAATATTGATTAGCATTTCCATTTCACAAATAAAGGATCAATTATACGGAGAGAACAAACCCATGTTATCACTCCAAAACTATAAATCAGGGTTGTTACTATCTTTCCATTGTAAAAGACACTCTTTTTTGCTATTTTTTAAATTTTTATTTATCTATATGTTAACTATATATACCTCCTATCTCATTGTCAAGTAACTCCATATATACATATACATGACAAACTATTGGTATATAATTCAAAATTGCATTCATATATTTCAACCAACTTACTCTTCCCAAAGCCATATTCACAGAATTATAAATATTAAATCAAAAGAAAACAAAAGTGAGACAAGCCCATAACATGCATGCAAGTGTATATTCCATCATTTTCACTTTCATCATAATGAAGTTGATGACCAACTCTTTAAAATATTATGAGTAAGTATCACTTGAGAATCATAACAAACATATTCTTTTAATCAGTGATTTCTTAATATAGGGTATTCCAATTCTTGATTCCAACATTTGTGCAAATAACTGCATTATATAATAATAGTTTTATGTAAAAATAATGAAATCCTGCAGGCCAGCAGGGAAAACACGTGTTCACTTTTAACATCTACCTAGTTTAATCCTGAGAATGCCTGAAAAGGTACTTTCTTGTGGCCTAACCTTTAGTGATCCCTCTACCAAACCTGGGTTCAACCTGCCTTGCTCTAAATAATAATAATAATAATAATAATAATAATAATAATAATAATAATAATAATAATAATAATAATAATAATAATAATAATAATAATAATAATAATAATAATAATAATAATAATAATAATAATAAATAAAGTACAGAAAAACTGCTGCAGGCTGTGAAAACAGAGAGCACTATAAAAATAACAGAAACAAAGGCAGAATATAAGGAAAAACGGCTGGATGACAGATTAAATAGATGGAAAACCAAAGCTTTGCATGGACAGCATTTGAAAAACATTGAAGGAAAATGTGATAACAACTTGACATGGGCATGGCTTAAGATGGGAACCATCAAGAAAGAAACGGAAGGCTTAATACTGGCTGCTCAAGAACAAGCATTACCAACTAATGCCATGAAAGCGAAGATACAAAAATCCACTGACAATCCAAATTGCCGACTTTGCAATGACAAAGTTGAAACTGTTTCACACCTAATCTGTGAGTGCAGCAAAATCGCACAAACTGATTACAAATCTAGACATGATCGAGTTGCTAAATTAATCCACTGGGCATTGTGTAAAAAATACGACTTGCCTGTGTCCGAAAAGTCGTGGGAACACAGGGTGGAAAAAGTTGTTGAGAATGAGAGGGTGAAGATCTTGTGGAACTTTCGAATACAGACAGATCGCCATTTGGAACACAATACGCCGGATATCGCAGTTGTAGAGAACCGAAGCATACAGCTGATTGATATCGCTGTACCAGGAGATGCCAGAGTCGAAGAAAAAGAACTGGAAAAAATTACGAAATATCGCGACCTGGCCATTGAAACTGCGCGATTATGAATGAAACGTGTAACAGTGGTACCCATTGTCATCGGGGCACTGGGAACTATGTCCAAAAACTTTGCAAAATACATCAAGAAATTGCAGCTTCCTGCAATAACTCCAGCAATGTTACAAAAAACTGCGCTACTCGGAACATCTTATATTTTAAGAAGGTACCTGGTTGACACCTAGGATGCTGGTAGCAACCCGTGTCAACCATCAGCGCCAGCCATTTGAATGTTCAGTTGACTGAGTCATGTTAATGAATAATAATAATAATAATAATAATAATAATAATAATAATAATAATAATAATAATAATAATAATAATAATAATAATAATAATAACAACAACAACGTTGGAAGGGACCTTGGAGGTTATCTAGTCCAACCCCTGCTCAGGCAGGAAACCCTATACCATTTCAGACAAATGGCTGTCCAGTCTCTTCTTAAAAACTTCCAGTGTTGGAGCATTCACTGCTCCTGGAGGCAGGTTGTTCCACTGGTTAATTGTTCTAACTGTCAGGAAGTTTCTCCTTAGTTCTAGGTTGCTTCTCTCCTTGATTAGTTTCCATCCGTTGCTTCTTGTCCTGCCTTCAGGCATTTTGGAAAATAGCTTGACTCCCTCTTCTTTGTGGCAGCCCCTGAGATATTGGAACACTGCTATCATGTCCTCCCTCGTCCTTCTCTTTATTAAACTAGACATACCCAATTTCAGCAGCCGTTCCTTATATGTTTTAGCCTCCAGTCCCCTAATCATCTTTGTTGCTCTTCTCTGTACTCTTTCTAGAGTCCCAACATCTTTTATATATTGTGGTGACCAAAACTGGATGCAGTATTCCAAGTGTGGCCTTACCAAGGCATTGTAAAGTGGTATTAATACTTCACGTGATCTTGATTCTATCCCTCTGTTAATGCAGCCTAGCACTGTGTTGGCTTTTTTGGCAGCTGCAGCACACTGCTGGCTCATATTTAAGTGATTGTCCACTAGGACTCCGAGGTCCCTCTCACAGTTACTACTATTGAGCAAGGTAAAATTAAACAGAATTAGGTGTGATACCGGAAGAAGTGCCTCAGTCCTGTATCAATGGGGATGGACAGATTCCCCTTGTTGCAGTTGTGATCATGATATGCCAACTATTAAACATATTGTGCATTCTCTGATTCTCTGGAAGATCTGCATGAAGCAACACCAGAGGTAATTGCCTGGATAGCTGAAGTGGACAGTAGAAGTTTTGTTTAAAATTACATGGATTGTTTGTTTATGTTTACTTCTCTTCTGTCATGTTCTCACCATATGCTAAATAAATAAATAACAATAGTTGATGGTATATTGAAAATGCTATAGACATATATCCAGAACACATTTCATGTAATTTAAGAGTTTAGTTACTGGACCAAACTTATGATCAAAATATGTATCAATTAAATATACTGTACTACCATTCTCCATAGTGTTCGATAATTGAAACTACTCTTGCAATAAGCTATTAAAATCCAAATGTACATCCAATGATAAAGCTAAGAAAATTAAAGAAAATTAAGAAAATTAAGCCCATATGACATCTTCACATGATAACTGTGATTTAAATAAAGAAAAAATACCTTCCCAAAAAAACCTTAACTTATCCATATCTTTGAAATATTAATATTTCAAGTATTAAACTGGAAATCTACCCATGGAATAATGAGAAATAGTGTCATTTTAAAAGAGATTTCCAGGTTTTTTTCAGAAATGGTACATACTCAATTCTACATAAAGTAATCTATCTGATCCCTGAATTCAAAGCAGCAGGATATACCAAATGTAATCTGCATTTTTCTTCTTGAACTTTTTCCCTTTGTGAAAATACAGGTGCAAAATAGCTAAGCATTTCAGGGACTTGGACTTCAGTAAGGCATTTGATAAAGTAGATCACAACCTACTACTTGATAAAATAGAAAAATGTGGGTTAGACAGCATCACCACCAGATGGATTCGTAGCTGGCTGACCGGCCGTACTCAGCGTGTGGTCCTCAATGGAACCGCATCTACATGGAGGGAAGTGTGCAGTGGGGTGCCCCAGGGCTCTGTCTGGGGCCAGTGCTCTTCAACATCTTCATCAACGATTTGGACGAGGGGATAGATGGGGAACTCATCAAATTTGCGGATGACACCAAGCTGGCAGGAATAGCCAACACTCCAGAAGACAGGCTTAAGATACAGGAGGACCTGGACAGACTTGAAGATTGGGCGCTATCTAACAAAATGAAATTCAATGGTGAAAAAAGTAAGGTTCTACATTTAGGCAAGAAAAACCAAATGTACAGGTATAGTATAGGGGGTACCTTGCTCAATAGTAGTAACTGTGAGAGGGATCTCGGAGTCCTAGTGGACAATCACTTAAATATGAGCCAGCAGTGTGCTGCAGCTGCCAAAAAAGCCAACACAGTGCTGGGCTGCATTAACAGAGGGATAGAATCAAGATCACGTGAAGTATTAATACCACTTTACAATGCCTTGGTAAGGCCACACTTGGAATACTGCATCCAGTTTTGGTCACCACGATGTAAAAAAGATGTTGAGACTCTAGAAAGAGTGCAGAGAAGGGCAACAAAGATGATTAGGGGACTGGAGGCTAAAGCATATCAAGAACGTTTGCTGGAATTGGGTATGTCTAGTTTAATGAAAAGAAGGACTAGGGGTGACATGATAGCAGTATTCCAATATCTCAGGGGCTGCCACAAAGAAGAGGGAGTCAAGCTATTCTCCAAGGCGCCTGAGGGCAGGACAAGAAGTAATGGATGGAAACTAGTCAAGGAAAGAAGCAACCTGGAACTGAGGAGAAACTTCCTGACAGTTAGAAATTAACCAGTGGAACAACCTGCCTCCAGAAGCGGTGAATGCTCCAACACTGGAAGTTTTTTTTAAGAAGAGACTGGACAGCCATTTGTCTGAAATGGTATAGGGTTTCCTGCCTGAGCAGGGGGTTGGACTCGATGACCTCCAAGGTCCCTTCCAACTTTATTATTATTATTATTATTATTATTATTACCCTCTCTCTCTTCTCCAACCAGCAGACCAAGCTATCCTTGATCTTCTTCTTGTTCTACTCATACATAAATAATTATTTGTTATTTGTAGCATTTATTGTAAGCCTCACAATAAATGTTAGCTTTCACAACTTCCTCTTTACAGATTCAGGTAATTTCCTGGTAAAATACTTTTGTAATGGGTCCCTCTTTCTGATTTTGTGGCAAATGCTCTTTCCATTCCTCAGTTTATCAAAACAATTTATGCAATCATGCTGGCTTTATCTGTTGTCTCCTATTTTTCATTCTCTTCAATATTCAGTATTGTGTTTGGCCCTTAATTATTTCATTTTTCAGAATTTCCCTATCTTCTGAAGTATTCTTTTCCCACTGTGGAATATATATAAGAAAGTTGCATGAAGTATCTTCTTTTGCTAATGTTTGTAATTTTTTTTAATTGGACATAGTAGCATATGCTGTCTGTGAAAATGTTTTTACACCTGGAAAAAATCATAAGCACTCTTATATGCATTTTATTTTTTTATTAGTATATGATTTCACAAGCAATTTCCTCAATATATGCTTTTTGGCATACAATTTTCTCACACATACACATTGTAATACACTTAAAAAAAAATAATAATCAGAAAACATTTCAGTAAGTATAGAAGTGCTAAAATGGAAGGATAATTGCATTCCAATTTATTCGTTAGACCAATATATACAAACTAGAGATTTCTGCATTAATATGTATAGGAAAAAAATATTCTCTGTCCCATTGAAAATGTGGCTTTCACGACAGAATCAGGCATTACTTAGTCAAACGTCTTGTTAAGGTTTTGGTTTATTTTGTTGAGACAAATGGGATTATATACAGCTTTATTTGTAACTAAACAACCTGTGCCCAACCGGGTCATTGTTTCAGAGATATTTCCCTCCCTCCCATCTTTCCTCATTCCCTCCCTCCCCTCCCTGAATTGAAACCTAGAGCCAGAGATCGGAAGTTGTATCAGGTGTCAAAAAAGAGAAAGATAGCTATATTTTCCTTTCTGAATGAATCTCCAACATTGAGGTTTTTATCTGTGGCTGTTATGAGCTTAGCTAGTCACATCTCATCACTGAGCCTTCTCTATTGCTGCTGAGATCTTTAAGGACATATTCTCTGTAGAGGAGAGGAATCTGACCTATTTATTAGCATCTTTATTAGCATTAACACCTTAGATGTTATTCCCCAGTTTCCTAATCTGGATAAGGGAGTCACTTCAACACCTGGGAACTTTGTTCTGCCTTGGAAAAAATTCAGGCAGATTTTCACAATTATAGACAGAATGACAGAGAGATAGGTCTCTGTGGCCCATTTGGGGGTACAGAAGGTTGTTCAGCAACAGTGGAAGGAGGAACCATTGTTATGCCAAAATAATGATGTGGACAAGATTTATATTATTTCAATCATGGCTGGGTGATTCTGAAATGATGCTTTAAGTCAGTAGAATGGAAATAATTAAATATGCTTGACTTTTTAGAGTGTTAACAAGATAGTCAAAAGATTCATGGTAGGTTTTCAGTTTTCAAACTGAAACAAACATTGGACAATTAAATTGCAAGTGATTTTCATCAGAATTTAATAGCTGACATGGCTACTTGAAATAACAATAGCACTTAGGCTTACATACTGCTTCATAGTGCTTTACAGCCCTCTCTAAGCAGTTTACAGAGAAAGCATATTGCCCCCAACAATCTGGGACCTCATTTTACTGCCCTTGGATGGATGGAAGACTGAGTCAACCTCAAAGAAATATGCTAAAAGACTATCTACATTACATTAGAATTAAGCAACATTTAAGTTCCCTGGCTCCTTCATGGATTACTGCCTTGTCGTGGTGAAGGGGCTTGCGTAACTCAATGAAGTTATGAGCTATGCCGTGCAGGGCCACCCAAGATGGACAGGTCATAGCAGAGAGTTCTGACAAAATGTGATCCATTGGAGAAGGAAATGGCAACCCACTCCAGTATCTTTGCCATGAAAACCCCATGGACAGTACTAAAAGGCAAAAAGATATGACGCTGGAAGATGAGCCCCTCAGGTCGGAAGGTGTCCAATATGCTACTGGGGAAGAGCAGAGGGCTAGTACTAGTAGCGCCAGAAAGAGTGAAGCGACTGGGCCAAAGCCGAAAAGACGCTCAGCTGTGGATGCATCTGGTGGTGAAAGGAAAGTCCGATGCTGTAAAGATTTTTTCTCCATAGGAACCTGGAACGTAAGATCCATGAATCAAGGCAAACTGGACGTGGTCAAACAAGAGATGACAAGACTGAACATCAACATCTTAGGAATCAGTGAACTAAAATGGACAGGAATGGGTGAATTTAATTCAGAGGACCATCAGGTATACTAGCGGGCAAGAATCCCTCAGAAGAAATGGAGTAGCCTTCATAGTCAATAAAAGTAGGAAAAGCAATACTGGGATACAATCCCCAAAATGACAGAATGATCTCAGTGCGAATCCAAGGCAAGCCATTCAATATCACAGTAATCCAAGTCTATGCCCCAACCACTGGTGCTGAAGAGGATGAAATGACCGGTTCTATGAAGCCCTACAGCACCTTATAGAATCAACACCAAAAATGATGTCCTTATCATCATGGGGGATTGGAATGCTAAAGTAGGAAGCCAAAAGATAAACGAATAACAGGCAAGTTTGGCCTTGGAGTACAAAATGAAGCAGGGCACAGGCTGATAGAATTTTGTCAAGAGAATACGATGGTCATAGCAAACACTCTTTTCCAACAACCCAAGAGACGTCTCTACACATGGACATCACCAGACGGTCAACACAGAAATCAGATTGACTATGTGCTCTGCAGCCAAAGATGGAGAAGCTCTATACAGTCAGTAAAAACAAGACCAGGAGCTGACTGTGGCTCAGATCATGAGCTTCTCGTTGCAAAATTTAGGCTTAAATTGAAGAAAGTAGGGAAAACACTAGGCCACTCAAGTATGAACTAAATCATATCCCTGATGAATATACAGTAGAGGTGACAAATAGATTTAAGGAATTAGATCTGATAGACAGAGTGCCTGAAGAACTATGGAGGAGGTTCGCAACATTGTACAAGAGGTAGCAACTAAAACCATCCCAAAGAAAAAGAAATGCAAGAAAGCAAAATGGCTGTCTGAGGAAGCTTTGCAAATAGCTGAGGAAAGAAGGGAAGCGAAAGGCAAGGGAGAAAGAGAAAGATACACCCATTGAATGCAGAATTCCAGAGAATAGCTAGAAGAGATAAGAATGCCTTCTTAAATGAACAGTGCAAAGAAATAGAAGAGAACAATAGAATAGGGAGAACCAGAGATCTCTTCAAGAAAATTGGAGATATGAAGGGAACGTTTCATGCAAAGATGGGCATGATAAAGGACCAAAATGGCAGGGACCTAACAGAGGCAGAAGAGATTAAGAAGAGGTGGCAAAATTACACAGAAGAACTATACAAGAACGAGCTTAGCATCCCTGATAACCACGATGGGGTGGTCACTGACCTCGAGCCAGACATCCTAGAATGTGAAGTGAAATGGGCCTTAGGAAAGCTGAGCAACAACAAAGCTAGTGGAGGTGACAGTATTCCAGCTGAGCTATTCAAAATCTTAAAAGACGATGCAGTAAAAGTGCTACACTCAATTTGCCAGCAAATTTGGAAAACTCAACAGTGGCCACAGGATTGGAAAAGGTCAGTTTACATTCCAATTCCAAAGAAAGGCAATGCCAAAGAATGTTCAAACTATCGCACCATTGCACTCATTTCACATGCAAGTAAAGTTATGCTTAAAATCCTACAAGCTAGACTCCAGCAGTATGTGGATCGAGAACTTCCAGAAGTACAGGCAGGATTTCGAAGAGGCAGAGGAACTAGAGATCAAATTGCCAACATACGCTGGATCATGGAGAAAGCTAGGGAGTTCCAGAAAAACATCTACTTCTGCTTCATTGACTATGCTAAAGCCTTTGATTGTGTGGATCACAACAAATTGTGGCAAGTTCTTAAAGAGATGGGAGTACCAGACCATCTTATTTGTCTCTTGAGAAACCTATATGCGGGTCAAGAAGCAACAGTGAGAACTGGACACGGAACCACTGATTGGTTCAAAATTGGGAAAGGAGTCCGGCAAGGCTGTATTCTGTCGCCCTGCCTATTTAACTTATATGCAGAGCACATCATGAGAAAGGCAGGGCTAGATGAATCAAAAGTTGGAATTAAGATTGCCGGGAGAAATATCAACAACCTAAGATATGCAGATGATACCACTCTAATGGCAGAAAGTGAAGAGGAACTAAAGAGCCTCTTGATGCGGGTGAAGAAGGAGAGTGCAAAAGTTGGCTTGAAACTCAACATTAAGAAAACCAAAATCATGGCATCCGGCCCTCTCAATTCCTGGCAAATAGATGGGGAAGAAATGGAGGTAGTGACAGATTTTATCTTCCTGGGCTCCAAGATCACCACAGATGGGGACTGCAGCCAAGAAATTAAAAGACGCTTGCTCCTGGGGAGGAAAGCTATGGCAAATTTAGACAGCATACTAAAAAGCAGAGACATCACCCTGCCAACAAAAGTACGTATAGTCAAGGCCATGGTTTTCCCAGTTGCAATGTATGGCTGTGAAAGTTGGACCATAAGAAAGGCTGAACGCAAAGAATTGAGGCCTTTGAACTATGGTGCTGGAGAAGACTCCTGCGAGTCCCTTGGACTGCAAGGCGATCAAACCGGTCAGTCCTAGAGGAGATCAACCCTGACTGCTCCTTAGAAGGCCAGATCCTGAAGTTGAAACTCAAGTACTTTGGCCACCTAATGAGAAGGAAGGACTCACTGGAGAAGAGCCTAATGCTGGGAAAGATTGAGGGCAGTAGAAGAAGGGGATGACAGAGAATGAGGTGGCTGGATGGAGTCACTGAAGCAGTAGGCGTGAGCTTAAATGGACTCCAGAAGATGGTAGAGGACAGGAAGGCCTGGAGGAACGTTGTCCATGGGGTCGCGATGGGTCGGACACGACTTTGCAACTAACAACAACAACAAGTTCCCTGGAGAATTTGATATTACTAAAGAATTGCCCATCTGGGAAAGAATATTGTAAGTTGTAGTAGACTTTGTTAGGTAGAATCAGTTTGGAGTTTGTCTTTTTCTTTCACCTTTCTCTTTTGCTGTATACTCCAAATGTTTAGCAGCATTTACAAACAATATTTATTTTTTGGATGGCAAATGATCAGCAGAATAATAGGATATGAGGTGACATAATTCAACCATTTTATGTAATATTCCATCAGCCTCAAAAGATCACACAAGAAAGATGAAAAAACAGGTGAATGTTTCTATGTTGCTTTTTAGAATCAACATGTAATTGGCACTTGATACTAAATTCACTGACATGTGATATTGGGCCACATTATTCTAGAGTTGTCATTAATTATTACTGCCATATACGACAATACTGCTATAAAACAAGTAGGGAAAAGGAAATGTTTATGACAGAAGAACTAATACAATTGTGAAAACATGATTTCATATGGGTTTAAAAATAAGAAAATTGTGTCTTGAGTCATAAAGATTTACTACTGAAGTACAGAAATGGTTGAAATGTCCAGATCAGGTGGCTATTACTCCAGTTCTTGGAGAGCTGCAAATGCATCAGAGTGGTTGACAAATACATTTAAATATCATTAATGCCGCTAAACCTGGAAAGGCAATTAGTGGCAATAAAATTTGTATTGAATCTGGATAAATTTTAGGCAATTAGGCTTTTTCTAAATGTAATTTCTGGCCAAGTAATCCATGGGGACACATGACTTATCTACATTTATTACTCATTACAGCAGAGTACTGCCTGTCACAGCTGAACAGCAAGGGATTTATGATCATAAATTCAGATCTGCTAATGGACTGAGTAGTCTTTTTTTTTCCTGAAACACAAATCCCCAGGCAACAGGTACAAAATATAAATTGGCCATAGTGAAAGGACATACTTGTACATTTAGTTTGTTGATCTGTCCTTTTATATTGGAAGGGAGGGAGGGAGGGAGGAAGGGAGGAAGGAAGGAAGGAAGGAAGGAAGGAAGGAAGGAAGGAAGGAAGGAAGGAAGGAAGGAAGGAAGGAAGGAAGGAAGGAAGGAAGGAAGGAAGGAAGGAAGGAATCTCATAGAGCACAAACAAGGTCAGTGACACAATATTGTCACTAGGGTAAATTACACAACAGTAAGTTACCTTTGAGATTTCACCAAATTCTCCCTAGAATTTATTTCTAAACAGAAGAACACTAAAAAATAAGAAAGAAATTATGATGGAAGTTTTGGTGGTCAAGAAAGCACTGATGGACCTCTAGACCTATTTTTAAGAGAGACCCAGTGCAGTATGGAAAATGGAACCAGTATCAGGGCTTGGAACCCAGGATAGCATGAAGATTTGGGAGCAATCAGCTGATCTTAGGCAAGGTTTCTCCATGTCTATTGCACACGGTGATATTGAAGAATGAACCAGGTTGTGCAACCCTTCCTGAACCAACTACAGGGGGGCTTCTGCTATAGTACTGCTGACTAGCTATTTAGTAGTGTATGGCTTGGGGTTGGATATGCTGCAAGTTGGCTGGTGAGGAGTGATGATGTAGGTTCTTGGGTTCCACATGGGACTGCTCTTGAAGAACATTCAGAACAGGCAGCTAATCCAGGGTGCAGTAGCACAAGCAGTTTTAGGTGCACCGTGCTATGCTAGTGTAACACCACTGGTTTGTGGTAGGCATCAGACCAGGTTGTTTGTGGCACTGCCTGTTCCTAATGTTCTCTCTCTATGCCACAATATCTGACAGATTTCTCAGACCTTAAGTTAGGTCCTGGTTTCTCTTTGAAACAATGTCACTGACCATGACTTAGGAATCATATCTTCGCTATCATATCACTTGATGAATAGAATAGCTTCTATCCTGAGATCTGGATGACCTCACCTCTGTTAGTCTTCCAGATCTTCTTGAAGTCATGAAGTCACCTTTCCCTCAGATATTGGGGGCAGATTGTTTAGTGAACCTGGCTTGCATGAGATTATGATTGTGTGATAATTTCTAAGAGCTTCGGTTACATTGTAATATTGGAATTTTTAAATGTATTATTGCAGAAATTTCCAAACTTTCCTGGCTCATGGTGCCCTTAGAGACTTATGGTGCCCCTAATGATTCCAAAATGGACACTGTGGTATCCAAGGATATCAAAGCAAACTCACTAATGTCATGGGGCATAAACAAAAAGCGCATTGCACACATAGAATACCAGTCAGGTCTACCCAGAGTCCCAATTTCTTGCCAATGTCATGGGTTAAATGTAGCAGTGCTCAAAATTTGTTGGATGAGAACTTCTGTTTTGTGCTTGGGGCTCACTAATATAAACAAGATGTATCTATGTCAGGGGTAGGGAACTATGGCCCTTTTATGACTTGTGGACTTCAGCTCCTAGAATTCCTGATCCTTACTTGCTCAGGAATTCTGGGAGTTGAAGTCCACAAGTCATAAAAGGGCCATCGTTCCCTACCTCTGATCTATGTGACTCTAGTTTGTCATATTAGAATGTGCAGTAAATGAATCAATACAGTCTTCCACATACTAACTTTTTATGCTCCCCTACACCCATCTGAGTCTCCCATCCATCCTTATCTTTTATATATTTTATACAATTTAGCTTTTTTTTAGTTTTTAATTATTTATTTTATACTTCCCAACCTTTTATAACTTCTTTTATATTTCCACAATTTTTATGCTAGGTCAATAGATAGAGAAAAAAACAGACACATAGATTTTCTATATGTTTATGTTTATGTTTCTTTACCATGTACTGTGTCCAGCTGGTATGGTACCCAGCTCCTTACACTGATCGATATAGAGTGATTTGAAGATGTTTTCAGAAGAAAGAAAGGTGAACTTTTTATATTCTTACTTTTTAAAATAGTTATTTCCATATGTTTTAGTATTAACAGATGAAATAAATATACTTTTTCTGAATCAACTCCTTATTCAACTAGGAAACATCACTCTGTTACTGAAATGCATTGATCACTTTAATCTTCACTTATTTAATGTTTTGCATAGTATGTCAACAGTGGCGAATGTGGGAAAAAAGAAGCTCATAAAAATAAATTCAGCTTTCCTCAGGAAATTGTTAATGTAAAGAAATAGCATAAATTATCAACAGGCACTAGATTTAAAGAGAATATCTACCCTTGCAGAGCATTGGAAGCTACAGCTGGTGCAGAGTGAAGCCGTCCGAGTAGTTTGGGGGGCCCCCAGAATGTCCCCCTGTAACACCACTGCTCCGTAAGTTGCATTGGTTACCAGTCTGCTTCTGGGTGCTATTCAAGGTGTTGGTGATCACCTTTAAAGCCTGGCATGGGTCCAGGTTACTTGAGGGACCCTCGTACCCCACTGGGATTGGCCAGTACCACTCGTGCTGCAGATCCCATCAGCCTGATTATTCCAGCTGGCAGACTCCAGGAGGAGGGCCTTCTCTGCTGTTGCTCCTGCCCTCTCAAACATCTTGCCCCTCTGGAACATCTTGCCCTAACCTTCCTACCTTTTTGTAAGGGCCTAAAGACGTGTCTTTGCCAGTCGGCTTGGGGACCCAGTGGGGGAACAGCACAATGGAGGTGGTTGATTGAGTAATAACAGATACCAGCTCTCCCCACCCTCTGCCCCCACTCTCCCCATGTGTCTTTGTTTTTAATGTTTGTTTTTAACTTTTCAAGTTTTAGCTTATCTGTAACTGTAAGCTGCCCAGAGTTACCCTATGGTAAGATGGGCGGCCAATAAATTTTATAAATAAAATTAAATAAATACATAAATATAATAAATAACTAAAAATCCCCCAAAGGAAAATATGTTTTTAGATTATCTATGTAAATGGCTGGCTGGACTATGTGCATCAGGCTCCCACCCAGCTGTTCATTTCCCCAAAATGTTAAATAAGTACAGTCTCCTGATATTCAATATCCTTTAGGAAATATCCCAGGGAACACATGTCAATACTATGAACCCACCCACCCCGAAGATATTTCAGTGGCTTTCCATTCAGAAAAAAACAGTCCATATCTAAATTATGAATGCTTTACAAATCTCTTTTATTTTCTTTGAATAGTAATACAACCATATTACTATTGTGGAGGGTGTTTAAAAAAAGTAAAGTTGGGAAAAGGATAAGACAGTGATTCGAATGCCGGCTGATGAGGTTGATGGATAAACTCTCTTCCTCCTTGGAACAAGGGAGCCCTTGGGGACATGCTGGGATGGGGTACAGTTTTCCTTGAGGTCCATGGATCCCTTTGTCCTCCTCCCCTCAGGAAAGCAGCAGTTAGTTCTGTAGGTCAGCCAAAAAGGAGGAGTGATTTCTGATGCTTCCTGTCCAGTTTTCCACACACATCAATGGGGAAGCTGGCAAGAAGTTGGAAGTTACTCCTGCTTCCGCTGCTTTTTTACCTGCCAATGGACATTTTGTTTCTATGTTTAGGTAAAGAAATATCTCCAAAAGGATGGCTCAATGGGTCTCAGGTTGTCTAGCAGTCTTCTAACTCAGTGGCCCCCAATCTTTTGGGCACCAGGGACCGGTTCCGTGGAGAGAAGTTTTTCCACAGACCGGAAAGGGTGTGGTTTTCCATACTGCCTGCATCCTGCAGATGGGGCTTCGCTTGCTTGCACAGCACAGTTTCTGGCGTGATGTGGACCCCTGTTCTAACTGGATCTGTGAGAAGCAGACCTGGAACAGGAAAGGACTTGATTTTTCCTAAACTAAAGGAGCATTAAATCAGTCTTTTATATCTGATATCTGCCAATGGACATTTTGTTTCTATGTTTAGGTAAAGAAATATCTCCAAAAGGATGCTCAATGGGTCTCAGGTTGTCTAGCAGTCTTCTAACTCAGTGGCCCCCAATCTTTTGGGCACCAGGGACCGGTTCCGTGGAGAGAAGTTTTTCCACAGACCGGAGGGGGTGTGGAACAGGAAAGGACTTGATTTTTCCTAAACTAAAGGAGCATTAAATCAGTCTTTTATATCTGATAGACATCCAAATGTGTTTGACTACAGTTCCTATCAATCCCAGCCCGTACCACTGGAAGGAATATGTTTGTCATGTGCTCTTTCTTCCTTCCCCCCCCCTTGCAACATCATCTCCAATCCAGAGATGACAGATGAGTATCAGGAAGAGAATTGCAAGCGGACCTGCCAATCTGTTTGCTCTTTCTGCTTCACAACGGGATTTGCTGCCAAAGAAAGAAGCAGCTGCTCACTTTAAGGAATAACATATTTCTTTGCTCCTGGAAACTGTTGCAGGAAAAATGGCATGCAAATGTCCAGCTGCCCTCAAAGCTCTCTCCCATTTGTGCATATCTTTTATCTGAATCGCTGCCTTCAGTTTTCCTTGTTTCTGAACAAGTGTTCAAAGTGTTCAAAGACACCTTTGTGAGGGAAGAGAGAGAGCTTTTAATTAGGATCAGGTTCCTTACTGTTGCCAAGATTGCTAAGTAAAATGCCACCAAAGCTAAGTTTTACATGTGGTTTTATAGTCCATATGCAATAAACCAGACCGATTGAAAAGTTTGCCCAGTTTCCCGTGTTTTTTTTTTTGCTAAAATATGTAACAAGATTTAAGCATGAACTTTAAAAATACAGATTGTCTTTGTGGAAACTTGGAAAACAAAACCGAACATACAAATTTAAAAGTAAGCAGGCAACCTCTGATACACCACAAAAATAAAATATGTATTAGTGAAGGTCTAGATTTTTAGTTCTTTCAATAGCTACTTAAACTTTCAATGAAGAGCAAAAGCAGGAGAAATAAGTAGGATAAACAAATTCAAAAGATGGATTCGTGAATACCAAAGTGCATTTGACTTATATCATAATAGAAGCAATAACCAATAATAGTTACATATATTTATCGCATATTTGACCTTGCCCATCACGGCTATATTTTAAGCATAGATATTTGGACAGGAAGTTCCCTGTTTGTGTGATGCGTGCATAGCTGACTGAAAGGACCTTTTGCAGATGTACATGATAAACATATAGTTGCTCTGGAGGCAGCAGTGAAGTGACAGCAGTCCAGGGGTCCAATTTTATTCCCTGTTATCCATAGGTACTAAAGATATGTGAGTAATTTCTGCAAAGCATCATGGATCAAAATACACCCTATCAAAAATGAATACTATTGGTGAAATAGGTAAAGGAGTAAAATATAGAAGTCTGTCTGTACATTGTCACAGACTAAGCTAAGCTAATGGAATCCTTGGTATTCTCTGAGCTTGATTGTTTTCTTGCAGACATTTCATTACCCAGCTAGGTAACCTCATGAGTGCTAGTGCTAATGAGTGTAGGTCATTTGGGTAGACATACCCAATTCCAGCAACCGTTCCTTATATGTTTTAGCCTTCAGTCCCCTAATCATCTTTGTTGCTCTTCTTTGTACTCTTAGAGTAATAATAATAATAATAATAATAATAATAATAATAATAATAATAATAATAATAATAATAATAATAATAATAATAATAATAATAATAATAATAATAATAATAATAATAATAAAGTTGGAAGGGACCTTGGAGGTCATCTAGTCCAACCCCCTGCTCAGGCAGGAAACCCTATACAATTTCGGACAAATGGCTGTCCAGTCTCTTCTTAAAAACTTCCAGTGTTGGAGCATTCACCGCTTCTGGAGGCAGGTTGTTCCACTGGTTAAGTGTATGTATGTATGTATATTCTGAACTAGAAAAACACAGGCTCATTGATATCTATGGAGGTTTGGAAAATCAGCAATGCAATACAAATGAAAGAAAATTCTTATTTATTTTCATTGCATCGGATTTTATTTGCATTAGACCTAGAAGCCACAGTTGGCATTCAGATGTGCAGACATACATTTAGTTGTAATTTATCTTTACATTGTAAAGAATTTCAGTTTGTCATAATTTTAGAGAAACATACGTTCTCATGATCATGACCAATATAGAGTATGATAGCCTGAGAATCTATATTTATTTACATGTTCAACACTATTATCATTTTTTATGAATGTCATTTTAGCAAAAATAATAAATTTGGAGTTATAATCTGTTTCTTATGGATTTAATGCTATCCTTTCCATTTCCTTGTCATTAAAATAAAAATGTATTCATAATTTAGAACAAATATAAAAGAATATATGATGCACTAAATGAAAGAGATGATACAATAAAATAGGAATATTTTACTAAATGATTGCTGATTGGAATAAAAGGAAGAGAGAGTTGAAAACTGCTATTTTTTGCATATTTAATAATACATAATGATGTTGAATAATTTGCCCACTGGTGCCTTGTAGTAATTAACATATTAAAGTTTGATAATAACATATTTTCTTCCCTTACATTGCACTGACAGATGTTCTAATGATCCTTCTTTCAGTAAAGTGATAGCCATTTTGTTCCCCCCTATTGACTTCCTCATTACCTCTCCTATTTAAAAAGCAAAACAAAGCCACACCGAATAGGGCCACTTTTGTAAATATATATACAGTCTCAGTCCTGAAGGATAGTACCATCTAAAAAAGAAAGAAAGAAATTTTGCAGGATAGGAGTCCAAATGGATGTTCAACTAGGCCTTAACCTTTGAAAACCTGCTGATATTGAATAGTCTTGTGCTGGTTGTCATGCCAACTGATACCAGAGGAACATTCTGCCGGGTGTTCATCTTCTAGAAAGCTTCACCAGATGTCTTCAACAAATTGCACGAAAAGCCTTCAGTGTGTCATCCTTGTTAGAAGGGTTGCTTAAAAAAAAAATGACTAAAGAGATGTCCCTGTCTCCATGATAGATAAAGCTGAGCCATAAAATATGTAAACCTACGCTAGACTCAGAGTAAAGCAGTAAAATCTCTCCCTCCTTTCCCTTTCCCCTCCAAACTCCACTCTCCTTACTTCCTGTAGCAAGATTTTTAAAATATTTATGTTCTTATTTCTGTGTGCAGCACAAGGATATTATGCTTCACAGCTGACATCGCCTGGCAGTGGAAACCTAGAAGCATCTGGCTGACAGGAGAGAACAAGAACAAGTTCATAAATTATTGATTTACATAAATCAACACTCTTTAAATATTGGTCTTTTGAAACTTCTTTTCCCCCTACCCCTCCTGAGGATTTTTAATCCAAATTGGATGCTTTTAGCTATATACCTCCCCCCTCCCCAACAGGTAATCATAAAATTTCAGATACGCTACAACAAAAGTTGGAGATTGTGTAAATGTTGAGATTCCCGCAAAGCCATTGTGTGGAACTACAATATCTGAACTGCAAAAATCCAGACCATCATCAGACAGCAACAAAAAGGTAGTAGTGGTTGTTCTTCTTACTCTCGGAAGGGTTGTCCAAAGTTTTGCAGTCTGGATCTGATAATCCCAATGTTTGGAAAACTACTTATTTGGGATCCTTGGCAACAGTCAACAAGGCTGATCAATACCCATCCACTGACCAAACTTGGAATATTTCAGAGATGGGGATAGATCAGATGTATTCAATAAGAACTAATAGCAAAAGTTTACAAATTCCAAAAATATACAAAAGAGGTCTTCATAGAGAGTTATTAAAGCACAACAGAAGCCTATCTCTTCTCCCTTCCATTGGGAGAAAAAGAAAGGCTCACTTTGGGAGGAAAGCAGCTGAAAAAGGATTGGCTTGATTAAATCAATGTTTCATATATTATTTTAATTGATATATGAGGACATGAGATTGCATTAAAACCACTTTTGTGGCTCTTACAGAAATTCTACCTCTTTCTTGCTTGTAGCTAAGGATGCTTTTTGGTAGACAATTTATTATCTAATGCAAATAGCTTCTTTCAATATGTAGTAATTCTATGGTCATTTTTGTAATTCATGCATAATTACAAAGATTCAGGGTTTCATGTCCATTTGAAATTAAAATAATGTCAACAACAAGCAAATGGTTGTTTGTGCTTTCTCCATATTGATGTATAAAGTTAATAATGTTCTTTTTTTAGCACAACTGAGAATTAATGACACCATTAAAAGCTAATGATGGCAAATTATTTAACTCTCATTAAAATGTTTTTTTTAAAGCAGCATTAAGCTGTAGCTTGTATAAGAAATTATGTTTCTACATGCATTTGGGCATAATCCATCTAGACTCTAGAAAATCTTTTATAACTACTCTTGCATAAACAGCTTCCTTCTACTGGAACTCATGTTTTCTAAGGGTTTCTTCTGCATTTTGCAAGTTATATTTCATGAATTGGAAAAAAAATGAGAAGGTGTTTCATACAATTCATTAAGTTATATACAATTGTCATCCCTAATTTTGCATCCTTTCAGTGTATCAGATTATATTTTTCATAATGTGCAGCCAGGATAAAGAAAAACATTTGAAACACATTTTTAAAGATGCTGCTATTCACACTTAGCTATTCTTAGAAGTAAGAATGAAACTGTCAGATTTGCTTTTGATGAGATGTAATAACATTTCTTTGGGTGGACTCAAAAACCTATTCAAGGTCATACTGAGGGAACCTATCAGAGAATGCCAGGTTTTAAACTGCCCTGGGTAGTAGAAAAACATCCTAGAGCAGCGGCCTCCAACCTTGTGGGCACCAGGGACTGGTTCTCTGGAGAGAGGTTTTTCTATGGACCAGAGGGGACGTGGTTTTGTGTGCTGCCTGTATCCTGCAGATGGGGCTTTGCTTGTTTGTGTGGACCGGTTGCTGGCATGCAGTGGACCGGTGCTGGTCCATGGACTGGGGCTGGGGCCCCTGTCTTAGAGGAAGGTAGATGTAATAAACGTCCACATTGCTGCCAAGAAAAATTACATGGACTTGTCCTTGAAGTCATTAGGAATCAGAATTAATAGGTTTGACTTTAGTTGAAAGTTTGCCTGGTCTGTTTGCCTTTCATAATGTTCTGGTTATTTTTTATAAAGCAAAATTGTAACTGTATAGAAAAAAAATCATAACTGTTTACATTCCGTGTATATTTTTATATATGCATTCTTTATACATAACTTTGTCTAGTATATGCAGCTGTTAATTTAAATTGGCTGCCGTTTTTGTAATGTCAATCAAATATTGATTTGGTTGTAGACCAGCAAATAGAATGTAGAAATCAGGGCTAATGGTAAAAATCAGGGCTAATGGTAAAAATGTATGTGTATTCTAAAATTTCTAAAATACCTAAAACAGTTTAGAGTTAATATTACGGTGTACTGTGCAGACTATTGTGCAGTACTTGGCTGTGAAGTCAGATTGATCTGATAATAACATTTTAAGATAAGGCAAAGTAGAATGACCAGAGTATTTAGTAAACTGTGGAAATAATAATTCCTAGCATGCTCCTGCATAGAGACGATAGTAGAACATAACATGTTCTGTCAATTCAATTATTCCACCACCATGTGGACACAGTTTCTGCTCGAGGAGGATTATTTTGTATCTTCCTTCAGTAACAGCAGTTGGAAGGGCATTGAATTTGGCTAAAGAAAGACCCTTCATTATGTGACTGAGATATCTGGCTGGTTGGAAAAGAAGTGCAAGATGGCTCAAGAATGTGTTTTGGGTAAAGGTTGAGAAGTTGGCTTGCAACTCTAAATCAATGGCTCACTATCTGAGATCAGTTAGAGCACCTTTGTAGATCATCAAGGTGATAGTTGGCCATGAATAGCCATACAGCTACTGTTTGGCTTGTATTGCCTGGCTCCAAGAACACTGGTCATCATTAGAGGAGCCAAAAGGACCGGAAAGAAAAGGATCTTAAGCCAGTGGGAGAAGGTGTGAATTCAAGCAGAAGTTTCAGTTTTGACAAAGGCCAGCTTCATGGTGAAGGACTGTGTTCGAAATGCAGCGAGGTGCTTGAAAGGTGGTTCTCAGAAATTTCGTAATGTAATTTTTCCTATTTCCATTCTTTAATACTAATGCGGTTCGTTCCATGTCATTTTTCCCCATGGTAGACTTTTGCAACTTTTAACAGAAAAACATGTTTATTTATTTAGCCTATTTTATTTGATTTGGGAAATTAATGTTAGTTGACTTTGTTTTATAGCAGAATTAAAACGTTTGCAAAATGCAATGGATACATAACAACCAGATTAGTTACCAGTACAAGCAAAATTCTTTAACATCCCTGAACAGCAGACAGGTTATTGTCTCACAGCTCTTCCTTAGGAATTTTGCAACTTTATTTGCCACAACTTCAGTATTTAATAATAGGACTGAACTATAAACTTGGGCAGTGAAGGGTACATTAGCTCAAATTCTATGACAGAAGCTTTAAAAATTAAAGTCAAGGAACTACTATAAGAAGCAACATTTTGGCCAGTTGCAAAGTTGGGTATTTTTCCTGGAAATAGCAGCATTGCAGTTAACACTTGAGACAATATTTGAGCAATCCCAATTATAGTTCTGCACCTGCTCTGTTGAACTTAAAAAGCATAAAACTCATGTCTGTACCCTTTCTGTCTGTATTACAGATGATTCTATGCTGCTTCAGTCAGTTGTATTTAAGTGGTTTACAAGATCATCAACATACACGTCATAATCTTTATTACAATAGTACTTGTCTGGGACACTACACATCCTTTTCACGACCTGTTTTCCTTGCTACCTTCTGGGAGGAGGCTTCGTGGTATCTGAAGCAGAACATCCAGATTCAGTCACAATTTAGTTCCATACAGTATCAACCTTGTGAACTCTCAAGCTTCCTCTTTCCGCTATGTATTCAAAATGGACAGTGATTAATATTTATATGTATTTATATATAAGGGTGTAGATATATACATATAGCATGTCTATATGTGTGTTATGTATGTTTACACTTTTGAGAGCAGGCAAAAGAATTTCATTTTTAATGTGTGCCAGTGTGTCCACAGTAAAAAAATGACATTAAAGGTTATCTTATCTTATTTTATCATACTTATGAAAATATAAAATATTATCTTATGTAGCTCCCTGAATATCAAATGAGAAGGTGCAGTTTTATTTCAGGCAGTTGACCATTTAGTGATGGCACAATAGGACCTACCTTCAATCTTGCAAGATTTTCTTAATGTAGCCTTACAACAAAGTAGTATTACCGTAGTTCATCTAGTTGTGTCTCCTGTCTGGTTTACCTGGCTTACTTAGAGAAACTGCCTGGAATACGCTTTATGGGTAAATATCTACAAGTATTGGCACTTATCAAAACTATTATTTATTTACAACACTTCAAGTCCTTATCTTCCATTTCTGACCTTTAACTTCATGGTGACACATTGCAAGGAAGGGAAGGGGGGAAAAATTACACCATGTTCAAATACTGTCAACATTTATACAATCTTCTTGTCTTCAATTATTTTTCCAATCCAAAAAAGCATAGAATAATAAAAAGTCTTTGCAGGGAGGTCACAAAGAGATACTTGTATAGCTGTGCATGCTTAGAGTAGTTGTTTCTGCTTGATGCAATATTTCTTCAACATATTTAAGATTAAACCTAGATTAAGGTATCCTAATAACAAACACAAAGTTAATTAGTCCTAACTAACAGCCAAGTTGTAAACAATGAGAGGTCAGCTGCACCCTCAGGAAAATGAACATTAGTGAGACATTTTAAAGCACTGTCTGTTTTTATAGGCAGTGCAGGGAAAGGCTAAACCAATAAAATGTGATCTTTCCCTTCTGCATTTTAATAGTAGCCTCTAAAGGACAGAGCATATCCCTCTGCTTTAATGACAAAACTTTGCACCAAGCTAATAATGATATGTAGGTAAAGAAAATTACTGTCATTTCACTTTGATCCTGACCACTGAATGTAACAAGCAAATAGCAGTCAAGCCCATGTCAGTTGCCAGCATCTTCTGGGAGGTCATATCCCAGTGTGGACAATAGAATACTCTCCAAAGGTCACTTTGAGGTTTACACAGTTTACACAATGTGATAATTCTTAAAGATTTCAAACAATTATGTTTGTGGGCAGGGGACTCCCAAGGTCCTAACAACAAGAGCAGCCAGAAGAAGAAAAAGTGTCAGAGAAATTATTTGGAAATGCTAGGTATGAGCATATGTTGTTGATTATGACTTCATTTTCTTTTGAATCTTCTTTGGTTCCATGCCATACGTGCATGGCCTTGGAGTTTTATAGTTCTGAAATAGCCTTATCATTTGGTGAAGGCTATTTCTGACCACTGAATGTAACAAGCAAATAGTAATCAAGTCCATGTCAGTTGCCAGCATCTTCTGAGAGGTCAAACAAACTCTGCAAATTTTAAATCAGAAGGCTTTTCAAAGCTTTTCCTTGCTAGGACCTCCTACTCAGAGAATCTCAGCATTATGCACTGCAATGAACTTATTAAATGAACAAATAACAGAGTGCAAAAAAATCCTCTAGCTCTCCAGAATTCATGTAATTTGCATAAGGATTTCAATTTAATGACTCTGGGAACTCTGATTTCTTCTGTAATAAGATGTTTTCATTTAAATAACCATAAGCCTTTTCTAGACCATGTTGACTCAATTACTGAATTCAAATACAAAAATCAAAATACAGGGAGTTCTTGACTTACAACCACAATTGAGTCCCACATTTCTGTTGCTAAGCATGGCGGAGTCATTTTTTTTACTTTTTGTGCCATGGTTGTTAGGTGAATCATTACAGTTGTTAAGTGAATCCTGCAGTTGTTAAGCAACTCTGGCTTCCCTCATTGACGTTACTTGTGAGAAACTCCCTAGGAAAGTTGCAGATGACAATCCCAGGAGTTAAGGGCTCCGAACTCATTGTAAATATATGCCAGATGCCAAGCATTGAAGTTTGACCACATGACTGTGGAGATGCTGCAATGGTCATAAGTGTGAAAATTGGTCATGAGTAACTTTTTTCAGTGCTGTTGTAACATTCAATGGTTATCTTAGTTGTTCAGAAGTGCTCCTGGACAGAGGCAAACTTACTTTTCCTTTCTAGTAGCCCATTTTGCTAGTAACTGAAATAATGAGTGTCACTATTATGCACCAATTCATGTGATTCTTTTTTCTAATAGCGTGAAACATGAAAATTTGAGACAGATGGATATATTAGGGCTATGGAAAGAAGGCCACTTGGTTCACAGAACTATTACAATTGTGATCACCAACAGTGTTCTCCTCTGAGGTTGCCTTTGCCATGGAAAGACACTGGGTGGATTGCTTCACTTTACCAGGCTGATTCGTATCAGGGGAGATATGTGCTGCACATGAACAACATACCTTGAACACTATTGAAGATTAGAGATACAAAGTGGTCAGTTCATAACACAAGGACACAGAATGACACAGTGGCTCTGGTACAGCATCTAAAAGTGAGGCATCTTTTAGTTTTACAGACACATCAAAGCGCTGTTTGAATAAACCTTTGACTGAAATAAAGCAGACCTTATACACATCTCAAACAATATGTCTGTTTTGATTCTATCACCTAGAGGAAGTCCCTTGGAGCAACATCTTATTAATAATCATAGTCAGGACACACCATTGTTCCGGAAGACAGTGTTATGACAGCAACATTTTATTTAGGTTCAGGATGTTAATTAACAGCAAGAAGTATGCAGTTTGTTAACATTTCCATTAAATCTTTCTCCACGTCTATTCCCTTCAGCTCTTTCCTTCTTTGCAGAGCTATACATCATCTCTTGAAAGTAGTAGGAAGAGACTTTTAACACAGCCTGATGAATCACAAAAGAAAATTCTTTATGAAGCTTGTTTTCCATATGAAAAAGTAAGCAACATAAATGGCTTGCAACATTTCCATTTCTTTTCCTCCTCTCTTTTTTTTTGAATTGTGTCCTAAGTGCTTATGATTGTTCCCAGTATTCAGCATTCAGTCATTAAGTAGCTTTGAAACAACAGGAAGAGAAAAAGGAAACATTTTGTACCTGTGGCATAGACTTGGGCAACATAATTTTAAGCAAACTTCTGTTTATCCATTTAGATCTAAATTATTCAGCGACACAAAGATGTATGAATTGATGAAAGGCAAATAATATATCTCTGAGCCATTAATAGTCAATTCTTTCTCCCAGTTACAGGTTTTTGGGGTGGGAAGAAAGAATTGCATTGATTTTTCTATCTGAATCCAATTCTCTAACAGTTGTTACTCCAACTGTTAGTTGGCGGAGTCAGCTGGGTGGGAAAAGAGATGATTCTTCAGATGGTGAGATAAATAAGTCATGCTTCTTCTTACTGCACAATAATAATCTCTTTGGAGACAAAAAAAAATCCCTGGTTTTGCACCCCACTTATGTATTCAGGCAAAATGATCACTGTGCACAAAAGCTTCTTTTAGTATATATTACAGGAATATCCCATTGAGAAGAAAATAGGAAGATGCTGTCATTATGTTTTTAGTCTTTTTTCTCTCCATTTTTTTTACCTGAATCAGAGGTAGGTAAACATGGCACTTTTAAGAAAAGTTTGCTTAATTCCACATAGCTTTTTCATGGCAGAACAAAACTAGGCATAATTAAAGGAAAAGAGCTGAACTTATACAATCATACCTATATGCTAATAACTACTAGCAGTTCTCATGTATGTATCCTGAGAGCCCCCAATCAAACATGTAAACATGTATTGTGCCTGTTGATCTGTACTGATGTATAGATCTGATAGCAATGTCCCGTGTGCACAGGTGCTCTTTATCTTAATAATGAATACCCACTCAATGTTTAGGGGGGGAAAAGCAAAGACAGTTGGATTCATTCTGTTTGTGTTCATGTTTATTTCTATGCCAATAAGTAATTGGTATTCTTACGATTCCCACCAGCCAGTAAAGTTAAGTGAGAGATGTTTCCTTGTTTGTCTCAAGAGCCAACCAATCAATCATCACTATAGCCAGCTTCTCCTGAATTTTTATTGAATTGAAAAGGAACCCATAGGCTTAAAAGGTTTACATCTCCTTCAGAACAAGCTTTCATGAGGCTTAAACGTTTGTATTCAAGCTTGAGAGAATTGCACTGGAGTTACAGAGAAAGAGTGGAGCTGAGGAAAGAAGTGGTCCATCTTATATCACCTTCTCTTCTTTTTATTTTCTTTTTCCTGCCAATCTGCAATATTGACATAGTCTTCAAAACTTCCTGATTTTATTTATTTATTTTGGTGTGTTTGGAGGAACAATTCTGGTTACATCTTGGAATTTCTCTCTGGAAATCCCTTATCACACATGTTAGTCAACAGATCATTAGGCACACCTAGAAAACAATTAACTATTTTATCCTATTACAGGAATTCATTATGGTGAGAACCGAAGCAGGCATTGCAGCGTTGGATTTCTCAGCTGAAAGATTCAGCCTCACTTCCTTTTTCTCAAGTTGTTTAACAGAAATACAGGATGCTGATCTTTTTTCCTAGTTCAGACTCTTTCCCCCTACATGCTATTTTGAGAGCAATGCAACAAAAATCTGTCAAAGAAGATCACTGAATTTAGAAATTACATAATAATAATAATAATAATAATAATAATAATAATAATAATAATAATAATAATAATAATAATAATAATAATAATAATAATAATAATAATAATAATAATAATAATAATAATAATAATAATAATAATCTAATAATAATTTAAACTGATGAACTGGCAACATCAGATATTCCAATAGTAAAGGAACTGCAAGTCTTAATACTTTACTGATACATACAAACCTAACCACTTCCAAACTTGGAAAATGTCCATTTATCTACTCCTTTCTTTATAAACACCTATCCTGAATATTTTCTCTTCCTATCCATAACAAGCATGTAACCTATTTGGCTAGCACAGAGCTCCTTCTCTGACTCTTATCTCAGAATCACAAGGGGATGTTTCAGGAACCCATTGTTTGATCACCTTTTTGTAATGCCTTTTCTTGTTATTATCTAAATTTCAAAACAAGTCAAGGAGAACTATCAATACTAGCAGCAGCAGCAGCAAATCTGCACTTCTGAATTTATTGATATTCATTTCTGATCATAATTAAGTCAGAGGTGGAAAATATGAAGCCTTGAGGACACATATGAGTTCCTAGCAGTTCTTCAGTAGACCACCTTTAAATTATGTCACTGAATTTCTGGTGACATATAAAAATCCACAAACTTCACCTCTCCCATTGTTACCCTCATATCTCAATCTCAACCACTTCTTTTTTGGTCTGAAGAAAGCTTTCCCAAATCACAATGTTTTCCAGTATGAATTACATGATCCATTGAAACCCAAATGTAATTATTCTATTCAAAACTAATAAAGATAAATACTTTTTCAAGTTGAACTTGACTCCTAGCAACTCATTCATCTGAATCTATGTGAATCTATGTGGAAAAAATATGTTAGTTTCGCAACTTTGGCAGAAATACATGTGTTGCACAAATTAAGAAGTTGAACCAACTAATATGGCCTTCTCATTGGAGATGGCCAGTGTAAGAAGGAGAACTAATCCCCTGCTCAAATAGGAAATCCTATACCATTCCAGACAAATGGCTGTCTAATTTCTTCTTAAAAACGCTAGTAGGGAAGAACCCATAATTTCTGGAGGCAGCATTTCCATTGGTTAATTATTGTCACTGACAGAAAATTTCTCCTCAATTCTAGGTTGGATCTCTCTTTGATAAGCTTCCATCCATTACTTCTTGTCTTGCCCTCAGGTGCTTTGGAGATTAGGTTGAGCCCCATAATCTCTGTGACAGCCCCTCAAATATTGGAAGACTGCTGTCATTTCACCCTTAGTCCTTTTCTTTGCTAAAGTAGATATTCCCAGTTCCTGCAATTTTTGGAATAGAATAAAATAACAGAGTTGGATGGGACCTTGGAGGTCTTCTAGTCCAACCCCCTACTCAGGCAGGAAACCCTATACTGTTTCAGACAAATGGTTGTCCAATCTGTTCTTAAAAACATCCAGTGTTGGAGCATTCACAGCTTCTGGAGGCAAGTTGTTCCACTGATTAATTGTTCTAACTGTCAGGAAACATTGTATGGTTTCATTGTACAGTTTAGCCTCCAGTCCCCTAATCATCTTTGTTACTCTTCTCTGCAATCTTTCTACAGCCTCAACATCTTTTTTAATGTCATGGTGACCAAAATTGCATGCAGTATTCTAAGTATGGTTTTACCAAAGCAGTATAAAGTGGTACTAACACTTCACATGATCTTGATTCTATCCCTCTGTTTGTGCAGCCTAGTACTTCATTGGCTTTTTTTTTTTACAGCTGCAGCACACTGCTGGCTCATATTTAAGTGGTTAGTTCCTAGATCCTAGATCTCTCTCACAGTTACTGCTATTGATCCAGGTTCCACTTATTCTATATCCATGCATTTGTTTTTTCTTGCCTAACCTTGCTTTTCTCACCACTGAATTGCATTTTGTTGGATAGGGCCCAGTGTTCATGTCTGTCATGATCTTTCTGGATCTTGAGCCTATTTTCTAAAGTGCTGGCAAATCTCCCCAGCTTTGTGTCATCTGCATCTGTATTTGGCTTATTCATGAATGGGTTATCTGTGAGTATATATGGATAATACTTTTTAAAATAGCCTTATATCTCATATTTACTAGCAGATAAACCTATTCACAACTAAGCCGACTCTTGAAGTTTTTAATCATAAAAAAATCATAAAAATGTCACCTGCAATAAGCATTTGTGAAAATTAAAACATACAGAAGGGTGGGATTATCTTCAGATGGGTCTATATGTTAGTATATAAGGTAATCAAAATTTAAAAATCAATAGTGAAACCGGTAACAATGCGAGTTGGTGAGTTTTCCTCTGCTGGGTATATTCAAGCCATCTGTTGGGAAGGATTTAATTTGGGTTCCTGCAATGATCAGAGGATTGAACTGAACAGCCATAATCCATTGATTTCATTAATCATCCATGTTATTAGCTCAGTTCCAGTTCATAAGTTGTTACATTACATTTGCATCAAAGTTACTCAGTATTTAATCAAGAATGCTCTACAAGGTTCTGAAAATGTGAAATGCTCAGTTCATGTCTGAATTATCATTCTGGTGGAAATTTATAAATTGATCAACGATATTGGCCATTCTCCTATTCAAGCATCTATGCAATAAGTGTCACTGAATTTGGATTCATAGTAAGAAAGAATCCATTCCATTTTACATCAAATATATATGCCTTGATTGATAGCATGGCTGCATCAGAAATGTTGTATTTTACCTGTAAAAATGATAATATTAACAAATACCTAACTCCAATGAAAGATAAAATACTTTATAAGCATACATATTGAACTTCCAGGAAGAATATTAACTTAAGAATGGTTTGTACTTTGTTTTTCTATTTGTATATTAAGTGAATCCCTTCAAAAGCTGGCTGTATAGTTCTTTTTTCCCCCCATAACAGACATTTTTATCTGAAAGATGCTCATGATTAAAATGTCAATTAACCTTCATTATTTTACCCTCTGGGATGCTAAACTAAACACCAAGTAACTTTCATATAGATGTAGAAGTGTAAACCTCTTTAATGAGCAAATTACTAAGGAGACTTTAGTTTAATTAGCTTAGTCATTTTCCATCACTTTTAATTATATAACTAAAGTCACTACCCTTGGAAAATATTGCATTTAATATGAACTGCTCTTTCACACTAATTACTTTAATAGTCAATGACTTCAATTGTTTATATTTATTACTTAGTTTATTTTTTATAAGCTGTGTATTTTGATTCATATTTTCTCCATAATTAGTAGTTATTCATGTGCTTTGTCAAAGTGAAACATTCACAGTGGCCCATATCTAATATAGCAAGAAAAACAAGATATGTGTGTTTTAAAAAATAAGCATCTCCTTAAAATGGTTCTTCAAAGGTGACATTTTAAAGCATTTCAGCAAAATCAGTTAACAGCAGGTGGCTAGCTACAGCAAGTTCAAACTATACCCCCTCCAACATACATTTTTAAAAACATTTATCTGTCTTCCATCCAAAGCTTTTATGCAGTCACAATAGAGAATTCCATGCAAATTCAGCCTGTGCTTATTAGTTCGTAAGCAAAAATGAGGGATTTTGGAGAAATTCCAAAGGATGTCAGCATTGCACTTCTATGCTGTTTAATGTGTTGCTCCACTACTCGTCATGTCATTCTCATGAGTATGGAGGCACTGGGATATTTTCTATATCAGCTTGATTCTCTTCCAGAAAGTTATGACAAGAAAATTCTACCTATCAAACATCTTCAGAGGTTGCAATTGTCCATAACTATATATTATAGTCAGAAAATAGATTTGCCTTGGTAAGGCCACACTTGGAATACTGCATCCAGTTTTGGTCACCACGATGTAAAAAAGATGTTGAGACTCTAGAAAGAGTACAGAGAAGAGCAACAAAGATGACTAGGGGACTGGAAGCTAAAACATATAAGGAACGGTTGCTGGAATTGGGTATGTCTAGTTTAATGAAGAGAAGGACGAGGGGGGACATGATAGCAGTGTTCCAATATCTCAGGGGCTGCCACAAAGAAGAGGGAGTCAAGCTATTTTCCAAAGCGCCTGAAGGCAGGACAAGAAGCAACGGATGGAAACTAATCAAGGAGAGAAGCAACCTAGAACTAAGGAGAAATTTCCTGACAGTTAGAACAATTAACCAGTGGAACAACCTGCCTCCAGAAGCGGTGAATGCTCCAACACTGGAAGCTTTTAAGAAGAGACTGGACAGCCATTTGTCCGATATGGTATAGGGTTTCCTGCCTGAGCAGAGGGTTGGACTAGATGACCTCCAAGGTCCCTTCCAACTTTATTATTATTATTATTATTATTATTATTATTATTATTATTATTATTATTATTATTATTATTATTATTATTATTATTATTATTATTATTATTATTATTATTTGTCAGATATTGTTCCATTTGCATTTCTTTTTTTTTCCAGAAGGAGGGGACTTCCAGGTATTGTTGCATTAGGGCTCTTATCTGGGCTCCCTACTTACAGTGTAATTAGCAGTGCTCAGGGGATATAATTCAACAAGATCTGGAGGGCCACAGGTTTTCTATTCCTGCTCTTAGGCATACCTGGATTGTTTATATCATAATTGTTTATTTATGGTCTGGCCTCTCCATTAGGTGATATAAGAATAGCAATAAAAAAGTTGTGCTTGCTTTTTTATATTATTTATCCATTGCTCTAAATTTTCCTGGGTGGTCACCTAAGTGAGAAAGTCTTGCCTACTGCCTTTCTGTAGGAGACAGCAAGAAATACATTCCTCACCAGGTAGGAAATAAGTTGTCTTCTGTCCAAATGAAAGATCCTCTGTTTTTTCAAAGGGCTGTTCCAACAAACCAGAGGGAGGGAGAGAGGGAGGGAGGGCGGAAGGAAGGAATGAAGGAAGGAAGGGAGGAAGGAAGGGAGGAAGGAAGGAAGGAAGGAAGGAAGGGAGGGAGGAAGGAAGGAAGGAAGGAAGGAAGGAAGGAAGGAAGGAAGGAAGGAAGGAAGGAATAATCCTTTATTTTCCCTAATTTTGCTTAAATTTAAATTTACTTTAACTTTCCCCCAGTTCTCTGAAGCAGTTTTTCAGAGGAAAGGAGGAATTTGAGTATAAATATCACCCTACGTCTTATAGCACAAGCATTCCCAAAGCATAGTTAACACGAATGATATTCTGCATCCATGTCTTTTCTGGAATGTTTAAGAAAGTTTTCTGAAATACATTCTTTGCTTTTAACACTCCTTGAAAAATAAACCTAATTTCACTGCTTGTAGCAAAACTGCATAAGCAACAAATCTGCCATAAGTATAATTGCAGGCTATTTGGCCGCTGTGTGAGTTAGAAAGAAAAGAAGAGAAAGTCTAAAACATAAAATGACAAAAACATGGCAACTGCCTAGTAGGAAGGAAAAAGAAAGAGTAGAATTTAAATCATGGTTGCAGTGAAAACAACAATGTATTGGACAAAATTTTCTCCCAGCCCTTTGAAAACATATTTTCCTTCATTGCCATTATGGCTGAAGTAAACTGAGACATGTTATCTGAGACTTCTAAAAATCAGAAAATGGAAGAGATAGCAAGTTTGATTTCAGCGGTTCCCATTTTTAAAAGAACTTTGGTGTCTCCCTTGCTTTCTGATGAAATGAACATGTTAGTAAAAATGATGAGGAAAAAAATGGAACGACTCTGAGAGAAATGCAATTAATTTCAAAAGAACTTTATTAATGGCACTTCTCTTATCAAGGAACACTTCCTTTCTTTTGTTCAACATTTTTCCTCAAGGAATGTATAAAGCCTAACACACATGTGGCAAGTGAATTACAGTATGAGCAAAGTAACCACAAATTGGCGCGGTGACCACTATCTGTCAGTCCCTCCTCTACCATCGGCCACATAAACCTGGTTTAGATGGAATGAGAAGGCTATGATGCTTATCTTTTATGTCTCCTAAAAGATACCTGGGCTTCCCAGGAAAACATTTTTTTGAAATGATTGCATGGAAAGGCTCTCAGAGTTAAAAAATCTGTAACTTATAAAGATCCAGGCAAGTAACAGATGATAGTGTGGGATTTCTCAATTTTTCTTACAAACCAAAATGTTTAGATCCTTTATCTATGACAGCATTCCCTAATCTAGTATACTCCAGATGTGTTGTGACTCCAACTCTTGGAAAGTTGCAGTCCCAGGACATAT
Organism: Azemiops feae; assembly: GCA_023970755.1. Lineage (NCBI taxonomy): Eukaryota > Metazoa > Chordata > Lepidosauria > Squamata > Viperidae > Azemiops > Azemiops feae. The sequence continues at coordinate 59,258 of JALGBA010000302.1, read as the reverse complement.
GAAAGACACCAAGCTAGGGAAGACATTACTTTTCTAATGTCTCTTACTTCAGAGGTTCTTGAGATAAAATGCTGGGGTGACAAGAGGTTTTACTTTAAAACAAGCAAGCAAGCAAATAGTTTTGATGCAGCTCTAGCCCAATGCACTCATATTAAATGATAATAGCAATAGCACTTAGACTTATATGCGGCTTCATAATGCTTTACAGTCCTCTCTAAGTGGTTTATAGAGTCAGCATATTGCCACCAACAATCTGGGTCCTCATTTTACTGACCTTGAAAGGATGGAAGACTGAGTTAACATTGAGCTGGTCAGAATTGAACTCCTGGCAGTGAGCAGAGAGTTATCTGGCAATACTGCATTCTAACCACTGCGCCACCATGGCTAATCATGGGTGAAGATCTGTATTCAAATTTCTATTGCAAATAGACGTACCAATGAAAACACAATGCAAACTACTTGAGCTAACAGGGTCAGATAAACACTGTGGCACAGACAGAAATAATGCACCCACTTATTGAAGACTGTTTGGTGTGGTGGTGAAGGCACCAAGCTAGAAATTGGGAGATACAGAAACTGGCTGTCCTTGGGCCAGTAACTTTCTCTCAGACCAGAAAAGGAAGCAAAGACAAACTACTTCCAAAAATATTGCCAAGAAAAGTGCAGAGACTAATCCAAGCAGTTGCCAGGAGTCAAGAATGACTCAAAGGCAGAAAAACAAAAGTAAGTGTTGGTTTGGATATACTTTGGAAAAGTTGAAGTCTATTAGATCAAAGACAAGTTGCATTGTGCATATGTTAACATTCTGTAACTATAGTAATTTTTTTAAAAGATGCGTCCCTTACACTGCACATATGCACACTATCTTTTCCTTATGGTAACTGTACAGACTTGCGTGCTATTCGCTTGATTGTTCCTTTGAAAATATTGATACTCTGTCCTTTTCAAAAAGATTTTGAAAATCAAAATCACTGCCTGATAAAAAATTATTCTGTTTAATAAAAGTTCATTTCATTTTATTGGTAGCATTAATTGGATGTGGCTAAAGTTTTACTACTGCTACAGAGATGTTTCATGAAGCAAAATGAGACCTTCTGAAATGAACATAAAGTTGACTTTTGCAAAGCTTTATGAGCCATCTAGTTCTTCAGAAGGCTGAAGAATGACTAGGATGGTGCTAAACAAATAAGAAAGCAAGTAAACAAATATATGAGAATTTTTGTTGTCACATTTCCGTATCTGAAAGGAGTTAGGTTAATTTTAAAAAAGGAGATGAAAGGACTGATGAGTCTACCTTCTAATTTTGAGAAACATGCAGTTTTGTAGGAGGATTATTTAAGTAAGCTGCAAAACTTACTTTACATCTATCTATCTATCTGTCTGTCTGTCTGTCTGTCTGTCTCTATCTATCTATCTATCTATCTATCTATCTATCTATCTATCTATCTATCTATCTATCTATCTATCTATCTATCTATCTATCTATCTATCTATTTATCCATCCATCATCTATCTATCTATCCTGTGCATGTGCGTGTATGGGTGTATTTTTGTATAGTTTTATAGGTAAAGGATTGGTGTTGTGATGGATCATATACACATAAGCAGTGTCACCATTAATAAAGTATATGTTAGCACACAATTATTTTTCAATATGTTAACTAATAGCTTAGAGAGATAGTTTGGCGTAGTAAACTTGAGGCTAGAAATCAGGAGACTGGGAGTTCTGTCTGAGGCATGAAGCCAGTTGGTTAACTAGGGCAGTCACATTCTCTCAGCCCTAGAAAGGAGGTAATTTTATTTTTTTCATTTTATTTATTATTTATTTCATTTACTATTTATTTTTCATTTTCAATTTAGTTGTTTTTCATTAACATCATTTTCTACAATTTGTTGCTTAGCACTGCAAAATGGTATTATTATGAGTAGTTCTGAATAAACTTGAATTTTAAGTTTCTTGCCTTTCAATTCAGCATTTAGTTTGAAACTTGTGTTTCAGACTTATATGCGTTTGACCCATAGATTTCTGTTCATCCATCTCTAAAATATATTTCAAACTTTAAGGCTGCCCTGAAAGCATGCAGAGTATATATACAAACTATCATATATCAACACAATGTCATTGTTCCGTCATTCACTTCATCTTCAAGTATGACTAAAGATCACACAATTATGTCATGGCTACATATGTAGTGTCCTATGGAACATTTTAACTCAATCAATTAATTTAAAATTTAGTATTCAACAAATTCTATAAAGAAAGCAAAAACAATTCAAGATATCAGTCTGAAACTACCATCCTGGGCAGTTTGTTAATGATTTAACAATTTGGCTACTTTCATAGTAGGATCCAAATTAAGCCCACCTAAAAGCTGATCATCTAACTCAGGCATGTCAAACTGCCGGCCCGCGGGCCGGATGCATCATACTGAAACCGCACCCACCCCATTCCCGGCAATGGCAAAAATGTCACGATATGTCGCGACACATCACGAGTTTGCCATGCCTGATCTAACTAATACACACACAAAAGCACACAAATAAATACGCACATGCATACACACACACAAACATGCATAGATAGACAGACAGACAGACAGACAGTTATCAACAAAATAAATTTTTTCTTCCTCCTTCATCAAATTATAGTATTATAACAATATTTTTGGCCATATTGGTTTCTGGGAAATGTATTTTGTGAATAACTTCTTCAAACCAAGTTAGAATGAGGGAATGCACACTCCACCTATTATAATGGACACTCTCAAATAGACAGGGATCATATTGGCAAGAACATAACATAAGAAAATTGCATGATTGATCAGTTTGGACTATAAACAATATTTTTTTGGTTATTTTGTAAAGCCATATAAGTCAATTGCAGGCTTCTCTTTACTGTGGTTGCTACTGAAGATTTCAAATCTGCCAATTTCAATCTACCTATATAGAAAGTATTAATACTTAAAAACTTTTTTTCCTGTTGGAAAGCATAGGAAAGCAGTTTGTGAAGCATTGTTGCAAACTGCAACGTGCTTGTCATATCAAAAATAAAACAAGAAGATACAATGATTATTTAATTACTTGTATAAGATTGAAACTTTCTTGAAGTTCTGCAAACATCTCCAATTTATCCAAAATGCACTTTTGATCTGGTCAGTTCAATGCAACCCCCAACCAACATCTTTGATCTCTGAGTTAGTGATCTAATCTGCTGTATAACTTAACTTTTATTGATCTGTTCTCATGCTAAGCAAATCAAGTCTCACTTTTATGGGACAGATTGAAAAAAGATAGTAAAACTGCCTCCGAGACTGCAGTTTAAATCTTTGCAATAACAGGGGCAGCCAAAGATAAGCCTTTTATTACTCCGCCAAACTTAACGTGAACCCCAAGTGTCATTAAAAGGCATGTGTCATTTGCCACATATCTTTATTTTACTAGATAAGTCAGTTACCACCCATTTAGAAGCAAAACAGTGTATTCTTCAGTTTTATGAATTCTATTCTTGGCAACCAATTTACATTCCAGGTAATAACATTTCTGTGTCATACAATACAAACCACATATTTATCTACCTAAATACATTTTTACATATTTATAGAATATATGGCTAATAGTACAATTTCATTAACTGAGTAATTGATGCAATAGTCATCATGAATTAATTTAATATATAATGTTAAACCAGATGTACTGTATATTTCTTCTATCATTCTTTCTTTACCCTGCGTCCATCTCCTATCCTTTCTTACAAAAACAGGTTATATTATGCAGCAGAAATCAAAAACAGGAATTTAACAGTTCCAACGGTTGTACCAAGATTCTTTTTAAAAAATCTGTATTTATTATAGTCTACCTCTATATAATAACTCTGCAGAATGCAAATAACTCATCATATCTTACATCTTGGATTTGCAATGATAGATAGATAGATAGATAGATAGATAGATAGACAGACAGACAGACAGACAGACAGACAGACAGACAGACAGACAGACAGACAGACAGACAGACAGACAGACAGACAGACAGACAGACAGACAGACAGACAGACAGATAGACAGACAGACAGGACTGGAGTGGACTGGAGTGGACTGGAGTGGACCTAGACTAGACTAGACTAGACTAGACTAGACTAGACTAGACTAGACTAGACTAGACTAGACTAGACTAGATTAGATTAGATTAGATTAGATTAGATTAGATTAGATTAATAGAGTTGGAAGGGATATTGTAGATTATCTAGTCCAACCCCTGCTCAAGCAGGAGATCCTATACTATTTCTGACATGTGGCTATCCAGTCTTTTCTTGAAAGCCTCCAGGGATGAATCACCCACAACTTCTGAAGCAAGCTGTTCCATTGATAGATAGATAAATGACAGACAGATGACAGAAAATGATAGATAGATAAATGACAGACAGATGATAGATAGATAGATAGATAGATAGATAGATAGATAGATAGATAGATAGATAGATAGATAGATAGATAGATAGATAGATAGATAGATAGATAGATAGATAGATAGATAGATAGATAGATAGATAGATAGATAGATAGATAGATAGATAGATAGATAGATAGATAGATAGATTTATGGAATACCTTCTAGGGCAAACATACAACTTCTTCAACTTCACTGAAATGTAAGCAAGCAGAGTATGTAGAATCCAGTCTGGGTTGGTCACTGGAACCAGAGGTTTAGTATGTCAAGATTTCAGACTTGTGCTGGAGCCCATTCTCAGGGAACTTCTCACTAATACCACCAACAAGTGTAAAGTATGTCCATTCAGATTCATACAATTCAATGAAAGCTAATTCACTCATCTTGATCACTAGTAGGGGCAAATTTCAGTTTTAGATTATTGTGTTCTTAAATTAAATTTCCCATATCTGTATTTATTTACATTTTAAAAAAAGAAGCAGTAGCACAAAATATGTTTATGCATTTTCAGGTGAATCCCCACAGCACATATTTATATGCTTCTCCTAATACACATTTTTACAAGAAATATTCGATAATAGGTACCAACAAATGGATTTTTCATGTGCATCAGTGCATTACGGATGATAATGATTAATCAATGTAACCAAAAATAAATATTTGTTCTTATTATTACTATGTATCTACTTTGCTTATAATGTAACTACAGTTAGAAATTGCAGGATACATTTAATACAGGAATGCTGAGGGGCATTTTTTAAAAAATATTTTGTAATTATACAATGACATGCAATCCATGCTACACATATGACCACAATACAATACAACATGTTTATTTTGTGTGCATCAGATTTGCTAAAGAGTCTGGAATCGTCTGGATATCTGTACCGATTCCACCTTATTTATTTTTCACAAATTGCTGAAAATCTTCCAGTCCTTAAAGTAGGATAGTTGGTTGAGTTCCTTTGTCTTTTATTTTATTGGGGTTGTTTTTTTATTGTTTGCTTTCCAATAAGCCATCTTTCTCTTCTTTTCTTTGATATAGGTTATATAATTTTACTTCATTGTAAGCAACTCAGAGTCAGATATCATCAGCATTGGAATATTAAAATTAAATCAAATCCATTACATTTTGCAGCCTTTATGGAATGGAAGAAATTTCTCAGCCCTAGAAATCTAATAATACCATTTATAAGGTGACAGTGAAATCAAAGAATTTTAGACTTATTGGGAGAGTGATAATATATAACTATGGATAAAATTATTTACAAAATATTGATTTCTTATGGAATGATAGGTTATTTTCAAAGAAAATGGGTTATTGTTTTTATTTTAAAAGAAAGTCTAATTTGAGTGTTACAATTATAACAGTTGTTATAAGAGTAAAAAAAAATACTATTTTCCAAATACCCCATGTGTTTCAGGATGAATTTATCAGTTTGGTTATAAATCTAGATGGAAGATTTCAATTTGTTTTTTTTTTTTTAAGTAAAACCAGCATTATAGTTGGCTGGGAAAGAGAAACAGTAGAACTTGAGCATTCTTTTAGAACAAAAGATACAGCACCATTGTTGAATTGCCCCTATAAATGCTTGGTAAAAAAAAATACATTTGTGTCTTCTCCATTCTCAGTCAAACTAATGAAAGTGACACTGTTTTAAAAAAAAATTCCCCGTTTGTTTTTTTTTAAAGACCATTTTAAGAAATTTTCATGAGTAAAGCATGGAGTTCTTGCATTTATTTAGTGATGAGGTAGCCAAGGAATGGATATGAATTTCCTTTTTTTTTTCACTGCACAAGAATTTCTCCAGTGGTTTTCAACCTCCCTGTCTTCCATTTTAATTGACTCAACTGTTCAAGTAAGGGACTGTGGACAGCCAAGAAGGCTTTAGATTGGGGGTGTTTGGAGTGAACAAAGAAGTCAAGCTTTATTTTGAATAAGATAAATTACTATATTTGACATCAAAGAAGGAATAAAAGAATTAAGCAGACATTGGATATTTGTTTTAATTTGAGAGTATATTTAACAATCTAATGGTCACATATCTTCGCTTGATAGCTTTGTAATTACAATCTTAAGACCATATTTCATATGGTGACAATCTGTATTTCAGAATGTATCTCTGTATCTGTCAGCCCAACAAAGTAAGCCAGACTAAGAAACAAATGTCATAGAGGTCAGAACTATTCATATTGTAAGAGTTACAGAACCCTGTCTATGGAGATTCTCAATCATCCAGGTCATGGTTGTCCCAAAGTTGCTTATTCCAAAAGGCTACTGAATTTTCTTGCTTTTTTCCCCCTACTTTGAAAATGTTTCACTCCTCATTCAACTTCTGAAGAACTGAAGAAACTTCTTGGATGAGATGCAAAACATTTTCAAAGGGGAAAAAAACCAAGAAAGTCCAGTTGCCTTTTGAAAAAAGCACCTTTGGGATAGTTATAGAAAAAAAATCTTTTAAGTCTGAATGAGCTGTCCTCCGTCTTCCTTTATCTTTATATGAGAGGGGCTTCCCTGAGATGTTCTCTCAAGTTATTTCTTTGCTTCCTTAGGCAATATCTATCAGGAAGAAGAAGGGCCCTTGATCAAGGTTTGGCATTATAGAGTCTCTGGGATTATTAGTTTTTTATACGTATTGCATGCTAACATACAAACACAGTTTCATTACTTTCATTTTTAAGCTGCTCAATTTTCTTTTAGAAAGGCAGATTTCCGCCCCCCCACTAGAATCACACTTTTTGTGTCTGGTTGCATATTTTTAAAGAGCCCTGCAAAACCAAGAAACAAAAATATGCAACACTGAACTATTAATATTGCTGTTGTTGTTTGCTGTCAGAAAAAAATAGAGGAAGACGGCTTCACATACAATCTGAGCTTTTCCATTACATTTCAGAATATCTGAGTCTGTCATCATGAAAGCTATTACATTACTAAGCAAGGAGGAAAATAACAGTGGCCAAAGTATTGTGCCTCAGCTTGATGTTATTAAGAGTAGTTTTGCTTCAGAGGGTTCCCTATTGTGGTATTTCTTTCCCTATTGTGCCATAGCAAGAAAGACCTGATGACTATAGCCAGCACATATGATACATTCAGTAGGCAGTGCTTTTAGTTCTCATGCTTTGAACAATAGTAACTGAGAAAATGTCTGTAAATTGATTGCCTATAATTTGGGGGGAACTTTCATATCCCCAAGGCGAACAAAGACCATAGATGACACCTGACAATTTACATGCCTATCCAGTTAGATTCTTATGAGGGGGTGGGGAAGCCCTTCTGTTTTCATTACTCAAGTGAGTAGAACAATTGGCTTCAAAATATCTTTTACCAGAAAGTTTTGTATTGTTTGCAACAGGAGATCTGATCCTAGAATGCTCTTACAGCTACACCATAGCTAAAATTTATATAATAAGGCCAGTTTCAAGCATTATAGAAAGCATGGAGGGTCAATTCAAAGAAAACTTTCAGCTTAGTGTTGAATTGGGTTGGATTAAAAGTAGGAAAACTCTACTGAAGTCCACTCTCATTATGAAAGCTCACTCTGTATCTTGGGCCAGACACTATCCTGCAACTTAACCCCATACCCCACGGGTTTATTGGAAGAGACATTATTATTCTGCCTTGCATTTATGGGGGGAAAATAGGATGCATCAAATAAGGAAATAAGAAAAATAATAATAAAATGCCCAAAATGTTATATTACTACACTTGCTTAGCCCAATATTGTTTCTTTTAAACATAGTCAGTGGTGAAGGGGGTAGGAAAAGTAACTTTAGCCTTAGGAACTTCTGAAAAGGTCTTTATTCTCTCTCTCCCTCTCCCTCTCCCTCTCCCTCCCTCTCTCCCCCCCCCTCTCTCTCCCTCCCTCCCCTCACTCACTCTTTTCAGCTGGAATTCCAGTTCCTGGAACAACCTAACCCTCACTCTGCTTGGATGGGTTCAGAATGATGCACATGTGCACAAACAGCAGCATATATCAAACTCCTTTGAAAAGCCATACTTTTATTACAACTCACTGATAATCCCAGAGGGTGGGATACAATTAAGAATTACATTCTTTGAGAAGGGCAGCCATATAAATTTGATTAATTCACTAATTAATAACATTTGATTAAGCTCAAGGTTTTTCTGGTTCATTTGAAGAGCATTCACAGGTCCAATCATTTATCCATGCTTCTGAAAAAGTTGATTTCCCCCCCCCCCCTTTCATTTTACTAGACTATTCATACTAGGGCTGGAGTAATTTTGTCAGAATAGTAAAAGTATATGTAGATCAAGGTTAAGCATTTGGGGTCTTTTCTGAATTATATTGCTTTCCTGCAGACATTTGAGTACCAGGCTATCACCATCATGAATGTTTTGATGATATTACCTAACTTGTCAATGCAATGGTTATAGGAAACATCCAAAATCCAAGAACACAAAAATCTAACTGTGTTATCAAAATAAAATTGCAAAAAAAAAACAAACCCTCCATATATGCAACATTATTTTGTTGATTGTTGGTGCTTTTTTTGTTCTTATGTTTCTACCTGTTTTAATTCAATGTTGTAAACTAGCCAGAGCCATAATAAATTTAATAAACACATTTTTTAAAATCTTGCCTCTTCACTTCACTGTCTGTTCCTGTGCTCTACCAAATGCAAAGCCAAACTATAGCAAGCCAGTTTCATTTACTATGCTCCTGCATGAACTTGTCTTATCTTGAAAAAGTTAAGTAGAGTCAGTTCTGTTAAGGATATGGAGAGGAGAAGAAATCTCAGCACTGTAGGGTAGGCTGGATTTTTTTAAAAAGAGAAAGGGCAAGAGCAAACCACTTCCATATTATTATCAAAAATGTTGTACTAGGAATCAAACTGAACTCAGGGAAGTCTTTTACCCTAACCCTAACCCTAACCTCTTTACTTTCTAAGAGAAGAAATAGAAAAAGACTGAGAGAAGCTATTAGGATATTGCTGGGGTGAAGATACTTGTGTTCTCTCTTTTCATAGCCAAATGTTTTCATGCTTTCCTTTGTTATATAGTATGACTTCATTTTCTGAATGAAAACGGACTTCCTGGATATAAATTTTAAGCAATTTGTTTGATTTTTGTCTCCAGTCAGATCTATTGACAATTTTGACATACTATGGGTCCCATCTCTTAAACAATGCCATTTTATGGTACCCATATGACATGCCTTCTTTGTTATTGTGCCTGCTCTATGAAATAGCATTTATCCCCGAAATAATCTTGATCCTGCCTACTTTTATAAAGCCTTGAAAATCTGGCTTTGCTCAAATGCTGGGTCAGGAAGATTTTGGTTCCCATTTCATGTGATTTTGTACTATTGAATAGTTTTGGCAGAATGTTTATACATCATTTTTATTATTTATTATATTTTATGACAATGTTTTATTTTTTATTTGTATTCCACCCTAGGCATTTTGAGACAGTGATTATATGTATCATATAAATAATAATAATAATAATAATAATAATAATAATAATAATAATAATAATAATAATAATAATAATAATAATAATAATAATAATAATAATAATAATAATAATAATAATAATAATAATAATAGTCCAACCCCCTGCTCAGGCAGGAAACCCTATACCATTTCAGACAAATGGCTGTCCAGTCTCTTCTTAAAAACTTCCAGTGTTGGAGCATTCACCGCTTCTGGAGGCAGGTTGTTCCACTGGTTAATTGTTCTAACTGTCAGGAAGTTTCTCCTCAGTTCCAGGTTGCTTCTTTCCTTGACTAGTTTCCATCCATTACTTTTTGTCCTGCCCTCAGGCGCCTTGGAGAATAGCTTGACTCCCTCTTCTTTGTGGCAACCCCTGAGATATTGGAATACTGTTATCATGTCACCCCTAGTCCTTCTTTTCATTAAACTAGACATACCCAATTCCAGCAACCGTTCCTGATATGCTTTAGCCTCCAGTCCCCTAATCATCTTTGTTGCTCTTCTCTGCACTCTTTCCAGAGTCTCAACGTCTTTTTTACATCGTGGTAACCAAAACTGGATGCAGTACATACATTCTGTCTTGGAGCCATTATTATGAAGGGAGAAAATTTATGCTTTCTCCCTTATTCTCTAATTTCAAGCCTCTTACATTCCTTTTTTTTTATAGTTTTGGTATTTAGTCAAGGATCAGTTTGCAACAAATAACAAAATGTAAAATACAGCCAGTAATACACTGATCGACTTTCTTGTGCACACAAAAGCCTTTGTATAAGCACACTCTGTGTATGCATAATACATGTATATATAGAATCTAGAAACAAATGGACACTGAAGGTCTATTCAATGGGCATATTCCATTCTTTTTCATATGTTCATTCTTTATGGAATGTAAAGGTCTGGAAAGCCTCTGTTTTTGATCAAAGCTATTTGCTCAACTCAGACAGAAGTCCTTGATGTTCAAATCAGATGATAGCTTATAGGCAAGATGTATGACTCTTGCTATCTTTTTGTATCTGAATAACTAACTGAATAGCTAAATAAAATGGTACTCTTTTCATTACCCTACATACAAAAGCATGAGCTCTTCATGTTAAGCCATGGTTTGCTTAACCATGATCTGTTGAACAGGCACAGCTGATAGAATGCATGCATTACATTAAGTCTATAAGATCAGACAGATTGCAATATGCTTCAGGTCCCATTAAGTCATTTAAGCCATTCTACCTGATGAATCCAAGAGGCATCCCTTGTGTGTCATGGCATTTGCTCACCTGAAGTTCTGAATAGGGTAGCTTCAAGCCTGCTCTCAATTAGAAAGCCTCAAGGACTTGGATCTTTCCCCAGGCATTGAGCTAACGGGGACAGTGTGGGTCTATGGGGTGTTGGTTTTTCTGTTACAGTGGCTGTTATTTCCCAGGTTGATCATCTTTTCTTTTTTATGGTGTTGGTGGTTATTTTTAATTTGTAATTTGAGCTGTTCTGAGTGAATGACCTATGCATGTGATTAATAAATTATTGTTCATTTTATTTTATTTAAATCCCATCTTTATTATTTTTATAAACAAGTCAGAGCAGTGAACATATCTAATATTCCTTCCCCCTCCTATTTTTCTCACAACAACAACAAGTGAGGTGAGTTGGGCTCAGAGAGACTGGACCAAGGTCACCCAGTCTACTTAACAGAACCCATTTCTGCTTAAGGCAGAAATAGAACTCACTATCTACTGGTTTCTAAGCTGGAGCCTTAATAAGTTGAAACTATACAAAGCTCTTTTTAAGCTTATTGTTATGTGTGAGTTCAGTCAGTCAGATGTAATAAATTAAAACCCATATCACAAATTGAAACATGACATTAGGAGAACAGCTGGTTCTCAAAGATGAGCGGGGAGGGGGAAATTCTTCTGGGTCAACCAAACTGAAAACTATACCTACCTGAATATTTAGCATGTATTCAGGGTTGGATAAAAACCATGTGATATCAAAAATCATGACTGATCCTGTTATATTTTTTTACTGAAGGAGGAGGAGGAGAGAAGAGGAGGAAGAGAAGGAGGGAAAAAAAGGAAGAAAAATAAGTAGGAGGGAGAGGAGATAAGACTAAAAGCTTCCCACCTACTCATAGTAAATATTTATTTAGTATGTTCAACCTTATAGCAAGGAATATTGAATTATTTATATAGAATCACAGAATTGAATGTGAATGTTTAGGTCACAGAGTACAGCCCTCTGCTCATTTCAGGAATCCAGAGTGAAGTTGCTTTGGCTTTCTTTTGCAAAGCACATCCCATAACTGCATTTAGGATTAATAACTCGCTGTTGAAAACTTTTGATTGTTATGATTTCCCCCCCTTTTTATAACACTGAATAAAAATCTGCCTTCCTGTCATTTAAATCCATTATTCCACATCCTGTACTTCAGAATGAAAGAGAACATGTGTTGGTTGTCTTCTATTGTTTCAGGGACTTGATTATTAGAGTTTTGTCTGGTTTTTTGGGGGGAGAGGGAGTGGGGGAGTCAAGATTAAACAAATCCCCACTTCTATATTTTCATTTCGTGAGGCTTATGGATAGTCCTCACTTAACAACTTCACTTCCACAGTCACATGACCGCATTTCAGGCAAAACATTTCACCTTTACAATATTTTTGGCCAGCTTCTAGCCCTTTTGGTTTCTGACAAAAGACATTCATAGGAATGAATGTATTCACTTAAATGATTGTGATATTTGTTTAACAACTGCCACAAAAAAGTTTTAAAGTTGGGTCAATCACAGGGATGCCTCGACTTATGACCATCATGACTTACAATGGAAATTCCAGGGTCCATTATGTTCATACTGGTAAGTCAAGGACCAGCTGTACTTTCTAATCTTTGATGATTTTTATTGCTTTTCTATGGATCTATTCCAATTTCTCACATCCTTAATATGTGGTGCTTAGAATATATTCCATTACTCAAGATGGGCAGGACCACAGCAGAAAAAAAATAGCACAATTACTTTCTGTAAGTTGGAAATTTGCTGCAGCTGTCTGGGGATTGTATTTGCATTCACTGGTTGCATTTGCAGTCACATGATCCCGCTGACTCATATTCCGTGCCATATTCCGTGTATGAGCCTTTGATCTTTGTTTTCTAAGTAAAGCAATGTACATTTTGTTTCTGTTAAATTTCATTTCTTTATTTTCCACCTATTGAACATAATTTTGAATATTATATCTTTCTCCTAGGGCACTTGCTATCCCAACTAATTTTATATCTTCAACCTTGATAAATATTCCATTCATTCTTTTATTTAAATCATTAACATATATATTGCAGAATAAAAGAGCAAGGACTATTTCTTGTGCCCAAGAATTTCAAATTGGATAGTTCTCTCCATTTTGATAAGGAACCATTAATAAGTACTCTTTGAATAAAATTGTTGAGCTAGTGTATCCATTAATTGTCATGTCACATATCTCCTATGTAACTCACCTTTTAATCAGCAAAGCATGAAGCATTTTGTCAAATGCTTTCTTGAAAGCAAGATATATTATGTCTACAAGATTCCCACAATCAATTAAAGGAGCTAACTCATTAAAGCAGTACATTAACAAATTAGAAAGTGTTTTTTTTAAATCCATGCTAATTCTGGTAATTACATATTGTGCTTACAAATCTGCTCTAGAATTCACCATATCTTAAAGTAAGACTGGCCTGTATTTTGTTGGATTTTGCTTTTCCCATTTTTTTCAAGTAAAGACAACATTTGTTCTCTTCCAGTTATCTGACATTGGCCAGCTCTCAAGATTTTTCAAACATAATATAGTAAAAGGTCACTCAGGCCATTAGCTGTTTCTTTCAGTACCAAGGACGCAATTCATCTGTTTCTGGAAATCCCAATCATTCAAATTAAAGAATTATTTTCTTACTAAGTTTTGGCAAACCTCAAACTTCAATCCTATTCTTTTATCCTACCCATCATAATTTCCTGGGGAAACATAGGATTTTGTTTTGTTTTTCTGAAAAAAAAATTGAATTATAATGGGAATTGAGGAGCTTTGTCTTTTCTTTGTTACATGCTAGTATTTACCGAATAGCTACCATGTTTATTCCTTTCTTGCCCTTTCATTTTGAATATATCTAAATCGTTCCGTTTGCTATTCTTTGCTTCTTTTGTTAACCTCATATCATGCTGAATTTTCACTTTCACTTTCCTGACTACCAATCTAGGTGACCTTGCTCTCTTTCAATGTTCTGTAATGTTTCTTTTTTCTGTTTTCAGCTCTTCACTAAGGTTTTTATATAGCCACATGGACTTCGTTTGCTGCCCTTATTTTTTTCTGGTTGAAATTGTTTGCAGTTGTGCTTTTTAATATCTTCTTTAGGAACTTCCACCATCTTGAGCTACTTTTCCCATTAGCATTCCCCACTAATGCATCCTTCTTATCATTGCTCTGATAAATGATTGTTCCATTTTATTGAAGTCCAAGAGGCACGCTGGATTACTCTAGTTTACTTTCTCCTAAATTAGAAATCCCATGTTCACTTTCCCTCTGTGTTACTGCCACTTCACCTTGCTCAGCTAAGTTCTTCCCTATTGATTTGTATCATGCCAAGGATACTTGACTCTCCAATTCTTTCCTCTATCCTCCCCCTCCCCTTTCTCTTGGCAGACTGACGGACTGGCACTTACACATTAAAAAAGTACCAACAATAAAACTGAGAAAATAAATCATGTATGTTCATGAGAGAAATACATAGTACAATAAGGGCTCATTGATAGGGGCTCAACTGAAAATAGCCAAGTTTTCAAGAACTTTAGAATATTATCAGGGTAAAACTTGCATAGTCTCTGGAGGGTTGTTCCAGAGGTAGATGTCTCAGTAGAGAAGGCAAGCTTTCTGCTTTCTGTTCTTTGTTGGTTCTGTCTTTTCTATAATTTGGATGAAGTCTTAATCTCTACTTGGAATGGGTTTGTGACACAGATCTTAGATTGGATTGCACGTATGTGGACTCCTTCTTTTTATCAATCTCTTCTCAGTTTAACCAGTATCTCCTGAACAAGAAATGACAGAAGAGATGCCTAGAATGCCGCTGAAGTAAAACAAAGTGAAAAGTGACAGCCCATATTAGGCTTCCCATGGGATGACAACAGTAGCAAAAAGTAATTATTTTTCCACTTGTATTATATCTGCCTACTACCAGCCAGAAGACCTGTTTAGAGAGTGACCCACTCTCTTTTGGGGAGATATGAAGCATAGGGACATCTTCAGACCAATGTGAGGATTATTGGAGATACCTGATTTAAAAAAAAGCTCATTGTTGTGTTGAATTGCATATGGCAGGTAAAGTAAATTGACTAAGGCTAGGTCTTGCTCTGTTATCTGGGAAAGTTTAAGCCTGTGGCTAATAATAATAATAATAATAATAATAATAATAATAATAATAATAATAATAATAATAATAATAATAATAATAATAATAATAATAATAATAATAATAATAATAATAATAATAATAATAAAAGTTGGAAGGGACCTTGGAGGTCATCTAGTCCAACCCCCTGCTCAGGCAGGAAACCCTACACCATTTCAAACAAATGGCTGCCCAGTCTCTTCTTAAAAACTTCCAGTGTTGGAGCATTCACCGCTTCTGGAGGCTGTGGAAAGGCTTAACCCAACCACTTGTTGATCCATGCCCCACCTGGATGATGATGATGATGATAATAATAATAATAATAATAATAATAATAATAATAATAATAATAATAATAATAATAATAATAATAATAACAATAACAACAACAAACAACAAACAACAACAACAACAACAACAATAACAATAACAACAACAACAACAGCAGCAGCAGCAGCAGCAGCAGCAGTAACAGCAGCAACAACAACAACCCCCAGTGAGGAACTACTTTGATGTGGTTGTGGGGCTTGTGTGCTGCAAGGAAGACGAGAGCTATGCCAGAGGTTCAACCATCATCTCTCATCAGGGGAGTCAGACAAAGAATGTCTCTCCCATAAAACATATGATGAGACATAAATTTCAGAAAGCCATATCAACTCGGATGTCGCCCGGGTTAACAAGGTCCGCGCTAGATGTTGGAGTTCCTGGATATCTGGTGAAAAATGGGTTACAGGACTCAGGACTGTTGGCTGAGCAACCAGGGCCAGAAGCTGCAAAACTACTGGAAGAAAAGGTATTTACCCATCGCAAATACACAGTGATTGAAAACAAAGAAATAATTATCTGTTATTACAAATCAAGTCCAACAAGAAGAGGATATTTGAAATGAATACACCAGTTCTGGAAAGAACGACATCCAGAATCAGAAATAACAGAACAGAGACTAGCAGATCAGCGCTGATATATAATATGAAATAAAGTATTCACAGAAACAGAACTGGACGAACTGCAAAGGTTTACCCAGGGCAAAGAAATCAAAGCATTGCCAGAAGTAATTCAGAATGTAGAGGCAAACCAGGGGGAGTTGGCAGTGAAGGAATCCAGCTGAGATATAAAACTGTTCTCATTTGGAAACCAGGCACCTCTTTCTCAGGAAGAACAAAACCCTCTAACTAAAGAAATAAAAGAATTGAAACAAAGAATAACTGAGCATCTAGAACAGCACAAAAACAACAGAATAAGGCTACCTGTATTGAAGCTTGTTCCAAAGAAACAGCTAGTACAAGCATTAAAAGATGAAAATACTACAATATCAAGAATAAGCACCAATTCACTGCAAGAAACAAACCAACTAATGTACAGCACAGCTGCAGTTATAACTGAATACCTGGGATGCAAAATCAACAAAGAAGAAAAACAAACAAACAGTGCACCACAAAAATTAGACTGGAAAAGATTAGACTGGAAAAGATTAGACTGGAAAATAAGATCAGCAAGTTAAGATCAGATGCAAGCAAGCTAAAACAGACGAAAGAAAAGAAGCTGAAGAACAAGAAGACCAAAGAATACCTAATCAAGAAATACCACTTAGAAACAAGAAAGATCAAGGAAGCACTGGAAATAATAAAGCAGCAAATAACAGCTATAGCCAAGAAGATCAGCAGATATGAAGCTCGAATTGCAAAACCTCCAATTTCAATCCAATCAGGAACATTTCTACCAATCCATCAACTGAGAAACTGCAGTGAATCCTGACAAGGAAGAAACAGTGCAGTTCTGGGCGCAGATATTGGATAACCCAAAGAAATACAACAAGGACGCAGCTTGGTTAAAAGAGGTGGCTGTGAATAAAAAAGAAGTTGAAATGAAAGAACTAGAAATAACAACTGAAATGGTAGAAAAAAGAGCAAGGAAGATCAAGAATTGGTCAGCACCAGGTGAAGATGAACTGCATGGGTTTTGGTTGAAACATCTAACTGTTATATACCCACTCATTGCCAAGCAGTTCAACAACATACTACAAGGAGGAGAAATTGAAAAGTGGCTAACAACTGGGAAAACCTACCTAATAATGAAAGATCCAGCAAAAGGGGCAACTCCAGGCAACTACAGGTCAATTACCTGCTTACCAACAACTTTCAAATTGCTAACTGGTGTGGTAGCTGATGCAGTCCAACAGCATCTAGTTGAAAACAATCTCTTTCCCCTGAGCAGAAAGGAAACCGTCCCAATAGCAGAGGAACAAAAGATCAACTTCTAATAGACAAAATGTTCTTGGAAGAACTGCAAGAGAAGGAAGACCAACCTGAATGTGACATGGATTGACTACAAAAAGGCATTCAACTCTCTGCCATATGACTGGATAATCAAGTGCCTAGAAATAACAGGAGTCGGTAGAAACATCAGAAAATTTGTGCAAAGATTGATGGCACAATGGAAAACACAGTTGCAGGTTAATGGTGAGAGACTGGGAGAGGTTAATATCAAGAGAGGAATATTTCAAGGAGATTCATTATCACCACTACTATTTGTCATTGTACTGTTTCCTGTCAACAATACTGAATAACTCAGGCCATGGCTATCAAACATAAAAAACATCTGCCAGACTATCCCACTCCTTTACATGGATGATCTGAAGCTGTATGGAAAAACATCATCTGAAATAGACAACACTGTCCGTATATATAGCCAAAATATTGCAATGAAGTTTGGCTTGGACAAATGTGCCACACTTACTATCAAACAAGGAAAAATAGTGAAAACTGGAAGAATCAAGATGCCCCACGAAAATAACATTAAGAGTCTGGATGAGGAAGATTACTACAAATACTTGGGTATCCTTCAAGCTGACAACATCAAACACACTGAAGTCAAGAAAAAGATTAGAGGTGAATACATCAAGAAAGTGAAGAAGATCTTAAAGTCTAAACTCAATGGAGGAAATCCCATGAAGGCAATCAACACCTGGGCAATTCTAGTCATTAGATACACAGCTGGAATAGTGGACTGGACTGAAGCAGAACTAAAAGCAATGGATAGGAAGACCAGAAAAATAATGACAATGAATCATGCCCTTCATCCATGCAGTGACATTGACAGACTCTATCTACCAAGGCAAATAGGTGGGCGTGGAATGTTGCAAGTATATCAGATGGTTGAAGAAAAAAATGGCTTTGGGAGAATATCTGAAGGACAATGATGAAGATGCACTGAAATTAGTATATCAGGAAGGCTTACTGACTACTGGAGAGACCAAACTGGCCTACAAGAAAGACCAAATGAAGAACAGAATAGAGGCATGGGAAGACAAAACACTACATGGCCAGTACATTAAAAAATAGTTGGGAAAGCAGATAATAACAAGACCTGGCAATGGCTAAGAGCAGGAAAGTTGAAGAAAAAGACCGAGGGACTAATTTTGGCTGCACAAGACCAAGCCTTAAGGACAAATGCATACAAAGTCAAAATTGAGAAGACAGCAACAGACAATAAGTGCCGACTATGCAAAGAAGCTGAAGAAACAATGGACCACCTGGTAAGCTGCTGCAAGAAGATCGCACTGACTGACTACAAGCAGCACCATGACAAAGTAGCAACAATGGTGCATTGGAAGATCTGCAAGAAATATCATTTGCCTGCAAGCAAGAACTGGTGGGATCATAAAATAGAGAAAGTCATAGAAAATGATAAAGTTAAATTTTTCTGGGACTTTAGAATTCAAACAGACAAGCACCTGCCACATAACACCCTGGACTTAACAATTGTCATCCCTTGTCCTTCTCTTCATTAAACTAAACATACCCAATTCTAGCAAATTACTAGCAGAAGACAACAGAAAATCTAATAAAACTTAGGGGTAGGCAGCCTGTGTCTCCAAGCAATTTTCTTGGGAATTTGTTTAATAACAATAACAATAACAATAACAATAACAATAACAAAGTTGGGAGGGACCTTGGAGGTCATCTAGCCCAACCCCTTGCTCAGGCAGAAAACTCTATACTATTTCAGACAAATGGCTGTCCAATCTCTTCTTAAAGACTTCCAGTGTTGGAGCATTCACAGCTTCTGGAGGCAGGTTGTTCCACTGATTAATTGTTCTAACTGTCAGGAAGTTTCTCCTTAGTTCTAGGTTGCTTCTCTCTTTGGTTAGTTCCATCCATTGCTTCTTGTCTTGCCTTCAGGTGCTTTGGAGAATAGCTTGACTCCTTCTTCTTTGTGGCAACCCCTGAGATATTGGAACACTGCTATCATGTCCCCCCTCGTCCTTCTCTTCATTAAACTAGAGTAGACATACCCAATTCCAGCAACCGTTCCTTGTACGTTTTAGCCTCCAGTCCCCTAATCATCTTTGTTGCTCTTCTCTGTACTCTTTCTAGAGTCTCAACATCTTTTTTACATCGTAGTGACCAAAACTGGATGCAGTAGTCCAAGTGTGGCCTTACCAAGGTGTTATAAAATGGTATTAACACTTCATGTGATCTTGATTCTACCCCTCTGTTAATGCAACCTAGCACTGTGTTGACTTTTTTGGCAGCTGCAGCACACTGCTGGCTCATATTTAAGTGATTGTCCACTAGGACTCCGAGATCCCTCTCACAGTTACTACTACTGAGCAAGGTAGCACCTATACTGTACCTGTGCATTTCGTTTTTCTTGCCTAAATGTAGAACCTTACTTTTTTCACCATTGAATTTCATTTTGTTAAATAGCACCCAATGTTTAAGTCTGACAAGATCCTCCTGTATCTTAAGTCTATCTTCTGGAGAGTGGGCTATTCCTGCCAGCTTAGTGTCATCTGCAAATTTGATGAGTTCCCCATCTAGCCCCTCATCCAAATCATTGATGAAGATGTTGAAGATCACTGGGCCCAGAAAAGAGCCCTGGGGCACCTAACTACACACTTCCCTCCATGTAGATGCAGTTCCATTGAGGACCACATGCTGAGTATGGCCAATCAACCAGTTGATAAAGGCTACCTGAGTGGTCATGAGAGGCAATGGCAAACAACTCCGAAATTATTGCTTATTAAAATTACATGGATGCAACCATGAAATCACAAGGAGTCACACTCAGTGGAGACTTTATAAAAATTTCCACCTCAGTGATAAAAGAAAAAGCAGTTTGAAATACATAACAAACAAAAAAGAATAGAACCAGGGTCACCAAATAAGTACATCGTCCCAGAATTGCCATGTGAAATGCTTGTAACTGTAATTCTATCTCATTTAATTGAGAATAAACCTCTTCAGAACCAATGGTATTTACTTTTAATTCTGGAAAAATATATTTATCTGATTGTGCTGCTATTCTAAAGGAATAGCACTGAGGAAAGACTAAGATTAAAAAAACAAAAACAAAAGAGAAGGGAAGGGAAGGGAAGCAGATTCTCAAAACAGATATTGCTGTGAAATTAGGATTTTTAAAATGATATGGTGGCGAAGATGATTTCCAAGAGCTGCTGGAAAATTAGTCCCAGGCGCTTTCACAGGAAGGGTTTCCAAAATGCCAAGATAGTGGTTGTGACCATGTGATTGAATGGCCAGCCTCTTTCTATGTGCCTCAGACACATGATGCATGTTAAAAGTGAACAGAGCTATCATGTGATCATGGCTGCCATCTTGAATTTTTGGAATCCCTCTTGCTAATGCATCTGTCACATTCTAAATATTTTCATTATTACAGCAAATAGTGGTTTTATTTATTTTAAGAACATTATCTCCCATCATTAACTTCCACTGTTATTTTAATCAAATAATTGTAAGAAAACTTAAAAAGACAAATGCCAAACTAGTGTAATTAGCTATCCAAATACAAGATACAAAAATAACATTTATCACAACTACTATTGCAACAGTAATATTAGGGGTTTTGGAGAGAGAAAACCCCTAATTATTATATTTTAAACAGAAATTGCTTGGAAAATGAATTCTAAAATGAAAGCTATGTTCCTTATTTATCAATATTATTGGAACAAATACAGGCTGGTTTCATGGAGTTTTGCAGCTTAACATTAGAATTATTTTATCAGTTTTAAATCTTTCTAAAATACTGGAATATCTGTTAAATAATAGAAAACCAGAAAACAATTCCTTAAGCCAAAGTGTAACAAAGAGTCTTCACTCAGATGAGCAATGCAGTCTTAGTCTAAGTCTGTAAAATAGCAATGATAGTGATGTACAGTAATTCACATGGAAACTGAATTAGGGGCACTGCAAAGGCCTTAGTCATGTTCAAAATACTATATATGTTAAAAATAGTTTTACTGGTCATGAATTGTTTCTAAAACATGACAAAAAAACCAGATACATAGCAGACCCCTCAACTTTATACTTGTGTACTATCATCTAATCCCTGTTTGGGGAAAATTAACTGAAAATCCTGGCAGCTTATAGTCTTAAATACATAGACTGCTCAGGAAATGTCCGCATCACCCAACAACAGCAGTTCCTTTTTTGTTGATTGATGACTTCTGTTTAGTTTTGTCTCAGACTGGAGAGTCAGTCGTGGGACTTTATTACCTCCCATTCTCATAAGGGTGGTCCAGTCAGTTCATTCTGGAGGTCAATAGTAGGGCACTCGAGATACTAATTTTGCTTTGAAACAGACTTGTCTTCAATGAATCAAACCTGAGTTTCTCCATCTATTCTTGAGAGCAGATGTATTCAGCTCAAGAACATTTATCAAATATAAGCGGTGTCTTTGTTCAAATCCAGCCGCAGACCTCAACTGAAAGGGTAGTACTTGAACATTTTTGTCAGAGAGCAGACCAAACCAACAATCAAACAATAAACAATACCCCAATCAAAGAACTACCTACTCAGACAAAGAATCAAACAGTAGACAACAACATAATCAAGGAACTACCAAGAAGAAAACAACACTCCCACCAACAATGACAGGGTAAGCCACTGTACATAAAGAGACAGCTAACCCCACTCCCTTCCACCACACTGAAAATGTTAGCTAGTTCAGTAATGAAATGTCTGCAAGAACACAACCAAGCTCAGAAAACACCAAGGATTCTACAGAACAGAACTTTGGCCATAGTTAGTCATCATTTTTCTTGATTCACCTATATTGTTAGTTTTAATATTCAGTGCCTTATTATCTTCCCTTCATCTATTGGTTACCATCTGTTTCATAATATACAAGTTTTTGCTTTGGATGCCAAACAATTTGAGGTCTTGTCCTTTTCCCAAATGGTGTACAATTTACAGATTTTCATCATGCGATTATAATTTAACCTTCTTTGTGTTGATATCTGCTCTCTGCTTTCACCCTGATCTTTGGAAACCATCTATTACTATGTATCCTTTTAGATGCCTCTTGAAGAAGTTTCTCCACGTCAGGCTTTTGTTGTAGATACTATTTATGTTTTATTCCTCCACTTATCTAATCTGTATATATTTATATATGTAGAACTATTTTTCATTACTTAGTTTATATTGCTTCCTCTTCCTCCCCCCCCCCGAATATATCCAACTTTGAGTGGAGCTTGCCACAGAACAGCACCCACTGCTATCATCTTTAGCTGCCCCCCTTGGTCCCCTTCTGATGGAAGCATATGTATTTGAGTTTATTTCTACTCTGGTTTGCCTAAAAAATTCATAGAAAATATTTCATTTGTTTGTGCTTCTTTCAATAAGATTCCACATTCTCCTAATTTACATAGCTGTTGACATAAATCAGTCAGGAATCTTTTTTTTTTAATGCAAATTATCCTGTTTTTGTTCTTTGACATGTGAATGTCCCCCTGCAGGCTTTTTAAAATGTCATCTTCTTTGATGTCACCTGTTTAAACAAACAAACAATTTCATAAATTGCCCACGTTTGCTGATTTCCAGAAGACAACTGTTTTATTCTGGAAGGCAGAGGTATTGGGAAAAGAATCTCAAATTATTATCTTGACTGGTGACATGTTTGTGAGTCTGCTTATCTTCAGTGATCATTGTCAGAAGTTATGACTTCTATAGTCACCATCGGAGAAGTGGTGGAGCATCTGTAGGATCCAGGATGTAGTACTTCTGACCCTGGAAGAACCAATGTTCCCAGCAAAATTTTTGTTTCAGTGGGGCTTTCCTTTGCCTTGATTTGATGTTTCTGGGTTCCTATGGTTTTGATATCTATATAATTATTTAATTGGTTTTAATTCCGGTGCTTTTATGTTATAATTGTAAATTGAACATTAGAGGGCAAAAAGGAGATCATTGCTTGACACTGCTGGAAGATTTTGCTCTCTTTCCCATTTTTACAGGACAGAGTCTATGTTGCAACTACCCTATAACTAGCTGGCTGGACACCCTATTGCATCACTCTGAAGGTTTCCTCAAGGCAACTTATTATGAGATTGTACCAATAAAGGAGCAGAAACCATGATGGCAAACTAGCAACACGAGTGTCCTGAAAAACCACCCACACCAATCAAGTGCTTCATTACCAAAGCAATAACCCAAGCTCCCACAAAAGAAATTATTTAGAAGAGCACAAACATATTGCAGCAACTCCAAACAGCAGAAAAAGAAAACAGGGCTTCTATACAACATCCATTTGTATGGAAACAAATGGATATTCAAGCAACTTCATCGGAAAGTGCTTGACCACTCAACTCAGTATAGCACAATCAACACAAGCCATAAAAAGAATAACATTGCCACACATCAAAACATCTCAGAAACCACCAACAGAGTATTACAATCACATGGAATCAGTGTAGCATACAAGGCAACCAAAGCCCTCCAAAACATCCTAAGTAAACCAAAAGTTCCAGCAGCCCCAAAAGAATAATCAGGAGTCATCTACAATATACGTACAATGTAATGACCCCAACAGCCACTATGTAGGACAAACAGGCTGAAGACAGAACTGGCAGAACACATCCATGAACACCAAACTGCAGTCAGAAGACATGATGAAAACTTTAATTTCACAACACATCGACAGACTTCCCCATAGTTTCAACTGGGAAACTGTGGCTATCCTAGACCAAGCCAAGTCCAAAACTGCTAGAGAATTTCTAGAAGCCCAGCACTCAGACAAATTAGCCATCCATAAACATAAAGAATATCTACATATTGTGCAAAAGAAATAATCAGCAAGCCAAAAGGGGAACAAAAAGACCAAAACATCTCCCTACCAGCAATCAACACTCAGAGGAGCATAGATTAACTCCAAGAGTAATATCAGACCAATAATCAAGAAGTAAACAATACCCCAATCAAGAAACTGCCAAACAAGCCAACAGTAAACAGCCCAACCAAAGAACCTCCAAGATCACTCCCGCCAACAGTGACAGGGCAAGCCACTAGAATACAAACTGAGAGCAAATCCCACTCCTTACTAGCACTGATGATGTTACCTAGTTTGGGTACTGAAATGTCTGCAAGAAAACAATCAAGCTCAGAGAGAACCAAGAACCCCTATGAGATTGTTGCAGCAGCTGGCTGTTCCATAGGGATGGGTAGGGAATGGGCAGCCACAGTAGCAACCCACTTCAGAGATCCATGCACCTTAAATAACATACTTCAGGCAAATGACTATGAAGAAATGGTAAAGTCCATTTCCAACCTTTTCTGTGTATATTTGAAGTACTGTTTCCCATTATCTAAGCCTTGCTATGCATCATCATATATTCAATTTTGCAGATGTTGTAAGCTTGCAATCTGAATTCAAAACAGATTATGTTGAACTAATACTTCTGAAGCATTGGTAGGAGATACCCAATCCTGCAAACTGAAACTTCCTTTCCAGTTAAAAGCAGATATTAGGATTATAATTTGGGCTTCTTCTGGATAACACACAAGTTCTGATATCCAGTCCACTCACTCATGATCCCATGTTAGCATGAATATCAGAAGGAGAGAATTCTAAAAATAGAGTTTCTTCTGTTTATTTTTTCTACATTTCAAGATTAATTAATCTGATCAGCACTTACTCTATTAGTCAATTATCATGATGAAATTCGGGTTTCAGATTATGCACATTATAAAAAATGTTATAATTCTGAGCAAACATGGAAAGCAACATAATATATATTTTGATAACAATTTTAAGTCAAAGAGTATATAATATTTCATATTTTGTGAGCATATCTAGTCAAAATACATAATTAAATTTGTATTTCAACACAACTTTGTGATTTTTCTATTCTTTTTTTAATCACATTGATACAGAAACAGGATGCAAATAATTCATAAATAAACACATTCAACTCTACCATGGATTGGACATATACTGATTCATCCATCCCAGCAGGGACTTTTGTATGGGAATTTCAGATCAGCGAAAGTTTCTATGATAGAACTATACATATGGAATATTAGATGTCCATCATAACATATGCTTTGGGCAGCAGCTCTTGCTAATTGTCTTGTCCTTGAGCACAGATTGACATCAATAGCTATTTACTCAAAGAATCCTTCTATAATTGTATCCTGTTTTCTCAACCTTTAAATGCATACAATGTGTTTAACAAAACTGATAATCACACTATAAATTACAATTGCAAAATTAAATTTATTCAAGGAAAATTGTACATTTGATTAAGATGCCAAAGTATTCAAATTATTTCCCTAAATAATAAAAGACATTCTTTTAAATGGAATGTTCTTTTATTACATGTTCTTTTATTTCAAGAGTATTGTTTCAGGAAATTTATACATTTGAACAATTACCTGTTTTTATTACCTAACATTCTTGAAAAATATGTGAAATACTGTGCACTAAAAGGTCTATCCAAAAGATAGGTAATAATAATCTTAAATGAATGGCAATACTTGTGCTAGGAATTCAGAGACCTTTAGAAATAATTAATTATTAGCAATATTCAACAGAAGGAGAGAAAATCCTAGGGTATTTTTTTTTTTAATCCATGCATAATTTTGCAGAAATGGGTAGATCTCTCTGTTTGAATGTCCATATGTTAGCCTTTTTTTTTTTTTGAAGATCAGGCTTTTTTTTTAAATGTAGGTTTTAGTGAAAGCCAGATGCCAAGTCTCAAAGGAATAGATTAAAAATATATGATTTTTGAAATTTGTAGGAAAACGTCTCTTGGAATATGTTACCTTTTACAAGTCTCAAGCAATATACATTAACCAAAAATGTGTGGTTGATTCTTTTTCAACCAGTGAAAAACAAAGCCTTTGCAATTGTATATTAAAATATTTGAATGAGTGAATATGAGAAAAGTTCAAGACAACATAGCATGACCTTTCCCTGTGAAAATAAGGAAAATATCAGAAGACCTCTAGAAACAAAGCATAGACTGCTGTGAATTAGAACCAGATGGAGAAAAAACAAGTAAGTGGAGTAAACATTGGTTGATGTTCATAGTGAAGATCAAAAGCACTCATAAAACCATCGTCTACAAAAGAATCTGGGGTTAAGATCAAATCAGAAAGTTAACTTCTGCTCTGCAGTGCCTCTTTGTTTTTTACAACTATTTTGTTGAATAGAGACTAAAAATAATGCTGTGTGTATAAGGTGGTTCTTCCTGAATAACTCCTCCAAAAATTGAATAAAGATTTATATTAAAGAACTGTATGCACTATGAAACTGGAAGCCATTTTAGTTTATTCATATACATTTACCTTTCTTTTTAGAACTTTAGGTGTGTTCTTTATTTTGCACGCATAAACATTTTAGGAAGCAAAGTTGAGACTGAGAGCACCAAATTTATCTAGAGATCGTCATGATAAGTGAAGAAGTGAAATAGGTTTTATTTCAGCAGAGTCAACTCTTTACACTAACCTTCCAGGTATGTTGGACTAAATTTTTCATCAGCAATTTATATCCTTCCACAGTGACAGTAGATGAAGCACAGACAACTCCAGCATCCCCAGCTGATGAAGAATGCTGGAAGGTGCAGTTCAACATATGGAGAGCCCTGATTCCTACCTGTGAGAAATATGAGAGATTGGGAAGAAGCTGAGAAAGAAATAGAAGGAATTCCAGATATAAGCAATCAAAAAGTAGGAGACTCCATTAATTGTTTATCTAATAAATTGCAGTTCTGTCCAGGATGCATCAAGCTTGGAAAGGGATTCAAAACCTTCAAAGAGATTCCACCCTTA
Source organism: Azemiops feae (assembly GCA_023970755.1). Taxonomy (NCBI): domain Eukaryota; kingdom Metazoa; phylum Chordata; class Lepidosauria; order Squamata; family Viperidae; genus Azemiops; species Azemiops feae. The sequence continues at coordinate 31,890 of JALGBA010000302.1, read as the reverse complement.
ATGACAAAAGAGGACTGAAGTTTCCTATAAAAGTTTCCAAGATTTTATACATTACCCCTAATTTTTGTATCAAAATTCTTTATTGTGTAAGAACTCTGTGTGATTCTTGCTCCCATAATTATGTTCTGCTTTATGTGGGATTGTAATGCACAGAGCAGTTTTGTTGTATGGCACTTTGTACTCAGATAACGAAATTTTATCAGTGTGATTTTGTTTTCATAGCAACAATAACATGTCTAAATGTTAAGAAGGAAACAGACACACTGAACTATTTCTAAATCAATTTTAACCCCACCTTAAAGAAATTATTTTACAAATCTCAGTGTTTGCAAGAGAAGCAAAATCAACCTATAGAAAATAACTCATGAAATATCACCAACTAGCCAAACAGCCCTGACAAACACAAACGTTGCATATTCATCTTCTTTTCTAATAAAATATACACTTTGGAAGGGAAACTTACACATTCTTGTAGGATAACTGCATGATTTAGAACCCTGATTATTCACTGTTTTTAAACTTGGTTAATCACCAGTTGTTCAGTAATTGTTCAAATTTACAGTATGTCAGCTTTGAATGACTAGTACTTATATCTGATCCTCAAAGTTCCAGCCATTGCAGCACCTATGCAGTCACATGATACAATCTGGTGCTTAGCAACCAGCTTGGAATTCCAACGGTTGCAGAATCTTAATTTGTCAGTTTCCTTGCTGACTTCCCACAAGCAAAGTCAATGAGGCAGCCAACAGGAAGTCAGAAATTGTAATTGTGAGGTCCTCGTTTAACAACCCACCGCAATTCACTTAACAATGGCAGCTCGGGACTGTCAGAACTGCTGCCACTAACTGCCACAGTCATGTGATGCTGCACTTTATGACTGCATCGCTTAGTGGCAGAAAATCCAAACCCAATTACCATCATTAAGTGAGAAACAGAGTCTGTAAGATCATTTAAATCTCTTCTTTACAGGCTCATTTCATCCTGATTCAAATTGTGTTTGTGGTGGGGATGAAAGGGTTGCAGTGTTGTGACAGGAGTACTAGGCCTATAAGATATGAATCAAATTGTAAAACAATTGCACTGTTTTGTTTAGACCTGAGGTTCTCAAACACTTCAGCATATCAACCCTTTCACAAAGTTTCAGATTGTTTAGCAATCCCAAAATATTTATCAGACAAAAATAAATTAATAAATACTAGTCTAACTAATAATACTACAAAGAACAACAGTACTCCTTGGACAGTCCCATCAACCCTTGAGGTTAACACTGACCACTTCAGAGAACTCTTAGACATTTAACTATGTAAATCTGGGTTTACAGAGCATCACATTCAAAGGTAATTGCAACAAACAGAGATTATCCCAAAATGATAACACCCATATGGGGATATCATGATTCAAATTCTATAAAAACTGTGCTTATGTATTTGTGTCAGATGTTGTCACAGTTTTTGTTCCATGAGCTAATACTGTTGACCTGCTTCCTCTGGAAATGACAATGATATTTGTGCTGAGTACACTTGTTAGTAAGATATTCTTCTGCTAGGAAGCTGCAGAGTTTTTAGCGGAAAGTATTTGGTGCCTTCATAAGATATCGTGGACTTTCCATTGATGTATTGTGTCCATTGGGACTTGATCAAGCCAAAACATCTTTTAACCAATGTGCCAGAGATACAGCACCAGTGAAATGGTAAAATAAGTGTTGCACCCATCAATTGCTCAATATTGTCCCTAAAAACACTAGAAAAGCTGTGATATTTGCAATAGCAATAGCACGTAGACTTATATATCCATAGTGCTTTAAGCACTCTTTGAGTGGTTTACAAATGTCAGCATATTGCCCCCAACAATCTGCTTCCTCATTTTACCAACCTCAGAATGATGGAAGGCTAAGTCAACCTTGAGTCCATCCGGATCGAACGTCTGCTGTGGGCAAAGTTAGCCTGCAATACTGCATTCTAACCGCTACGGCTCTGCACTCTGTAATATCCTTCCTTCTGCCCTTTTGGGGGAAAGTTCTATAACATACCTAAGGTATACTCCTGTGCTAGGGGGAATTAAATTTTGGAGTATTGTATTGTGTTTCTGCACTGCCTTTTTATAGGCCCTTCTGAGATTCATGTGTTTTTCCATTCATAACACAATACACAAACAGCACAGAGGCTGATTACAATAACCTTTCACTAGCTGATCACGAGGCAGGGATTTCAGTACGGCCCTGTTTTATACCCAAGGTATGATGGATGCAATTGAGTCCCCCCAGTGAGGTAAGGTGGAGCCTTGTCTAGGTTACCATATCTCAATGTTTCTCATTACAGATAACTTTGACTTATGACCACAATTGAGATAGAATCTCCATTGCTAATGGAAATGGTTGTTCAGTGACTCTTACCCAGTTTTATGACCTTTTTTGCCATGGTTGTTAAGCAAATCAGTTACGTTAATCACACAATCATGAAGTGAATCTGGCTTTCCCCACTGACTTTGCTTGTCAGAAGCCATCTGAGTAGGTTGCAAATGGCAATCACATGACCCCTGGATGGTATAACCATTATAAATATATGCTGGTTGCCAAGTGTCCAAATTTTTATCACATGATCATAAGGATGTTGTGAGAGTCATAAGTGTAAGTCACTTTTTCCAATGCCATTGTAACTTTGAATGGTTGCTAAAGAAATGGTTATAAGTTGAAAAGTCCTATCTCTCTCCTTCCCTTTTATAGTTATACTACATTTTACCTTGTTATTATTTCATTTCTGTTTGGTTGCATTATGACTGCATTGAGTTAGGATAGTTAGGATAAGTTATAAATTCTTCTTGATCCTGTGTTTGATATATTTATCTAATATTATCTCATTTACTTACAGCCTTTAGTCTACAGATTGCAATTTTATATGTTTTCCCGGGTATTATATTTTATATTATATTAGTATTATTCTAGTAATCTTCTATTTTATCTTACTAATATATTTTATTTCTCCTACTACTGCTATATTTGGAATGGTTGTGACCTTACTTTTTTGTGCTGGTCTACAACTGAAATAAAAGACAGAGTGCCCAGACATGGAATCTCTTTAAAAAGGAATTTCTTTTAAAGGAAATGTTACAACCATGGATGTCTGCAAGATGGGGAAGTAACATCTTGCATATCATGATGTCATTGTGCAAATAACAGAAATCAATTAATTTGTACCATTTGCAGAATGATGTAACAATGACATCATCATAGTGTCCACCAGGCACCTGGAAAGAGCACAAGGACACTGGTCTCTGAAAATGGCCCAATAATTCACGTTTTGATTATTATCTGCCTGATACAAATAAAATAACAGACCAGGGGTAAACTCATAACTCATGTCTTCTTTTAAGAGAGCATATGGGCAAAAGTATTATTGAAAAGAACACAGCTACACAGGGAAGCACTGAAGCACAGAGAACCATGAGCTAAAAGTAGCAAAGCCATGTTCTCCCATAGGAGCTTTTGGATACCACACATCTCTAAAGTTGCTCCTGCCATATGGATTCATTGCTCTCAACAAACCTTGAGTGCCTAAAGTCAGTACACCATGCTTGTAATCATGAATGCCAAGGGCAATTGTCCCCTACAGACATTGCTTAATTGTGCCTTTTCTCTCCCGGCAAGAACATTTGTAGGACTTCACCATGAGAGAAGCCCAGGCTGAATTTGATGTCTCCCAAGGACACTGCTTCTAGCAGCCTTTGGGGCAATTTCTGGAAGCCGAAGAATGCTGATTACAAGCCCAGAGGGTGGGAGAGAAAAACAAAAAAGGGAATTCAAGCTGCATATTTCTCTTGAAATTACATTGTCATGGCACACAATGAACAAACCCAACACTGCCCGGAAGGGGAAATTTGAGTCTGCAATCTGCTTGATTGATAAGCAGAAAGATCCTGCCTTACACTTTTGGAATGGGAAACAGTCAACATAATTCCAGTCAGAGCAGGTCAGTGCAAGTCTTTCCTGCCTCAGGCTTAAAATGACACTTAAGTGCTATGGAAGAAAGCAAAGGCAATTCTGCCGCCAATACAACTCTCTGCCTTTGGGTTTCAAATGCCACCAATCGCTCTACAAGGGGAAAATGGTATACGTCTGCCACAATTCAGCTTCTCTTTTCAGCATTCTGCTTTTGTGCAAGCCTAGGAAATTGCTCCAAGTCTTTATCAGCTTGGAATACAATGAAAGACAGCAAGCGTTCCAATTCTGTTCTAGGACAGAGTGCCTTACTAATAGGAGAGGATGACCGGAAAATCAAAAACGGGCAAATGAAACATTTAGACAAGAGAAATCCTTGGCACAAACTACTTACATTTAGGATTTTTCTTTTCTGGGATGAAGCTGCACATTCACGTGTTTTCAATACCAGGCATGTGTAAACTTCTTTGAAGAGAAACTTCATTAAATATAATGTTCAAATAATTATTTCTTTAAGTTTGAAATGCATACCACTGTTCATAAGGAGGACAGGATGGTATGCATTGCGTTATTCTCATGCCAAGCCTCTAAAGCAGGTTAGGTTCGGAAAACAGTGCCTTTGTGAATGTTATTGGTGATCAGAGAGTACCATTGCTCCATGCTGAAGACCGTGCTTAAAAATTGCAAGCACAAAATGATCTGAAATGGTACAAGGCCCATTAAAATCCCCACAAAAATGCGTCATTATGGATTGTAGGGATACTTCATAAATGTGGAAAACAAGTCATTCTTAAATATATTTTTGTTTTACTAGAAGATCTGGGAAATGTTAATCATCTTATTCATTTACCTGAATTTACTTCTGAGCAGAACTGTATATATTCCACTGACAGAATTTTAAATAGATTCCTTCTTCCAGTCAAAGCCACATGACAATTTAGATGTAATTTACATCACTCCATATGATATGTGATAGAATATAGTGAGGAGATGGATGCTCAGGAAGGTACATTCCAGAGGAGTAAGAGCTAAATCAGCCCAGATACTATGTATGAGAAAAGGAGGGTGAAGACAGCCCTTTCCTAATAGTTCACAGAATATATTGTAGATGCAGATAGCAGAGTCTTCAGTCTGGCAAAAATTTGTCTATAAGTGTGAAACAATAAAGAACTCAATCTGGCACAATTGCCATGTGCCATTCTTGGTTCTGGGCCTGACAATCTATAACATTGCTACTACAGGAACTGCATGGGTTGCTGGTGTGTTCCCAGGTGCAATTCAACAAGCTGATTATCATCTTTAAAGCCCTACATTGCTTGGGACCAGGTTATCTAAGCCAGGGCTTTTCAACCTTTTCACCGATTGTACCACTTTTAGGATATGGCAATATTCGAGTACCACCTAGCAAGGTGTCAAAAACGTGATGACCAAAAAAAAACCCTGTTCAAAGTTGCAATTGCACTGAAATGACTTATGACCATTTTTTACACTTATGACCATTGCAGCATGCCCAGGGTCATGTGATTATATTTGGATACTTGGCAACTGATTCATATTTATGATGGTCGCTGTCCCAGGGTCATGTGATCCCCTTTTGCAGCCTTTTGACAAGCAAAGTCAATGGCAGGGCTGCTGGTGGCCAAGTGCTAAGTTCCCTCCCTCCCTCCTTCCCTGCTTCCCTCTTTCTCATGCCCACCTCCTTCTGAAGGAAGAATTTGAACCCCCCCCCATATTTCCTCTCCTCCATATATTCATCAAACAAGGAAAAGCCTCCAGAAACAGAAAAGACAAACTGCTGAATGAACTAGCTTAAAAAGGCACATTCCCCTTTAAGAATTAGCTACTGGCTAGAAAGGAAAGTGAGGAGCCGGCAGCCGGCACTTAAGGAAGAAAAAAAATGTAATACGTATTGGCTGCCGGCTAAGGCAGCCTCCCCAAATGGCTCCATTCATAAGTAAAGGAATCTACAGGCAAAATCCATTCAGGAGAAAAATACTTCAAAATCCCTTGCAGCAAAACTTACAGCTAACAATAGCAGAGCAATAGAAGCTAACACGAGACATCAGCCATCAGCCAAATAGAAATTGCCAAACATTCCTTAAGAACACAAAGCCCACATTGCACAAATCCCAGAACTTCAAAGTCACAAAAGCACATAAGAATCCTTCCATTCTCCATCTCCCTCCCTTCTCCGTGCCTCACCTCCAGCCATTGCTGCCTTTCATTCCTCTTGGAGGGCGACCCCTCCCCCACTGCATTTCTTGCCTGTTTGCTGCTGCCAGCACAGGTGGCTGCCACAGCAGTTGCAAATCAGCTCATGGCCGGCCTGCTTGATTTGATCTCCTCTCCCCCTGCAGCTCATTAATGGTGTTGCAGGCTTCTTAGCAGTGTCTCAGACCAGTTTCCTCTTGTTTTTTTTTAATCAAGTTTGGAGGAACATCCAGTTTTGTTTTATTAAATTTCTTTACTCAATTATTAAAACTGTTTGTCGCCCATCTCACAAGATGGCTCTCTTCTTGGTAATGTTACTATGTGCCATATTTTTTCCATTTGTTGATGACTATCTTCACTGTGTCCCATGGTATATCCAATGACTGGAAAAAAATTTATATTTTTCTCCTCCTGACTGATGTCTTCCAACAATGAGATTCCTTTAATGCTTTGTAAGCTCTTTGCTGGTAAATCTCAGAAAAACCTACTAGAACAGCTGGACTTGATATTGGCTTGATCAGTGTATGCTTTTCACCATACATCAAAGCATGAAAAATTTCTGTGCTTCAGTAACTTGTTCTTTTCTCACATCATTGCTAATGAGAAACTACAGATATCAGAATATTCTCTTCATTTAGAGCTAAGTCTAAACTACTACTTCATCAACAACAAAACAAAAACAAAGTTCTTACAAATTTGTGTTTGAAATTCTTTTTGCCTGGAAAGCAAAACAAAGCCAGACAAAACAGATTCTTAAAAATTGTTAATAGCATTAAAATTATATTTGCCTGGATTCAGATGAATCTTCTTCAATGAACTTATAGGTTTTTCCTATCGTGTTATTTATAATTGGTCAGGTTCAAACAGTTTTACAATGTCCCTTTGTAATATCCTTTCAATTCAAATCATAATTTCTCAGTCCTTTATCAAACTTCTTTCCCTTAAAGAAACTTCCAAACTATGTCACATTACCACCCAGCCACAGAATGGTAGAAACTGAATGAATGAAGAAACTGAATCTTTTATATTCATATCTGATTGAAAATTATTCAGGCATCTATCCTTCTGTCTCTATTCTGCTTCAGTGATAACACTACACATTTTCTGCTGTAATTCAAGATAAATGTTGCCTATCAAGCAAGAAGGGAGAACTGTTATTATTTTTTTTCAAAAATAAAAAGGTTATAAACTATTTATAGATTTCCCATGATAATTGATGTGAGATATTATGTTCAGGTAGACTTACAAATATCATGCTATATTTGGCCCTGGGGTCAAATATTATCTGGACCATTTTTCTAATCAACCAAAAGGGAAGTTAACTAAATCTTGTGGTTGGTGCATTCCCTTCTATAAACCTCTACTGGTACAGCAGAATTATTTTATCTTTTCTTTTGCTGCTACAGATTATTGTACAATATAATGCATACTTCTTAATAATATACATTTCTATTGCATGTAGAACTGTGTTATTTACTGATAGACCAAAATAAATGCCTAAAATCTGTACTGCACTGAACTGTACTGTTTCAGTCATTACAATAAACATGTATTCTGGCATGCATACTAATTTTGACAACATGTATGATTTACCCCATATGCTGTAATTACACAGTTTATTGTATAAAACTGTACAAAAGCACACTTTCTTAAATAGCTTGCTTTTTTTGTCATGATGGCTCTTAATGGTTCCTTCAAAGTTGTTTCATCTGTCAAAAAAAGAGAGAAGCAAATGCCGAGATCGTATTTCACTTATACTCTGCTACATTTTCCCTTTTCTGTTGCCATAGAACAAATAAGGGACTTGACCATATCGGGTGACATTTCAGAGAAATAAAGAAGGAAGAAGAACATGCAGTAAAATGTGTGTGCAAACAAACATCCACATTTGTTTAAGTACAAGTAATGCACATAAATTCACAGCAAACCTTTTGTTTTGGAATTGATCCCCCCCAAATTCTGTCTGAATTTTCATACATGAGACATTGTGATGTTAATCTTTTGGTTAATATTATCAAATATTTTGAACAGGGTTCAATAACCAATAATACACATACATTGTAGGAAGTTTGTAAAATAATTGAAACCACATGTAATTTTGACAGAATTGCACAAGACCTCACTGGTTTTTTTTATGATTCTCATAGATTTGGACAATATTTGAAATTATCTCATTTGGAAAAGGATGGCAATGCTCCCTATAATGTCAGAATTTTTATGAACCTTGCATTAGACAATGAAATAACACATACAACTGCTGTAATGATGGAGGAAGTGTCAGAAAATGCCAAGAATTGGCCAAATTCAGATTTTAGTCAGTCTAAGCTGGGAGGCACAGTGAAAGCACAGCTCTCCAAAGTTCTCAGCTTTCAGCATTCTTGATCTTGAGCTGTATCTTGAGATGCATGTTTCCCCATATAGATCTTTCTGCTCAGTCCACAAATATATCCAAGGCCTAGCATGTATCATTTTTCTCTTTTCTTCTCCTTGACAAACATCTCAAGAGTGTTTTAAGATACTGTATGAGGTACAAGTGATCACATTCATAACTTATTTATTTATTAGACTTACAGTATCTTCTGCTGTATCTTCTGCTGGCATAAACGAGACCTTCTCCTCCTGTTCTTTTTTCAGAAGGAGCAAGCCTACCAGCTTTGTTCAGCTATGAGAGATAGTGACTTCTGAAGTCATCCAATGAACTTGACTTGATCCTGGTTCCCACTTATCCTAATCCAGCCTTGTCTATGCTGGCATCTTATATTCTATAAGATTTTTCATGATGTACATGTGGATTATTGCTAAACATTTGTTCTGTATTTTCTACAGAGGAATACAAAAACAACATCAGTAATAGCAGAAGAAAATAAGTTCCTTTATTTCCACTGTTATCTTAAAAGAAAGCCAAGGCTGAGCAAAATCTGAGGAAAATAGTTGTGTGGACGGTTGATAGGCACATCAAAGGGTTTACAGAGCACAAAAAATACTCACTAGATTCACTCACCCACTTCTGAATGCACCAGCTAATCCTTGCTTTTTCCAACTACAGCTAGTGCATGTTGGATAACATTAGATGAGCAAAAAGTAAGCTAACATGAAATTCTTTTCCCCTTTGTCTCTTCTACTTTCATTCCATCCAGGAGCACCGTTAGCTGTCCTGAATGAGATAACAACAACCCAAAATTTAAAGCTATGTTGCAGGGGGAAAATACTAAGTGGATTCTGCAATGCTAACAAACGGGTTGAGGGAGGAAAACATACAGTATAATCTCACTGGGATTCTGTAGTTTATTGTTAAATTTTATCTGAATAAGGAAAGGAGGGTGGAGTGTGCTTAAACAAGGCCTATTAGCAGCAAATAGGTCTGCCAATATCTGTCACAGTGGGAGAACTCCTCCAGCAATTTTCATGATTAATTACCAGTGGCAAGCGTATTCATAAACTGGTGCTAATTTTGCACAGGCTGAATGAATTCTGCTGCAGCACACTCAGATATTGTTCTCCCTGTTACCAGTAGCATGAACTACATGTTTGGGTCATGCTGTGTCAAAAGAGTGTTAATGTGTTTATATAAACACATGAAGCACCTGCTTTTCCCACACTTTTTTTAAAAATATTATTATTAATTTTCAGCTCTCCTTCCAAATGCTATTTGGAACAGGGACAATACTTTGATGCAAGAACATATCAAGGATAATAAATACACATGTCTGTTTCTATCTGAAGAAGTAATTGTCTATAACAGAGATGCTGAGGGGCAGTGGCTCTCAAAATACAGTCTAGAAAACATGTTGTTTTTCCCCTTCTTGCTAAGGAAGACGACTTTAATTGTATAATATTATATGAATGTCCAGGATTAGTTCTTTGTTTCATACTTAAGAGAAGGATTCCTTTCTAGTGTTTTTCTTTTTTTTCTTCTTCTTTTTTGCATATGTTAAAAAAAATTAAAAATGTATATGGAATATCAGTATGATCTTTTGTTGAGGATTTTTTTAATGGATAGGAACATATGAAATCCTTATAAGAAATTTCATCCGATTAAGTGAATCATAAGGAAAGAGAAAATTGTTTGACAAAAAATTAAATAAATATCCTATTTCCTTCTAAATATTGTCTGGGAAAGTGCAGAGCAACAGAAATAGCTGGACAAATTTTTTTTATCAAGTCACCTGAATATTTTATTTGCTTTCATCAAAATTTCTTGTAATATTATTTTCCAATACTCAAGTATCTCTTTATTTTTCTTGAAAAAATGACTTTGGGCAAAATTATTCTTACTTCTTATAGTCAAGCTGTCCCCTTCCAATTTTACAATGCTATGAAGAGCAATATGCATTACTAGAAAAACACTAGATTTTAAACAAATCAAAGTTGTGGACTATACAATAAACATTTTTCCCCACATGCTTTGCTATAAATAATCATAATCATCACAGAAATCAAATATAAAAGTTGACCATTGTTTTAAGAACCTTTAGAGGCTTTATTTGGTAGTTATTAGGTCAGCAAATCCATCAGGACAGGACTTCATATCAGAAATGTAGACTATTCTTCGCTGGATGTTATCCAATTCAAAGGGGAAAGCTTATCACATCTTTAGACTTTGCGATGTATAGATTCTTTTTTAAATGCATTAAGAAAATGTAGACATTCAGAAAGTTCTTCATACAATGGGATAATTATTATTGTAGGCTGAGGCAGGATTGCAGCTTTTCCCAACTCAGTGAGTTAGAGATAATTCTATTTGAAGTATACCCAATGAATTCAATGGGAATTAAGTTACTCATGAATAATGAATATGAATAAGGATGTTTTTGACATAATTGAGTCTAGCCCAGTATGGATGCCTTTTTCCTTTATGCAGAGAACTGTAACCCCATGATCTTGCTAAGGAGATATATTTCACAAGAACAATGACAAATATTCATTTTGTTTCATATTTTACTACTTTTTATTGAAATCAAATCATGCACATATATTAAAACTTAAAGAAAAGATGGGTTCTACCACTATCAGGAACTTGGGCTAGTTAAAATGTAAACCTTTGCATGAGGTTATATCCATACTGGAACATATTTCTACATATATATATATACTTAGGGCTGTGTTGTTTCTGTTACCCTAAATTCTCTTGGATCTCACCCTTAGCTGGAGTTTGTAACTGAATCTTTGCAGTACTTAAATAAGATATAAGACAGTATGTTTTCAAATTTGGCAAATTTGAATGTGTGGACTTCAACTCCCAGAATTCCCTATCCAGCAACCTTAACTCTGAACCAGCATGTTGGCCAGGGAATTCTGGGTGTTGAAGTCCACATATCTAAAAGCTGCCAAGTTTGAAAAACACTGATCTAGAGTAACACCACTCACTTTTTGCTTTCTATTATAAAGGGGCAAAAATAATTAACTGATATCTGATTTATCAAAAAATATATATTTTAAAAAATCATATTTGTTATAACACAGGTGTCAAGCTCGCCACATCACGTGACGTGTCGCGACGTATCGCAACTCTTTTTGCATTGCCGTCAATGGGGTGGGGCGCGGCTTTGGTATGATGAAACCGGCCCGCGGGCTGGCAGTTTGACACCCCTGTGCTATAAGATCCAAGTATCAAAAAGTTTACATAAGTTGAAAATTAGCATGTTTTCAGTGCACAATATCTGGAGAGCTTATCACATCATGATACAGGAACAGGAAACATTCAAACTAAATCAATTTCTCACACACTATAATTCCACATTGTGAATGTTCTACTGTCAGGACTGCAGTGTGAATTGGCCATGAAACAAACACAAAAGAATGGGTGGCATCCACCGATATATTGCACACCCCTTTGTTCCCAACTACATTTCAATCTTCTTGTGTATACTTACTGTCAGGCAAACAAATATATTGGTGTTGAAAGGATGTATTTGAATACAATTTTTGGTGGTAGCTGAACTGCTTGAAGAGCTTGTGTAGAAATGATTAGTTCCATTAAATATGGAGGCACTGACACAAAGCAATGCTGATTGGTTAATGAGGATTTTCAAGGATATAATTATGAGACTACACCTGCCTAGGTTGGGATCCATTAAGTAAGAACTATGATTTTACACAAAGAATGATGCACTCCAGGGAGTATATTGTTTGCCTTCTGACACCTATAACCCCTAGCACCAAAACTGAGTGTTATGTCAGTGGCACCATAACTATAGTGCTCTGCAACCCCTGAACATTGTATAAATTAATGTAACTTAGAACAACTATGATTCACGTTAATTCTGCCAGGTGGTGGTGCAGGAAATTAATGGATGGGCAGGTGCTGCACACATTTGCAATCTTTTCAAAATCTGAGTCACTTCCTGGCCTCAGACATAGCTCCTAATCAAAGCTTTCATGGAAACTCTTTCAGGATGCACGGCATGAACTGTGGTCAGAATGATTCAGTGACTCTCTTCTGCAATATCAACCTGGTTTTCCCACAAGATGAGTTCTTTATGGGCAGACTTTTCCATAACCAATTACAGTGCAGTCTAAGTACCAGCCAGTTTGGATTTCGATGCTGTCAGTCTTGCAATCTGATCTGCCTGGAGTGGTGTGTCTGGGAGCATCTCCAACATCAAAGCTTCCACCAACAGCAGCAACACTATAAAATGGTTCAATGTAGCAGATGATCGAGAGCACCAGCATTGGCCATTCTTCATTCTGGTTTGTAGACAAGATACAGTACAATCAAAAGTATTAGGCAAGAGATTGCAGCATTGCATAAAAGATGATAATTAAGCTTAGTATTTGAGAAGCCTTCCAAAGGTGTTTCTAATCAGTATGAATCTTAAAAGTATAGCCACGTTATGGAACTTCTTGACTTCTGTGGCACCATGTTCAAGCAGCATAACAGAAGTCAAGAATTTTGAAAAATTCTCTGATGCTGTGGAGTCCATTAAGTTAAAAAATGTGATTCAGCCAAAGTTATCTTTTCTGGGAAGAAGGCATGGTAAAAACTGAGGCACCCAATGAAGTCTAGAAACCTCCTGCTTAATTTTTGGAGTAGTAGGAACTACCTGTACTTTTGGGTTTGATGAATACCCGAAGTATTAATTTAGAAGTCTAACCATATGACACCAGATATTCCAACTTTACAGAGCTCTTTTTCTGTGATTTATAGTGATGCATTCTCCCTGGCTAATGCCATTTCTTGAGCCACTGCAAAAATATTATTTCAGGCAAGAGCCTGAAGCGTTGCAGTGTTATATAATAAATCCCATCTTGATTATGATTTCTCAGCATCACTTCTTAAAAGTCCCCAAAATTGCAACACTGAGATAATTACACAGTTCTGTGATGTAAGCAGCAGCATACACAAACATAGCCAGAGACACAGCTCCATGTCAACCCAGAGTTCCATTCTTGGCTGCAGAGGCCTCTGTTTTCTGAAGGCCTTTGCTGGTGAAATGGAGGCTGGGGGTGACGCACATGAGCGGTGGTGAGTGGCCACAGAAGAAGTGGGCTGGCAGTGGCCACACAGGCTCCCGCTGGACAGGGCTGTTGGTGCTGCCGCCGCAAAGTGAGACAGTGGGGAAAAAAACAAGACCTAATGTGAGTGCTGTTCCTATAAAAAAATATCTGACTCCTCTAGGCAGTTATATAGATATCCCATTTTTCTTTACGGTTATCTGTTTGGTATGCTTCAAGAGAAAAGGAAAAAAAACTCTGCATGAGTTTCAAGAAGAATGCTGGCTATATCAAACTTTTCGAACTGTCCAAAGCTAGTAATTAAAAAATCAATGGTGGGAATCTGCTAGATTTCCAATTAGAGATTATTTCTGATTGTTTTTCAAAGTACCTGCATATCTAACTACTTTATTATTGGTCTTTGTCTTTCAGTAAATCCCATCTTCCCTTCCAATTGAATTGAACTTGAATAACACGTGGAGGCCTGAATTTATGGATCTGGTTATTTTTTATGAACAAATTCTTTCAAAACTACATGAGTTGCTGTGTGCCATAGCATGTTATTAATTACACAGCTTCCCTAACAAACATACATACATACATACATATATACATACATACATACATTTAATATCTATGCCACTCATCTCACTGATATAGTGACTCTGTATCATTATTATAACAGATGGTGGGACTAATCAATAAAACTTAGTTTTGGGTTCATCACAACTGCATAGTTGTAGAACAGTTCATGGGAGAAACATGATAACAAACTGAGTATAGATCATAATAATCTGCAATCCAAATAAATGTTTATTGCTGGAATATTTTAGTAATTATTTCAATAGAAAATGATAATGATAGATAGATGATAGAGATACACAGATAATCTAGCTGTTATTAAGAATAAAACATGAAGGATCATCTTTCATTTAAATGGACAGTTTCAGCATTGATTCTATATCAGGACTTGCAGGCTAGATTTTACATCTATATGTTCACTTTGAGCTTACCAAGGCAGATTTTGAGCTTGGATTGAATGATGATGTGCCAGTAAAATTGTTTTAATTTTAATTTTAATTTTAATTTTAATTTTAATTTTAATTTTAATTTTAATTTTAATTTTAATTTTAATTTTAATTAATTTTAATTTTAATTTTAATTTTAATTTTAATTTTAATTTTAATTTTAATTTTAATTTTAATTTTAATTTTAATTTTAATTTTAATTTTAATTTTAATTAATTTATATTCCACCTTTGTTTTGTATTCCATTGGCATCCTTTAGATATCGTGCTCTGGAAAGAGGTCTTAAGGCAGCATCTGGTGTGGCTAAAAAGGCCAATTCGAGAATGGCAGTCCCTTCCACACTGAGGGCAGATACAATCTGTCCCCTGTCCAGCCCCCAGATTTTGCTGGTTCCGGGACTGCCTCTTTGCCTCAGCCTGCCGCACAAATGTCTCTTCGAATTGGAGAAGGCCACGCTGCGTCTTTACCCTCCAGGCTGAACGATCAGAGTCAAGGATTCCCAGCTGTTAATATCCATTCCCAAGGCCTTTAGGTCCCTCTTGCAGATATCCTTATATCGCAGCTCAGGTCTCCCTCTGGGGCACTTTCCCTTTGGGGCGCTTTCCCTCTGGGGCGCTTTTGTATAATATAAGACATAATGGTCTGCCTCCTATCTTGTCCACAATAACAATCTTCTGGAGTGCGCTGGACTGTGCTGAATCAAAATGACTAGTCCAAAGTTATCCACCTGGCTTTCATTCCTCAGGGTGGACTAAAACTCACAATCTTCCATTTTTAGTATAGCACCTTAATTATTACACCCCTCAGAAGAAGGGAATATGGTAATTGAAAAATCAATTTTGGAATGTGCCCAGTAACTATTGCTGGGATTAAGGTCCATTTCAGAAATTATACAGAAAGTGAACAAAGCACAATGGCTATTTGAACTTTCTGACAAAATTCCTGGAGGCAAATCAAATCTCCACAATGTATCTTTGCATGGTCAAATTTAGGAAAAATGCCAATTGTAAAAGTCCCAGCAAGGAGCAGAACACAAGACCAACATAGTCTAAGTGCCAGATAGAGACCCAGCAGGTTCCTACATAAAAAAATATTCTGCAAGAATTTGATTTCAATTGCATTTTCAAATAGCTGACAATGAAGATGTTTTAAAAACAGTGCATTCATTCTGTGAGCATATGGAGGATGGGCAGGGAGGAGGAAAGAGAGGGAGGTTAAAAGGGCTAACATATGGAGCCTTAGCTGGTTCAGAGTGCAGCTTCAATACTCAATGGGTCCATGGGGCCCATGCTAAGCATCCCTGTCAGGAAGGAGCCACCAGCTGGATTAAGATTTGTAACCCCATTAGGAGCAAGTTTCCTGGTCTCAGTGCTTGAGGCAAGAGCTTGTGAGCAGCTGGCTCTCTTGAGAAAGGAAATCTGCTACAGTGTCTCCCTGGAGTCAGACTGATGACCTGACATCGGCATAAGGTACTAAAATAGCAATGTGCATGTTAGTGTATGCATGCACGCAAGCACGCGCACACACACACATACATTCACACAAAGATCATTGGCATGGAGAAGCTGACCTTTGAAAAGACAGAGCTGATTCCCAAAGAGACAGATCTCCCTATAGAGACATAGTGCATGAGTTATGAAGTTTTGACTGTAGATTTCAAAGGGAAAACAAAATTAGTTTATTTACTGCTTTTATATGCTGCTTTTTCTCTGGGGGCTCAAGGCAGTCCGCAAAGATATTCCTTTCATGTATCCCTTACAACCAACAACCCTGTGAGATCTCTTAAGCTGATTAAAATGATGGAACTCACTGAAATGGCCAAAGCGACTTGTCTGGTTAGAGAAAAGACAATATCTACATTTATGGGCAATTGGAAAGCCCTTATAGACTTTTTGCATAAAAAAGAGCTTATGATTTTGATGATTAGATAGATTATAGAAAGAAGAGAGATGTGATGTAACTTTAGAGAAAGAGGTAAATTTATCATTATAACTATTGTAAAGAAGATTGGAAACAACTTCTTTCTAATAATAGAAAATAATTGTAGCTGTGGTTTTGGATTTTGGCAGTGGTTTGCTCTCCAAGTTTGTCTCAATTTAGTTTCTGAACGTTTCGTTACCAGACTAGGTAACATCAGCAGCAGGATTTTCTTGTCCTATTCTCCTTAGCTTATAAATGTCTTGTGTGCCAGTGTGGTCAGTTGGTCATGTGATTGGTTGTTCATTTGGAGCTATATTTAAATTCTGAGCAGTTGATTGGTTCTCTTGTTGATTGGTTGTTCGAATGGTCTGGTTTCTTATGTATTCATATGTTGGATCTAGATCAATATGCTTGTTAATTGCTCCTTTGGTAGAATACCAGGCTTCAATAAATTCACGTGTGTGACCGGTGTTGACATGCCCAATGATTTTTGTTCCTTCCCAATTGAATTGGTGTTGTTTATTATCAATGTGGTTTGAGATCAGGATTTTTGGTCATGCCATTTAACTGCTAGTTGATGTTCATGAACAACTTCTTTATACCATTTTTTTCTTTTCTTTTTTCTGCTATTTTTTTTTCTTTTTGCACCTTTAGATTTTTTCTTTTCTTTTCTTTTTTCTCTTTTTGCTCTATTTCAGTTTGTATTATAATCATACACAAACACATATATCATCCTCCTTCTCACCCTTATGTGTTGTATGTGTCTTCCTCAATCTCAGATCCTCTACTTAGGACCTCTACTGGGAGTTTACGGGTTCTGTCAAAGCTCTTCCTAGCACTGCACTCTTCTGGACAGAGAGTTCTAATGTTATTCCTGGGATCTGTAGGAATCACAGACTCAAGTGCTCCTGCCATCGCTGGGACCACATTGATAACTTATGCTGAGAGAGAGTGATTGCTCCAAGCTCATCCAGTGCATTTTCATGGAGGACTGGAAACTTGAGTCTCAGGTTCCATGTTCCCAACTAAATACCTTGGCCACTACACTGCACAATGGGCATAGGATGATAACGTGAAAATAACTTCGTATGATTTTATAAATGTGGCCACATTCCACATGTTTTGATTGAATGATGGAACAGAACCTAAATTTGCCATTTGAATCAATTTCAACAGTCTGATATATTCAGATTAAAGCCAGCCAGCCAGTCAAATTACATTAAGGTGAATGCACAAGGTCATCATGTCTGTTAGTCAAAAAGGAGACACATATAATCATTTTCATTCAATAGGCCACATTCTCCAATGTGACCTAGAGATAGAGGTACAAAGAAGATACTGGGTTCCTAAATATTTTTTTAAGCAGAACTTGAAGCATTGCATCTATGGAGACACAATCCCCCTCACATTGACCTGTGAATGATGTGAGGTCTCTCTCTTCCATTTTTACTGTCAATTCAGATAGACTAGCAGAATAATAGCAGAAGCCTGGTGGTGCAGTGGTTAAAGTGCAGTATTATAGACAAACTCTGCCCATAGCCTGGAATTTGATCCTGATGGGGCTCAGGGCAGTGGTGGGATTCAAATATGTGAACAACCAGTTCTCTGTTGGATGCCACTTCCGGAAGTCCACTCTGGGCCAGGCAACAAAAAATTAGCTACCAGTTCTGCCGAACTGGTGTGAACTGGTTGAATCCCACCACTGGCTCAGGGTTGACTCAGTCTTCCATCCTTCTGAGCTCGGTAAAATGAGGACCCAGATGGTTGGGGGCAATTTGCAGATAATGCTCTACATTGTAGACCATCCAGAGAGTTCTATAAAGCACTACGGAGCAGTATGTAAGCTAAATGCTTTGCTATAATGTCCATATTTGGCTTAAAAAAAATTACTAGTGTGTAAAAACTGGGGGGAAATGCAATGAATCGTAGATTGCAATGTACTGTGACTCACCACTCCCTATATGACATCATACTCTTCACAATACATCATACTCTTCTCAATCAATCAATCAATCAATCAATCAATCAATCAATCAACTATCTACTCATCCTTCAACTAGTGAGGTGGCCAGGAAGATGTTTTATCATAGGGCAGGGGGCTATACTTTGGTCTCCAAGAGATTATTCACTGGCTCTAGATGACTTACGGGCATTTAAGTATTTTTTTTCCATCCCTACATAACACGTAGGCACTTTACAAAATCACATGGGATATTCATTTTTGGTAAAGGATAATTTTAGCAAGGTATTACTGGGTGTGGAATGGAGGGAAGGGTGACATGAAATAAGTAGTACATTTTGCTTCCTTGTTGAACTCCCCATTATAGTCAGGATAGAATAATATTTCTAAGCATCAGATTTGATTTTCCCCCCCCTACAAACCAATGTTAAAAAAGGTCACATCTTCTTTGACTTTAAACTGATTCCTGGTGATCACATGAATATGAATGGAGAGATTTTTGGCCCAGAATAGAAATCATTTTGCCAGTGCTTTCTTCGTGAATTAGGAGTGATGCCCAACATAAATCCTGAAATGGGAATGAACCTGTCCTTGTTTAAATGAAGAGCCAATGTATTATTTAAGAGCTTACATCAGTGTTGCTCAACTTTGGGGACTTTAAAATGTATGGACATAAATATACACATCTTAAAGTTCCCAAGGTTGAGAAACACTGATTTAGATATTGGGCTATGACTGAGAAAACCTAAAGTCAGGTCCTTCTTCAGCCATTGGTTGATGTGGAGTCAGTCATGCTCAACCCAACCTATCTTACAAGGTTGTTATACACAATGAAGGAAGATCCCCATGTAAGTCAGCTCGAGATCTTAGACAAGTGAGATAGAAATCTAAAAATCTAGCAAACAAAATAAGAATTATATGAACATATAGTAATGGGACATTTGGCTCTTTTGTGATCTTGGTGTAAGGATCTCAGAGAATGCTTTATCCATCTCCAAAGAGGCCCTTCAGGTGTTTTATAATATTTTTATTACTAGGGGGTCTATTAAATTTGTTCCTTTTAATGCAGTTAAATATCTTATAGACAGTGGTGGGATTCAGCCAGTTTGCACTGGTTCGGCAGAACTGGTAGCTAATTTTTTATTGACTTCAGCGAACCGGCTGAAGCCCTAGCCCTTTTTCGCAAGGCCCAGAATGGACCACCGGAAGTGTGTGGACACCACTTTTGGAAGTCTGTTCTGAGCCTTGGAGGTCCAGGGGAGGCCTCCCAGTCCCAGAACAGCCCACCGGAAGTGAGTGGATTGCCACTTTCAGAAGTCCATTCTGGGCCTCCGAGGCCCAGGCCGAGAATGGACTTCTGAAAGCAGTGTCCATGCAGAGAACTGGTTGTTCACATATTTGAATCCTACCACTGCTTACAGAGCCAGTTTGGTATAGTGAATAAGACATCAGACTAAAAACTGGGAAATTGTGAACTCTAGTCCTACTTTAGGCACAAAGCCAGCTGGATGACCTTGGACCAGTGTCTTATTCAGCCCTAGGAATAAAGCAATGGCAAACCATTTCTGAAAAGTCTTGCCAAGAAAACTGCAGGGATTTATTCAAACACTTGCCAGGAGTCAAAACTGACTCAAAAGTGTGCACACACAAACAAAATAATTTATAGCAGCTATGTACCTTATACCAACATTGTTTGGTTTGAAATGCATTTAATTATTTATTCTAAGCTGTTGTTCTAAATATATAGCCTGATTAGATTTTTATTTTTATTTGAGCTTTTGTACATGCATTAAGAGAACATTTTCCCTTAATGTCAAACAAGCATACTTTGCTCAAAAAGTCTGTCTTTTGGAACTCAAAGTCTGGATAAATTCATAAAAAGACAATCATATCCTAAAGCAATAACAGTTTTAAACCCAACCACTTGAATTGAAAACAATTGAACCAAGTGTAGATATTTCACTTAGAGAATAAAATGATCACCAGTTATCAACCTGGTTGGTATTAATTGATCCTTCAGATTTTTTTCAAAGATAATGTTAAGAGAATGCGTGGAAAACGTGCTATTATCTAGATCTAATATAACTAAAATCCAAATGATTTAGTAATGCTGTTGCTGAATAATCATAATCCTTGGTAACATTGCCACTTGGCAATCTACAGATATCAAGGAATCAATATTAAATTGTAAACTACCAACTTTAGATCTTTAGTGGAAATAAAGCAAATTCTAGAATATCTTGGTTCCCTTAAAAATGTATTTGTAATGATCAATTATTGCATCTTTTAAGGATATAATTTCATATACCCAGCCTCCTTCTGCCCATTTTCAGATTTCAGCTAAATTCAAGGCTATTGGCTGCTTTCTTAGATGTAATCTCATTGATGTAATCTCATTCCAATTAGTCACCTGCTGGTTATGATCCTGTGAAAAGGAGCAGAAAGGCTCCTAAACTTTTGCCAGAAGGCTTCAAGGAGAGAATGATAATGGTAATAAAAATTACTGAGAAGAAAGCTAAACAAATGGCAACTGAGGAGATAAATCAATATACTTCTATACCCCCTAGAGAGAGATTCACACAACTCTCTTCTCAATCCCAAGGAACAGCCAGGTCTTCAGAAAGACCAATAAGATCAATATATACCTTGGGGGGAAATATTCTTTTGCTAGGATCTGTGTAACAGAAAATGTAACTGCCTGGATTTCACACTTTCTTGCTAACCATTGTTGTGATTTTAGGCTATAAGGGGCACTGATGGACCTATCTTGTGAGTAAAAAAAAACAACTTTTGTTTTGTCTTGCATTGTTGTGCACTTTTTATTTATTGTGATGTTCAGTGCATAGCATAACTTAGTAAATAAGAAAGGACTGTCTTGCTATGCTTCACTAAGAGGAAATACAAGGATTGGATGAAAGAGGCTTTAGTTTCTCCTGCTAGATCGAGTCTGTTTCTTTCTGCTTGCCATTGACAAAGGATTGATGCACTTTGCTCAGAGCAGTGTTTTCATTTTCTCCTAACTTAGTACTGTTTCTCTCTCTCTTGAGTAAATTTTCTACACCCTTGCCTACTCTTTTCTAATATATCCCATAGACTTTCAGAGCAGCAACCTTTAGAAAAACTCAGACTGTGCACTCTTTCACAGGGAACATTTGTCACTTTCTAAATGTTTTCTGTCACCTGAATGACATCACACTGACCTTGCTACATTATGCATCTTCAAATGTTAGCGTTTTCATGCTTTGAGAAAAGGCAGTTCCATACTCTTTTCTAGTGTAAAAGAGGCAAAGGCTTTCAAAAAAGAGACCTGATGCAACAGGAAAACCACCCAAAACAAATACAGCCCAGCCATGCAATTCAGTAAGATATTTCTGTTTATTATAACAAGAAATCAATGCTCTTTTTAAAATAAAGGAAACTCTAAAATGTTTAAATTGCTGTTTTCCTTTTCAACTTTCCCATATTTTTGAAATCCGACTCCTGTTCTCATAAAAAAAATATATTATCTCAATGATTTATGGTAGTACATTTTTGGGAAAGATATTCGAGAGAGACTGGCCAAGCCAGGACAAGGGGTGAAATGGGGAATTAGTGTGGAATCCCTACATGAGCACAAGAGGATGAAATTCAACTACATCCCCCCCCCACCGAATGCCATTGGACTTTATCTAGTCTCATCCAGGTACAAACCATCAGTCAGGGGAAATTCCTGTGTATAGGCTTGAGCAATAAAACAGCTAATTGAATTCTTCGTATGTGGGTCTGTTTGTTGCGCCTGACTGGGGAATGGAGAGTTTTTATTTCAATAAAATGGCTAAATGGCTCTTGTTAATAGTTGGAGAGAAGAGCACCAGGAAACATTGGTCTTGTAATCTATAGTAGGACAAATATACAACAGCAAGACAAAGAGTGAGATATCTCTTCTGTATTTTTTTTATTAACAAGATAAAATTTAACACAAACTAATATAAAGTAAGGAAGAAAAAAGAAAAATAAATCAAAGAAAAAGCAAAAAGTTGGAAAAATAGAAAAAAGAAAAAAATATAAAGATGTGGCTTCTGATATTCTTCATAGCAGTTTTAAATACAACTATATTTTATATCTGTCTTTAAAGTTACGTTATATTGCTCTTCTTATCCTATTTAAATCATCAAAACCATAAATCACAAGTTTTTTTTTTCATTTTCACACAAAATGAAAGTCTTCCAGTCAACAATTACTTTGGACAACATTTTTCTCTAATCAAAGGAATCCATTCATCTTTCTTTAAAACTTCTCCAACCTAATAGTCTCAAGATATATTGTAACTATCATGAACAAAATATCAAACAAAGTTAATATCAAATAACTTGACATTAATTTAGGGAGTTGAATGCATCATAATGGCAGTGAAAGGTCATAGTCATTCTGTCCTGATATATGGAACACAAGGATTTGTCCTGTCTACATTTGAAAGTAAATTCACCTGGTCAACCAACTCCTTGTGGACTCGTGACTTATTTTATCCTCAGACAGTTATTCCTTAAAAAGGTAGCATATTGTTTTTTAACATAGATATTTTAGTATTCCAGTGTTTTGATCACCGTCATTAGAAATTGGAGGCCTTTTCTGTCTATGCTTCCCTAATTTAACTGAGAATATCAGATTGATTCTAATTTTTGTTATCTGAGAACCACCTTTGATTTCTTTGACTTTGCCTTGCTAGAAGACACTTGCTGGCTTATCAAAGATCTGTTTCCTTTACAACAATGTTTTTAAAAAGAAACCAAAAGCAAAGAAACACTATTTCATGTAATTTGTATAAACAACCAGCCACAAGATATTCTATTAGCAATGAAAAGACCCATCTCCTTGCTGAATCACAGGAAACATTTTAAAAAGAAAATGAAAGAAGTCTCCACCTGAGTATTAAGGAACTGATTCTAATTGGGAAATAGTCCAGTTGCTAGAACTCTTATAATTCCATCCCTTTCATCTGAATAAATTTTGCTAAAGAAAAGTATGTGAGAATCTTGCTTGGAAAACAGTAGTTTCTGTTTGAGGCAGCTCCCAAATAATTTCAGCAAGTGAATTATTCCCCATTTAGCACTAATTTGTTCCATAAAATGTTCGGGAGGGAACTTTTTTTATTTCTTTCTAACAGCCTTTCTGTGATCTGGCAGGGAGGTAGCTATTTTCACAGATAACAGAGAAGATTGTGGTGGCTGTTTTCAGGACACTCTCCTGAATCTTTATCAATCTGGGAACTCTTACATGACCGATCCTATTAAGGAAATGTAATCTGAATTGTTGAAGTACAGATTATTATTTTTTTCTCTTCCATTGTGGTCTGCCTTTTTGAGCATGGTCCTCAGAATGTCATTCAAGACCCATGTTTGACCCTTGATCCAGGAAGATTATGCACTGGTGCAATAAAGCTCATATGGAAGGAATCAGAAGTCCAGGTGTCTGCCTTATCGGCTACCTATACTACTGCACGAGATTATTACTTATTTATAAAATTTTAATTTCTATAGTTATTACAGAATAAATCCCAATACATGAATGAAGCTATATAGAAAAAAAGAAGAAAAGAAAAGCAGACCCAGCTATTCAGAAAATTCTTCCTAAAAGCCAATTTTAACCATGTCCAGTAGTATTTGAATATTGAATAAGTAGAGGTTAAGGGCCTTTCCTTGTGTATTTTGTTTGAGCATCATTGAAACCACCACCTACATTTAAGCTTTGGAATTTATGATATAATGATGGGGAGGCAAGCAATACCTTTCATCTCTGAACTTTATGATTGTAGTATAATTGTTGTGGTGCAGATAATGGGAACATTTTGGGAAATTAAATTATGCAAACCAGCTTTATTGATTCTGTAGTACACCAAGATATTTCGCTCACAATGCTGTGTCATTCTAGTAGGAAACTTTCAGATTCTTTTAAAAGTAAGTCAAGAATTAGGTAGAGGGTAAAATTATGAATTTCCCTCTTGGAAGAAAGTGGCTTAAATTCTATCCAATTATTTGCCATGACAACCATCTAAACACAAAAGGGCTAGAATGGATGTAGAATACTGCCTCTATAATCATCCCTGTATGTCCTTCAAATCATAGATATGCAGTACCACTATCCGCATCTACTTCAGGGCCATAAGCCTACACAGTAATTACATGCTTTGGAACACTCCACTTAAGTGCATCAATAATATAGTGAGTGAACGCATTCTTTAATTCTGCACCTGTAAATGGAAAGAGAGAAAGAGAGAGAAAGAGGAAAAAATAAAGAAAATATCTGTTCAACATAGAAAAGAAATTGGGCAACCACCTTATTTTTTTAAACTCCAGCCAATAACTGATTTGAAGGGTCTGTGAATAACCAATGCTTTAAATAATTAAAGCAAAAGAAAGTAAGTTCAGTTTAGACAATAGAAAAATGAGATTAGAAAATCTGTGTTAATAAAGCACAAGTTGATCCAGCATGTAGGTTCCTCATCATGCTAGCATCTTCTCTTATATGTACATTCAGCTTATTACTAGAAGGCCACTGAATTTAGTATGACTTATTAGATAATTGTTAGGATGACCTAGATGAAAAAGAAGGGGAGGGATGGAGGGAGGCAGGAAGGCAGGAAGGCAGGAAGGCAGGAAGGTAGGAAGGAAGGAAGGAAGGCAGGAAGGCAGGCAGGAAGGCAGGAAGGAAGGAAGGAAGGAAGGAAGGAAGTGTGGGAAGTCAGCCCCTCAGAGAAGGAAATATTAAAAGGGCAGAAAAATATATTTCCTCAAAAGGATTTTTTTAAAAGCAGAAACCAAGCCTGCCCCAAGTCTCTCTGCCCAAAGCAGGAGCCAGCCTTATACAAATGCAGATGTAACCATCAGAAAGTTGGAGCCAGAAGCTCAAGGAGACAAAGACCTAAAATCTGCATACCCCACCTGAGATGGGACATAATAGGACTAACTCATAACCATCAAGTATACCAGAGAGGCACACCTAAACTCAGGTCAGAATACGTGACACAGGAAATAGCCTCAAAGTTCATGCCACAGGAACAGGAAACTTCCAAACAAAAGGCTAGAGAGGGTATAAAAACCTACTCCACATGTACTCAGTCCTTCTTGATTTCTCCTCCTTCCTGCAAGAACCATCTTTCTGGCTCTTCAATAAACTGTAACCTTCTTCCCAAAGCAGTCGCCATGTTGTTTTATTTATCCCCGGCTTGGATGAACCAGGATGAAGACTTTTCTTCCCACAGAAGGAAGGAAGGAAGGAAGGAAGGAAGGAAGGAAGGAAGGAAGGAAGGAAGGAAGGAAGGAAGGAAGGAAGGAAGGAAGGAAGGAAGGAAGGAGCTCCCTTGTGATGTTCTCTGTCTGCTTTCCACAAGGAAACTCAATGGGTAGGCTGTCAGAAAATCAAAAGTTTATTTTTTTTGTTTTTATTTTATTTATTAAAGTTATATGCAACCCGTCTCACCTGTTGATTATAACTAGCTTACAATCAATAAAGGCAACAAGAGAAAACATTAAAACAATAAATATTAACATTAAAATTGACTTTTGGATAGGAATATGGAAAGGAACTCAAATTTCCCTTCCTTCCTTCCTTCCTTCCTTCCTTCCTTCCTTCCTTCCTTCCTTCCTTCCTTCCTTCCAGCCTGCCTGCCTGCCTGCCTGCCTGTCTGAACACCATTTAGAAATACTGATTGGTTCAAGATAGAGAGAGGATTCTTTCACCTTTCTTATTCAACCTTTATGCTAAAGTGATCACAAGGAACTTGAAGAAAGAACAGAGCAAAGACTGGAGGAAGGAACATCAACAGTCTTCGATACGCTAATGAGATAACTATCCTCTCAGAAATCAAAGAAGGTCTGAAAATCTGATCAAAAGGATTAAAGAAGAAAACAAGAAAGCTGGCCTCTTCCTGAACATTTAAAAGATCAAACTCATGACTACTGAGAGGAATGGAAATGTCAAAACAACAATTCACAGGATTGAAAGTGTGTGAGAATTACCTTTCCTAGGATCACAGATTGATCAAAGCAGTGAATGGACTCCAAAAATAAAGCACTGAGTACTGGGTCACATAGCAATAATAAGCATGAACTCAGTATGGAAAAGCAAGGTCATCAACCTGGCAACTAAGTGCAGATTAATCCACCCTATCATATTTCCCATAGCTACCTAAAGTTGCAAAGCTTGGACCATGAGAGAGAAATTGGTTGGTTTGAAAGTATCAGTGAAGGCTCCTGCACATTTCTTGGACAGCAAGCACAACAAAAAAAGCAAGGTCCAGGTTTCTTGAGAAACAGTCTCACCCCTAAGGGACAGGCCTATCCCACCTGTGCCAGCAGAGGAAGCATGTTGCAGATCCCATCCATCAAGGAATTCTGGCTGGTGGGGTCCAGGAGAAGAGCCTTCTCTGCCGTGGCCTTGGCCCTTTGGAATATCTTGCCCTCTGAGGTGACATTGGTTCCCACCTTCCTGACTTCCACAAAAGCCTGAAGACCTGGCTCTGCCAGTTAGCTTGGGCACCAATGGAGGAATTTTAGACTGGAGGTGGATGATCGCCTATGATCCTTCCCCCTTCCCTCTCTTCCCCCCCCCCCAGTCTCCTCACTTTCTCTCCATCTTTAGTTATAACTTGCATTTTATTGTAATTTTTGCTGTCTTGGGGCAGGTGAGCTGCTATCTTTTGCTTCAGCACCTGCTGGGGACATGAAAAGAGCTCCCAATCTGTACAAGATTGGAAAATGTGAAGAGAGCTAGTCCATAGAGTCACTGAGAATCAGATATGATTGAATGGATAGCATTATCATCACCCTTTCCTTGCTTCAGGTGATTTGTTCTGATGGGTCCTTCCTTCCTTCCTTCCTTCCTTCCTTCCTTCCTTCCTTCCTTCCTTCCTTCCTTCCTTCCTTCCTTCCTTCCTTCCTTCCTTCCTTCCTTCCTTCCTCTAGAATTCCCCAATTCTTCTTGACTCAGGCTTTAAATGCCATTGCTATAGTCATGTACAATATTAAAAAGTACAAGCCAGCCAGCAATGAAAAGAACTATTTGAAATCCTTTGTCCAAATGCTCAGAAATTCCAACCAGTTTTGCTCTCTAGGACAGTAATTGCTAATATCCAAGTAAGATAACGATTAATACTTGCTACATTACTTAATTTGCATACCTCTGTAATCCTAATTATAGTCTCAGCAAGAATTTCACCTTTTAGTTGAATAAAGAATCTGAGAGATTACGCCTAAAGAAATTATCTCTTGGTGTCATCTAGTGGCTGCATTCCCCTACTGCACAAAAGAAACTGCATGTTAGTTTTCTTTCTTTATCCCGCTAACCCTTTGTGTGTGTGTGTGTGTGTGTGTGTGTCTGTGCACGCTAGTGTGCTGCTGAATGGTGAGTGTAAAAGAAAGAAGAACTCATAGAAGGAATAGCACCAAAGCATCTTTTTCTGTTCTCCACGGAGCCTCATCACCAAATAATCTTATTAGTTCAAGACATATCAATGTAAAAGTGATTTAACAGTGTTGTGAAGATGATGGGTACAAACCCATTTTTGTTGCATGATGGAATGGTAGGGTGTTGTTAAGAGAAAGCCAGTGCCAATATACATGTTTTGTCATTCTGAGTAAGAAGCACTCAAGGGATCTCGGGAATGGGTATGCAGATGGCACCAAAGAGAGATTAAGAGTGGTAGAAAGTATCCTTGACTCTGCCTTATCTCTTTCCTCTTTCTTTCTGTCTCAAGGAGAGAATAGAGCAAGAGAAAGGGACAGCATTCAGAAGACATCTGAGCCACAAATGTGCATTGATGTAAAACTACACAAAAATGCCATAAAATGCAGACATTTAGTTGATAGATAGATGATAGATCGATCGACAGATGATAGATAGATTGATTCATATAGAGCTAGAGCTAGAGATAGAGATAGAGCTAGAGATAGAGATAGAGATAGATAGAGATAGATATAGGGAGGGAGGGAGGGAGGGAGGGAGGGAGGGAGGGAGGGAGGAACTAGAACCATTGGGTTTTTTAAAAAAATCTGACATGGCTAGAACTGGAATAACCAAAGTAATATTTATCAGCCAAGGTGTTCTGATAATCTTTTAAAAAAGCTCTTTTCATGAACTCAAGCAATTTATGTGACAACAAAGGGGATAATTTTCATCCACGTGGCACTCCAAATATGAAGTCTGTCTGTGAAGATGGATCTATCAAATTGTTCTATTTGCTTTTTGTTTAGTTGCTTGGTTTGGGTTCAAGCATTTTAAATGGCTGATCTGATATATGAATTTATTATTAATTATACTGTCCTTGTTATTCTATAATTGTTCTTTATTGTCTTTCTTTGACAATTTTATCGTATTTTGTATGGTACTCAAAAGAATGAAGATTTCATGCATTTGAGTATGTCTAACTGTGCATGTATATCCACATAAACACATATGCACACACACATGTTCATATATATGCACAACATATGTTCATATATTTTGGGAGGATTTTTCTTCTTTTTAGAATATAAATATATGATTCCCAAAAGAACAGAAATTCTTTTTCTTATTATTTCATCTCACTGGTGGTTTTTTTAAAAAATTGACACAGCAACAGGAATTGTTGCATTCGTTCATGAAAAATCAGTGCATATTTGTCCTTTTGAGAAGCTTTGCCTGAAGTCATTTAGCCAAGAATCAATTATTATTTTTTGCTCTCATATGACCTTCCCTATATTATAAAAACAGTATTCACAGGCTATTGGCAAGAATTTCTCTTTTGAAATTTTTCGCTCTAGTTTCTTACCTTCTTACTTGATTGAAAACAGGAGTGGATTCTCAGATGTATAGAAATCTGATTTAATTATCAGTAAGCTTCTTTTCTTCCCAGTGTCATTTAAACTTAGTCCTTAATGTAGAGGAGGACAATTGCACAATCCTCAGGCTCTGGAATACCTACTGCTGTCCTCAATCAGAACTTCAAACTTCAAACCAAAGAGATCGTTGTCAATTTCAGAAAAGGCAGGCACAGTCAAACTTCTCTGTGCATTAATGATTCACCTGTGGAAATGGTTACCAGCATCAAATTCCTGGGTGTGCAGTTAACAAGTAGGCTGGCTTGGTCATTCAACAGCGAGACACTGGTGAAGCGGGCACGGCAGCACCTGCGTTTTCTGCGTTGCATGAGAAAAGCACATCTTCCTTCCTCTATCCTTACCACTTTCTACAGGGGGATGATCGAGAGCATCCTGTCATACAGCATCACAGTCTGATTTGAAAGCATCACTGCTTCAGACAGGAAGACGGTGCAGAGAGTGGTCAGGATGGCTGAAAAGATCATTGGCAGTTCCCTCCCTCCCATCCAGGACATAGCACAGAAGTGTTGCTTGAGCAGGGTCCGTAAAATTGTCTGGGACACTACCCACCCTCTTCACAACCTGTTTTCCTTGTTACCTTCTGGGAGGAGGCTCCGTGGTATCCAAAGCAGAACATCCAGATTCAGCCACAGTTTCGTTCTATATAAACCTTGTGAACTCTCAAGCTCCCTCCTTCAGTTATATATTCAAGATGGACAGTGTTTAATATTCATATGTTATGTATATGTAGGGGTGTAGGTCTATACCAGGGGTAGGCACCTTTGGCTCTTTTATGACTCATGGACTTCAACTCCCAGAATTCCTGAGCCAGGAATGACTCAGTCCATGAGTCATAAAAGAGCCAAGATTGCCTACCCCTGGTCTATACATATGTTGTATATAGTATGTCTATGTAGTATATAGTATGTTTAGGTGTGTGTCATGTATGTGTTCACCTTGAGAGCAGGCAACTAAATTTCATTTTTGATGTGTGTCGTTGTGCCCACAGTAAAAAATGACAATAAAGGTTATCTTATCTTATCTATCTTATCTTTCACTGCCCTCCCCCATCCCCGGCCAGCCAATTTTCAGCTACTACTAATACATTTTTCTTGAGAATGGTTTTTTTTAAAAAAGTCTGATCAAACATAGATGCAGTGGTTAGAATGCAGTACTGCAGGCTAATTCTGCTGACTGCGAGCTACCTGCAGTTTGGCAGTTCAATTCTCACCAGCTCAGGGTTGACTCAGCCTTCCATCCTTCCGAGGTCAGTAAAATGAGAACCCAAATTGTTGGGTGCTGACTCTGTAAACTGCTTAGAGAGGGCTGTAAATCACTGTGAAGTGGTATATAAATCTAAATGCTATTGCTGTTGCCTTTCAGTGCAGAAATTATTACCAGCCAATGCACTCATTTCCAAATTAAACACAGTCTTTAGTCCCTGGAACTTCAAGAAAAAGGGGATTTTTCTTTCTAGGGGATTAGCCATTTTGGATCTAATTCTCACTAACAGGGATGAAATGATAGAAGGTGTTGAAGCCACAGGAACTTTGGGAGGAAGTGATCATGCAATATTGGAATTCAACATTATGGAAGCACAAGCAATAGAACACAGTCAAACTAGAGTCTTGGACTTTAAGAGAGCTAATTTCAATAAACTTAGAGAGGGTTTGGGAAGGATTCCATGGATGAGAATCCTCAAGGGGAAAACAACTCAAGAAGCTTGGGAAATTTTGAAAAGTGAGATAATAAAAGCCCAGTCTAGCACAATACCAACAAAGAGGAAAAATTACAGCTCTCAAAAGAAACCAGCATGGCTGCATAAAGAACTCTCTGATAAATTGAAAGATAAAAGGGACAAGTATAGAAAGTGGAAAGAGGGGCACATAACTAAGACAGAATATCAGCAAATAGCCCGAGCCTGCAAAGATGAAGTGAGGAAAGCTAAGGCTCAAAATGAACTAAGGCTTGCGACCAAAGTCAAAAATAACAAAAAAAGCTTCTTTCAACATGTAAAAAACAAGAAAAAAGTGAAGGAAATGATTGGTCCATTAGTGGGTGAAAGTGGCAAGAAGGTGACAAGCAAAGGGAGAAAGCAGAACTATTTAACTCGTTTTTTGCATCTGTCTTTACACAAAGGGAAAAAACAGACCAACCTACTCAAAAATAGTGCCATAAAAAACAGAATAGAAATGCAAGTTAAGATAGGCAAGAAAACGGTAAGTGAGCACCTGTCCAGCCTAGACGAGTTCAAATCACCAGGACCAGATGGATTACACCCCAAGGTTCTCAAGGAACTGGCAGATGTGATCTCAGAACCACTGAACTATATTTTTCAAAGATCCTGGAGCACTGGGGAACTACCAGAGGACTGGAAAAGAGCTGATGTAGCTCCCATCTTCAAAAAAGGGAAAAAAATAGATCCCGGAAACTAGAGACCTATCAGCCTGACCTCAAATACCTGGGAAGATTCTGGAAAAGATAATCAAACAACGAATCAGCGAACACTTAG
Organism: Azemiops feae; assembly: GCA_023970755.1. Lineage (NCBI taxonomy): Eukaryota > Metazoa > Chordata > Lepidosauria > Squamata > Viperidae > Azemiops > Azemiops feae. The sequence goes on along the minus strand of JALGBA010000302.1, from coordinate 59 downwards.
AGGCAAACAAAGTCATTACTAAAAACCAACATGGGTTTGTCAAAAACAAATCATGCCAG